>OY992884.1:93315127-93818248 GCA_963921405.1 Cepaea hortensis | reverse complement strand
CTAAGGGCCCGAGTATTATATATCTTCCTCTCACTCTTTTCCTCTCTCCCTCTTTTCCTCTCTCTCCTTTCCCTCTTTCTATATCTTCCCATCTCTCTATCCCTTCCTCTCTCTCTCTCTACTTGCGTTCAAGGCAAAGGCACCAGAATCTTCCTTCACAATTAAGGTAAATTTAAAAAAAATAATCCCCATTTCTAAGGTGATTCAAACACTTAAAAACACTTGACAACCAGGCAGGAAGGCAAGTGTGCTAGTTATTGCACTACTGTGGTTCCCCCAGAGTAATATAATCTTTAGAAATCCCTTCAGAAGAGGTCTGAACTTTAGACTAATATGATGATAAGCCAGAACAATTGTCACAGTGCTGCCATAGCGGTGGGGTCTGACCTATGAACCTCCGCGCACTTGATCTTGATACAAGATGGCGGGACATTTCTTCGTCCCGTAAAATGGAACGTGTTTTTTCCGAAATGTTTATGGATTAAGTGTGTTTTTTGTGGTGAAACGGAGTTCGGACCATGCAACGGAGTTCGTGCACGCGCGCCCGGACTTCCTTCGGCGTATCATCGGCGCCCAGTGGCGATAGTTAAGCCTAACATGACGACTAGACGACCAGCAAGGACACAACGTGGTATGAGGGCAAGCGCACGCAGAAGGCGTTTAAAATGTGACAGATTGGGTATCGGAAACGTTCGAGTACTGTACTGGAACTGTGCATCATTTAGTCAACGCCGACCAATTCTTGAAAAACTACTCTATAGAAACGATATTGTAGTCTTACAAGAAACACAGCTCGGCGACGGAACAGTCAATGTCGCGGGATTTCAGGGATTCTTTAACAGGCGGCACCTCGGACAGGCCATTCTGGTCCGCGACAACATACTAGTGTCTGAGATCGATATGTCTTCCTGGAACAGTGATGCCCTGCAAGTGCAAGCATTAAGAATAATGACGCCAGTGCAGCTTGTAATCGTGAACGTTTATGCGCGAAATGGGAAGGTCAACGTGCGACAATGGCAGAGTTTGTTCAATATGGATGAAAGGCATATTATCTACTGTGGGGACTTCAATGCCAGAGGCAGTCAATGGGGGAATTGCATCACCAATAGACAGGGAGAAGATCTGGAGGACGCCCTGGCATCTGCTGCCCTAATCTGTCTGAATGATGGGAAGGTCACTAGAATAGCCACTCGACCAGGTGACTCTGAAAGCGTCATTGACTTGGCTCTGGTGTCGCCCACCATCGCACCAAGGTGCCGGTGGGGCACACTGGGATACCACGATAGTGACCACTACCCTTGTGTCATCCTGATCAAGAAAGACGGGGCCATGAGTCAAAGAAACAAGACAAATGCCTTCCCGTACGACAACACTGGTCAAGACGCCATAAGCAAGATCAGAAGAAGAAAACTAACTTCCTCCCGCAGGAGACAAGAAAGATGGTTGCAGCCACCATGGTGGAATGGAGAGGTCGAGAAGGCATGGCTGGGAAAGAGGCAGGCTGTCAAAGACTGGCAAAAGGCCAGAAAGGCTAACATGCCACAGGTTGAGTTGGCAAACCTGAAGACTGAGGTCGATAGGACGACGACTTTATTCAAATCCTGCGCCAAACAGGCCAAGGCTGAAAAATGGGACGAGTTCTGCAGGAAGGTGTGCTCCAAGCGATCTCTTACGACGTTCTGGCGCCTCCATAAGAGCAAGGACGGTGCCGCACAACGCAGGGGTATTCCAGACTTTCAAGGCACAGACCTCACATGGAAAAAGTCGGATGCGGATAAATGTAAGGCCCTTCTTGCACGCCACATAGAACAGACTGACCAGAAAGACGAGCCCGCCAGACAGAGGACCACAACGACACTATCTCAGTTGTGCGAGGGGGTCGGGACAGACGAAGAAGGGATAATCACAGCTGAGATGATGCGTGCGATGCTCAAGAAATCACCTAACACCACCCCAGGCCCAGACGGCATCCGATATGGTGACCTACTGGTGATATCAGATGATGACATGGAAGAACTGGCCACAGAATTCAACACCAGTATCCAGAGGGGTCAGATCAAAGAAGAATGGCTACACAGCTACTTGCTGCCGCTGCCAAAACCGAACAAAGACCATTCCAAGATAAGCGGCTACAGAATCATTACGATGCAGAACACTGCGGGCAAGTTACTGGAGAAAATTGTAGCACACAGACTTGCTTGTGACTTGGAACAGCTCGACTGCTTCCTGCCCACACTTGGAGGGTACAGACGCAACAAAGAGTCATGGCTGAATGCGACGGTGTTTGCTCAAGATGTTTACGAAGGATGTCAGGTCAGAGAAGAGACATGTGCGGCCGCCATAGACTTAGAGGACGCATATAACAGAGTATCCTTCGAGCACTTGATGCAAACCCTCCTCAGGCTGAAAGTGCACCCTCACCTTGTACGATGGATAGCTGCAGTTCTGCTCCAAAGGAAGGTGGTGCTAAGATGCGGGAGTTGGTCTTCTGAGCCGATAACGATATGTCCAGGATTGCCGCAGGGTTCACCACTGTCACCAGTACTATTCAACGTGTATACGGTGCCGATCACTGAACAACAGTTGGACGGGAGGGGTAGGACTCTGTCATTCATTGACGACATCCTCGTGTACCAACAGGGTCGAGATAGACAGGCGGTTGCCAATGATATGCAGGGCGAACTAGATCGTATTTCCTCATGGTGTGCTGATGCCGACGCCCTTGTCAACCCTGCAAAGGCATCGGTTACATGGTTCTCCCTAAACAACCATATTGTGAAAACAGACCTGCCGACAGTAAGAATGGATGGGAGCATTTTGAGTAGAACCCAGTCAATGACATATCTTGGCGTGAGGCTTGATCGTAGCCTGTCCTTCAGAGATCATGTCGATTATGTCATAACGAAGGCTCGAAAAGGTTTGTCAGCAATGAGAGTCATGGCGAATGCCAATATCGAGCAAAGACTGCTAATACTTCTGTTCCAAGGACTTGTGCTTTCACGCATCGAGTATGCCCTGGCCATCCTCACTGTCAGCCCTACACAGATTGGAAGATTTGAAAAGGTACAAAACGAAGCCATGCGCATCATTTTCGGCTGCACGAAAGACACCAGCTGTGTAGCAATGAGATACCTCCTTGACTTCCCGACAATGGAACACAGGATCAAGATCTGGAGAGCTCGTGCATACTTAAAAATAAGTGCAGATGAGCAGCACCCTCTGCATGACGCTATATTCAGAGAAAAGGGTGACAGGCTAAAGAGGGGCAAGTCATGGATGGGTCGGGCGGAAGATGTCGTCAGACAGGTCTGCAGTCTTACCAGTATCAACCCCGGCAAGGAATGGGTGCCGTTGCCTCCAGCTTTTAAGTGCACTTTCTCCTGCATTATCACACTTGACAGACGGTGCAGAGGGCAGAACCCTGCCGCTGTCAATGCAGAGGTTAACGCGCTCATCTATGAACACTCAGATAGCCCCGAAGTGCTCATCTATACAGATGGATCTGTTGTAAAGCAGCAGAGAAGTGCGTGGGCATTTACAGCCCATTCAGCGGGCTCAACCGTTCAAGAATCCAGTGGTGTCCACTCTATGACCATGAGCAGCATGACGATGGAGGTGATGGCAGTTACACAGGCTTTCATATGGCTGGAATCACAGCTTTATACCAACGTGTGTGTACTAAGTTATTCAATGAGCATGATTCAGAAGGTCGAAGCTGGATCTGTACGTAAACAGTGGACTGAGTCGCTGCGGAAGTCTGTTGTCCGTAAAGTCACCTTCATCTTCGTCCCGGGACATGCAGGAGTCGAGGGAAATGAACGAGCTGATAAACTGGCTGGCTCTGCACCCCCTGTAGATGGCCAGCCCATGGATCGTGCCGATGTTATTAACGTCCTCAAATATATGGCGAGAACAGAGGACTTTGACGTCAGTGATTCCACATCGCTGTCCAGGATGAAAGACTTGGGAGTAAGAATCGGCACAGCCAGACGCGAGAGGTACATCGGGAAAACAAAGCGCCTCGTCAACTAACACAGAACTGGCACTATTAGCCACCGGACGCTGATGCATATGCTGGGGGGGGGGGGGGGGAAGAGGATCTGAGCACCTATGGACATGTCCGGAGTGCAATGAAGATACCCCAACTGATAACTGATAACTGACCTCCGCACTTACAAGTACAACAACCACTTTTCCACCACAGCTCAAATTGTTATCAAAAGGGGGAAAAAACTGACCTTGATCTTGCTTCTTTAGTGGTTATAACTGGTAACACACTGACTGAATGAAAGGATTTCTGGGATAGATGATCTTCATTGCTATTGGTTGCTGAGTCTGTTTTGTCGACAGCAGTGCCTAAATGTTCCATCGTCGTTCTCGGATGTACATCAGGATCTATTTTGTACATGGTTCTTAAACTCTTTGAGGAGAGCTCTTCTGGTAATGGAGGCGGATATGATCTAGGGCTAATGGGGTCAAGGCGAGGCATCCTAGGAGGTGATGACGCTGATTGCATTTTTAGAGGCGATTCAAATGTATTCACTGGCCGAGTAAGTTGAATGCCAGTGTTTGAGTCTGTCAGAAAAAGGTTGTTGAGCTTAAGTAAAGCATCATCTGCCTTATCCTGGGTGGAAGAAGCTTCATCAGAATCACCTACTGTTGTCTGTACATGAGAAGAACTAGGTTGTGAATTAACTCCCACAGATATGTCAGAATATGACCCTGAAGAAGCTGACTTTTTAACCAAGCTTCCAGTTGAGTGGTTGCTTTGAATTGAATTTCCAGCTTCATGAGATATGTTCTGAATAGTTTCTTGGGTAATGAACACATCTATACTTGCAGCAGATGAATCTGAAGCTTTCTGACCATTGTTACTGTTAGTGTTCTTACCACCAGCATGTATGGAAGTATGGTTTAATGGTGGTTTGCCGATGTCATTGTTCTTTGTTTCCTGACTATGACAGTCAATTCTAGCATTGCTTGATCTTCGCCTAAGCCTAGACTTGCTTATCAACTGTTCTGACCCTTGTAAAGAGGCTGATATTTCTCTGCTAGCATCTTTAGTATCAGAGATATTAGTCACGTCTCTTGGATGTGTACCCTCAACAAATTCTGCGTCCATAGCCTTAAACACGTGATTAATTCTATTACTTTTCTCCTTCTTCTCCTCAACTTCAGGCTCATCCCCTGATGACCCAGGCTCTCTAATTCGTTTCTCTCCTTTCCCAACCAGAATTAAACCTCTTGGAGTCCGAGGGGTCAACCTCGGCGTCCGTGGAGTCGAAGGTGGTCTTGGTACAAAACTACTCTGGCCAACAGTAGATCCCACAGAATCTAACTGACCGCTGTCCATATTCAGATTTCTTAACATCTTCACTGTTGTATTATCTGCAGTTTCCCTTTTGCTGCTTCCACCATCTTCATCTTTAGCAGGTTCAGTGTGCGACTGCGTGTTATCACTAACATTTTCAGCAGCAACATCCAAAGATTGTCTTCGTTCCCGAGGCCTAGGTCTTGGTCTGTTTAACTGGCCCAAATCTTGTAAATGATCTTTAGTTGAAAAACTGGTTCCATCTCTATCATCGAACAATGTGTCTCCACCTGAACTTACACCAGGAGTTGTCTTTGGATGATCATGAGGATGTTTAGAAGCATCAGAAGTCAACAAACTATCATCTTCTTTCTGCAAGGAAGCTGTTGATCCCAGATCCTTCTGTTTCTTTTCCTTCAGCTTAGTTAAGGTACTTTTTTTCTTGGAGCGTGGTCTGGAAATGGTGGTAGTTGTGTTTTTAATCTCTTCATCTTCTCCCTCAACTGTTGTGGCAGAAGATTGCATTTTGGTAGTCAGTTGTGTTAGCAGTTAAATGCAATCTTGCATTGACTCCCTCGTCTACATGATGTAATATCATAAAAGCTAATTGTTGATAAGTTATTTAAAATTCAATCTGAAATAAAAATGGAGCAAAATATGATTAAATATGAGGCATGATTTTATCATAAATGTAATTATGTTGAGTGAACAGAAATGTTTGTAATGTGGCAATGTTCTCTAAAATATTAATGGACTCAAATTCAAATTAGAAGTCAGCATGGTTGAATGGATAAAAGCACTCATTCTTAAACATCCAGTGTGCTGATGCTAAGGTGGCGGGTTTAACCCCTACACTAGT
Source organism: Cepaea hortensis (assembly GCA_963921405.1). Classification (NCBI taxonomy): domain Eukaryota; kingdom Metazoa; phylum Mollusca; class Gastropoda; order Stylommatophora; family Helicidae; genus Cepaea; species Cepaea hortensis. Next base: position 93,812,078 of record OY992884.1, on the reverse strand, counting down.
AGTTGGACTAAAATGTTGACTTCTCATCCTTGACTTGGGGAAATAAATTCAAGTACCTCTGAAGTGGGATTGGGTTCGCCTGATGGCGAGGGACACTGGTAACATGGAAAGCTAATCCACGTGCAAAAAAGTTGCAGTCTAAATTGATGACTTACCTACTTTCACCTAGAGTCTCAAGAGTTCGTACCTGAAATGTTAGAACTATGTAAGAATTGTCAAAGACAGCACAGTTGGTAGAAATAATGAAACAGAGAAAGACCTAAATACATACGGAGAAGCAAATATAATATGTTGAGAACATATATAAGGGCAGCCAAAAACAGTACAGTTGGTAGAAATAACGAAATAGAGGAAGACCTAAATACACACAGAGAAGCAGATTAGAGACAAATGAAAAATATGATGAAGACATGGAGGGAGCTGAATGAGATAGCCACAGACAGAATGGCTTGGTGTGAGTCGTTGTCTGCCTAATAATCCAAAATAGGAGTTGAAAACACCAGACCTGTCCCTGAGTGGTCCGATATCCTCCATACCAAATCTGTCAGTGTAGTGACTAACAGTACCAGCCCTATGTTGACTTGTGAGCTTCCTCCGACATTTGGTGTGCTGCGCGGATCTTCAATTAGAAAGTCTCCATTCTTCTTCTACTTCTTCCATTACAATAATTAATTCCAGAATCTTCTGTTTGTTTTGCATTTTCTAGCTTTGAACTCAAGCGTAGTCCGTACACGTGATACTGCTTCTAGTGCATTGAGTAATTTTTTGCTTGTGGATTTTTAAAATTTATGGTTGTATATCCTTTACAGGACGTTGCAGTCAACACCAGCATTTTACTGCCATTGTTGATGTCTTGGCAAGTTTTACGTTCAGTAGTTTGCCATTGTTTTCTGAACGACCGGCTCACATACCTTTCTGTAAGAAACAAACGCGACGCGATCAACTGCAGAATCTTGCGCAGCTATGTTTCGTACGTGGACATACGGGATTACGAACAGCGTCCTTAACTCCTTCACCAGGGAGACCGGCCTGTGGATTAGCTTTACCTATTACTAGTGTTCCTACCAGTAGGGAAAAGAAAACGGGGAAGACCAAGAGAGACCCTGCGTAGAACCATCATCAGAGAAGGCTCATTCAACGGCCAAGTGAACATCCAAGATCTACAACAGGTAGCAGCGAACTGCCAGACATGGAGAGCCATGACTTCTATCCTATGCGCCGACTTAGGCTCAAGAGGAAAGACTAACTAACTAAGTGTTCCTTGATATCAGGCGAACCCACTCCGACTTCTGAGGTATTTGTAATTTACGCCCCCCAGTCACAGATCAATCAACGCAGACATACATGACATTACAGACAGCACATGTTTCTTTGGCCTTCATAGAAGTAGAAGAATTAGAGGACGCACTAGACAACTTACAAATTTTAAGCTATTTTTACTGAATGGGGTTTGAACCTGTCACCTCCAAATGACAATAGTTAGTTGACAGATCATCCTTATTGCACATCGAATCATTCATTCCATAAGTGCTCAGATTCCCTCCTCAGTAAATCCCACAGCGTGTAGTGGCTCATGACACCAGTTCTGTGTTGTTTTATTAATCTTCTTTCACTTCCTGCATAGTGTTCTTGTCTGGCCACACCTCTTTTAACTTGCTGTTCTCGCAGTCTGACCATGTTGTAAATTCACAGTCATCACTTGGTTCTTGCACAAGTCTTACATCTTGTTGAACATTCAGTATATCAGCCTGCAAATGACTTGGATTTTCAGTCAAAATGGCAGTGGATGGTTGTTATTCTCACGTAAAATATGGATAGTTCCATCTCTTGCATGTAATTATTTGTGCCAGGATGTAAACCAGGAGTTTCCTTTCTTCTCAAGATTTTCGCCAGCACTACGGAGTTTGTGCATCTGAGCGAAACCATCTTTGGTGGATATTCACCAATACTGTGTTATGTGTTTGGTTTTCCATCATGGCGGACCGGTGTTTGGGTCTCATACAAATGACAACAGTGCCTCGCTGCAAGAACAAGTATATTTTCACGTATGACCAACTAGATACCCATATTTCTATGATATTACAGAGAACAGTACATGACAGACATTACGGAATGGAATGTTCAAGAAGCTTCACAACTAGCCCAATGGTTGGAATACTTGATGATAGTGATGGTATTTCTTTTACCTTGTGGTTTCCAGAATAAAGTCTTTCTAATTACGCTGTATGATAAGTTTTTTTCCCTTCGATATATGCTATCCAGTGACAGTGTCTTTTTCTAATTTCTTGATTCACTGGAATGTGTCCGGTTTTGTTCGTGAGCTCAACATCTATATATATAAAACACGATGTATGTCCGTCCGTTCTTTATGCGTTCGCGAACGGTCCATCCGATTGAGATGAAATTTTCTACACGTTTTCTTTTCATTCCTGTATAACTTTCTGTCATAGTTATTTAGTGTAAAATCGGCTACTTACTTACTAAAGTTTAATATTTCATTTTTCATTATAATTTCTATATAGCAAGGGGACTTAACTCTAGAAAAGTTATTTCAAGGGGCATAACTTTTAATAACATTTCTATATACTTTATAGTCATATTGTTGCATCGTTTTCAAAGATTTATAAACTCTTTGTCTATAGTTATTTACAGGCATATGAGTTATAATAAATAATGATATAATCTTTAAGGCATTTTCAAAGTTTTCATAAAAATAATGCATAATGCATAACATTGTAACTCATCTTTTAATGCTCAAAGAAGTCATGTAGGTGATTAAAAACAGTTTTCATTAAAAATAATGGATGGTGTGTGGAAGGACATTCTTTTAAGTTACTGTGCGCCAGGAGCTGGGCGAAGTCACGCCGGGTCAGATAGATAGACAGACAGACAGATAGTCAGGAACGGGAGCTTATATGACTACGTATATGAATTAAGGCGATGTGCGGCAGTAAAAACATCGATTTTTGGTCAATTTGGCTATTTTTGGAATAGTTCATTTTTAGACACCTTATCATGTCTTCTATCAGATTCTGTACTTGTTTTTGTTTAAAAACTGTTATTTTTATGCAATATTCATAATTTACTGAACCCACCCTCTGTGTCAAATTGTCTAATTATTGACAATTGTTGCAAAATTGACGGTTTTCAAATCCTAGCAACGATATCTCAGGAAAACACGACACGCGCGTGTAAGGTATCCCTGGAAAGGTCGTGAACTTCCGTAACTGTTCGTGATACTCCATGTTCGTCTAATCGGAAGCTCTTCTGTGTACATCGGGTTTATTCGTGTCTATCATCTTCCGGAAACTTCCATATATGGAACATCGTAAGCAATCCGCGTTCGCCGATGGCTGAAATTGATCACGTGGGTTTCCAAAATGGCGGCTTTGTGTTGTTTACACCTGGCGACGTGCTGAAAGTTCATTGTTGACGACAGACTGACACGCATTGAAATATGCCTCGTTCTAAGAAATTTAACATCCAGTCATTTAGTCAACGTAAGTAATCTCTCAGACTACACCTCGCAAATGCTCGTAAGCAGCGAAAAGCCTATCAGAACGTCGTAAACGATACAGATAATTCTGAAACTACTGAAAGTAAGCGACCCATGCCACTTCTTCCAAATCCAAGTGTTTTGACAGTGAATCTGAATGAATCAGTGCTATCGTGTTCTTCTCAAAGTTGTGGAAGTGATTCTTTTATTACCCGAAGCCAATTTAAAAGAGATACATATAAATACACAACATCCACTAGCAGCAAGTATGATTCTGGTGACGACAATGGATATCAAAAACGGGAACACAGAGTAATCAGAGTTGATTGTTCAGAAATTGAGGCAATAATCAAATTGTTATGTTGTCCAGTTTGTAAAAATGATAGTCTTATTTTGAAAACTGACAGCAAGAAAGCCAAGGGATTAGCTGTGTATGCAGAGGTTTACTGCTCTTGTTGTGAAGAAGTGGTGTGTGGAAGATACCTATCTGCAAGAAGTAATGATGGGAATAGATCTTTTGCTGTCAACAGCCAGTCAGTATATTCAGCATTAGTTTGTGGGATGGGTGCAACAACATTTAATAATTTTGTCATGTCGGTTCCTAAATCAATCAATCAATCAATCATTTAATAATTTTTGTGAAAATATGAACCTGCAAGGTATTCATCACAAAACATTTCACAGCAAAGCGAATAAACTATATTCAAAGATAGAAGATCTGGAGGACACTGTTTTTTCTTAAACCGTAAAGTATGTTCGACAGGCTCATGCACAACAGTCAGGCATAACTCTACATGACAATGATGTGCTAGATATTAGTGTCAGCTTTGATGGCACTTGGCTGACTAGAGGCCACACATCCCACATTGGAGTTGGCTGTGCAGTGGATGTTCTTACAGGAGTTTACATAGATGCCCATGTTATTATTGCCAGGTGTGTGAAACCACTGGTAAGACACTTTCCAGGGACAAACCAGATGAATTTGCAGCATGGAAGGCAGAACATCTTCTAAACTGTGACAACAATTTCAAAGGATTTGCTGGAATGATGGAGGTGAAGGCTGCAAGGGTGCTGTGGCGACGGTCTGTGGCCCGTCATAAACTTCGCTACACGTCAATACTTTCTGATGGTGACATCAAAACATTTGCGGAACTTACCAAGATCAAACCATATGGGGATGACATTCAGATAGACAAAGAGGAGTGTATCAACCATGTCAGTAAACGCCTTGGAACAGCACTGCGCAAACTAAACTAAACTACTTAGTAGATGTGTGTCAGGACAAACTCAGAATTCAAATGAGTGTTTACACAGCTTGATATGGGCTCGATGCACTAAAGACAACTTTGCCTCTCGCAAGCGCAATCAGTTTGCAGTTGTAACTGCAGCAAGAGAGTTCAACTTTGGAGCTGCTGCTGCCCAAGACACTGCCCAGTTTTATGGACCTTCTACAGGCCTGCATATGCAGAGACTAGGAACATTTAGGATGCAGAAGCAAGTAAGAAATAGTCTGAAGTACAAGAAGGACAAACAAACTAAAAGACGCGACACTGTACGAGCGGCCAAACTGAAGAGACAAGATGAGCTGCATGCTCTGGAGGGAGGTCCTGCATATTCAGCAGGACAATTTTAACACTCAAGGTTCAGTTTTACACTTTTTTTCTCCGTAAAAGAGTGCATTAGTAATAAAAAACAAAAAAATAATTAGTTTTTCCCCGTTTTCTCATTTTGCCAATGTTTTATACATAAGTACAATTGTTTTAAAAACTATTCGTTAGATTTCACTCAAACTTTGCAGAGATATTATTTATTATATCACTTACATTGTGAGTAGATTAATCTTGAAAATTACATTTTAGTTTTTGTGCTACACTAAAAAAAAAAAAAAATTTCATGAAAAATGTCATTACCATTTTCACATTTTGAAAAAAAAAAACTGCAAAGAGATATCATTAAAATTTTCTACTCAACTTGTGAAGGGTCTATTTATTTACACATAAAACAAAGAATTTAGCCTGTACATTAAAAAATAAATGTTTTAGAGGTACATTAAGAAATTCAAGATGGCCACTGTTTATCTTGGTTTCCATAGCAATCGTTAAGTGCAAAGTCAATTTGACAATATTTTATCGATCAGCAGTCTTTAATATCAAACCCTATCCCATAAAAGAACATAGAAATTAAGTATTATGGAATTAAATTTTTTAAGGTTAGCATTGCCTTAAATTAGATGTTCCCCCACCAGGGACTGGGTGAAGCCGGGCCGGCTCAGACAGACAGACAGACAGACAGATAGTCGGGAACGGGAGCTTATATGACTACGCATATGAATTAAATGAGATGCTCCCCACCAGGGACTGGGTGAAGCCGGGCTGGGTCAGACAGACAGACAGACAGATAGTCGGGAACGGGAGCTTATATGACTACGTATATGAATTAAATGAGATGCTCCCCACCAGGGACTGGGTGAAGCCGGGCCGGGTCAGACAGACAGACAGATAGACAGACAGACAGATAGTCGGGAACGGAAGCTTATATGACTACTTATATGAATTAAATGAGATGCTCCCCACCAGGGACTGGGTGAAGCCGGGCCGGGTCAGCCAGACAGACAGACAGACAAACAAGCAGACAGACAGACAGACTGATAGATAGATAGATCCCCTCCAGGGACTGGGCGAAGCCAGGCCAGGTCAGCTAGTTTTACTATAATCTTTAGCATAACTTATTTTATGCTTAAGTTAGAGAACAGAGAAACATGCTGAACACATCCTTCAAGAGTTCTCAACCTGCAGTGACTGACATTGCCAAATTTAACCAGAAAATCCTCATTCAGAAACTATGGGCAGTCCATTAACCTGTAGAGGATGGCATGAGCTCAGCATGTGGCAGAGTGGATAAGAGCACTCATTCTTAAACATCTGGTGTGCTGATGCCAAGGTAGTGGGTTCAACCCCTACAACGGTTAGTTGGACTAAAATGTTGACTTCTTGTTGACTTGGGGGCGTTAATTACAAATACCTCAGAAGTCGAAGTACGTTTGCTTGATGGCAAGGGAGGCTTGGTAATAGGAAAAGCTAATCCACACGCAAAAGTCAGTCCTGTACACTAAAACTAGTAGCACATGCATGGACTATGATTGAGCTCAAAGCAAGTGAGCACACACAAAAAAAGCAGCATTAATTAAGCTGTTTGTCTTAACCTTTGGTGATTACCACCCTGTAAGTCATCATCATTAAAAGGTTTGTTAACTGACATAGGAAATTATGCGTCTTAAGAATGCCTTTAATTAGCAAATGTATTGATTCATGTGCTGAAATGTTTCAATGCCACGATGAAAGTCTGTCTTGTGTTGCTGCCTTTCTGTCTTTTCCCTAATTAATCTTACTAGTCGCTAGAGCAAATTCCACTTTTCTCTTCTTGCGGTGTGGCCATGGAAGGGAACTTGCCACCCAACCTCATTAAGCATTGCCCTAGAATACACGAAGAAGAGCGAAGGAGGAGATGAAAGGAGGAGATGAACAAGGGAAAAAGTAAGAACTTTCTGACAGAAGACTAAAAAGTTAGTTGCATATGCTTTACAGGACGTAGCAGTCAACTCCAGCATTTTTGGCTGTTTGTGATCTCTTGGCAAGTTTACGTTCGGTAGTTTGCACTGCTTTCTTAACGACCGGCACTCATACCATTTTCATAAAAAACTAAAAAACAAACGCAAGGCGGTCTGCTGCAAATCAGGTGTCACAGAAAACCCAAGCCACCAACATTACAAGTCATACCTAACATAAATTATATAGATATAAAATTTAACATAGATTCTTGAAGCCACATTAAATATTCTAGTTGCAAATTTCACACAAATGCATTCGCGTCTATGGAAAAGAACTGTAACTTCAACTCAAGCTTCTCACATTTTCTCAGTTGCCGGGGTAAACAGGAATGCAACAACACTCAAGTGCGCATGTCTTCAACCAAAATCTGTTTCATTTCCTATTTACAAAATGCGACAATTGTCGTTGTAATTTGTAAAATATAAGTTGAATTACATTAAATATAGTGCACAGTTTTCATAACTCTGCAAAATTAAACAAAATTTTAGGACGTTGGTGTCTATATCTGTAAAAATTATAATAATAGAATTAGATATTGTCGTAATGGCTGTTATTTTTACTGTGTTAACCTTATCAAATATTACAATTAAGGACACATTTTGTGACATAATGGAAAAGAATTTACATATGAAAATTTTTTAACGTTGTATAACATTATTATTGGTTAAAATATTTATCACTATTTCTATTTAAAAGCTTATGTTTGGTTTATTATTTAATTTCAGACATTTAGCGTGCAACAATTATTATAGAAGGAAGACCGGAAGTATGCATCCCTGCCAACAGCGTCCTTAGTTTGTGTGTTCGTTTTGTGTCAGGACTCATTCGACGTTACCTGCAAGAAGAAGAATTCAAGAAGAAATCATAGTGAAAGTGTGGCATTTTGTTGTAGAATGACAAATCCCGTGCGTAGCAGTGAAGTAAAATATCACGAGAAATATTAACTACAGCCATGTCAGAGCCATGTATACAGTTGAAGATAGTGATGTCACTGATGTTTATGGCGGTTTCAGTTCCTTTCGAGATATTGCAATTCAAGAACGACTGTTGGAAGCAGACGATGAAATTCTTGCTAAAGAGATATTGAATAGAGAAATCCGGGCAAGTCGCTGGCAGAAGAATGGTTCTCATAATTGTATCACTGAAGGAACGAATCCTATTGTGAGCGATAATAATGGGGGAAAGAACAGCAATGGAAATATGCAGAAATGTAGATCTTATCGCGTAATAATCCCATTTTGTGGCTGGCATATTGATCCTAACGTTGTATACAGAAGGACAGAAAATAGTGGATTGTCTAAATCAAAACTAGCTGCAGGATCTGTGAGTAAGGATATTTCCATTGCTCGTGACTCAAAAAGCAAAGCATTTTCTTCTGAAGATTTTGTATTTCAGCATTACCTAGATACCAATCACTATATTGAACAGTATAGACAACAGCATACATGTTCAGACACTATCGCCTTGTTGCCAACCAGAAGTGACTTATCTGACCTGCGAAAACCACATTCAAATCAACAGTATTCACCAATGACAGTGTTTTCTCAAACCGTTTTCCAGCAGGATGCGTCGCTGGCTTCCCCTCAGCTAGATAGTTTACTGGTGCAGATGTCTGATAAACACCAAACACAAAACAAACCACCAGTGGCAACTACAACCCAGTTTTCAAATAAGAGGGAGCAACAGCTACACAGGTTTCATTCAAAGTTGAAAAACTCCAAGAAAAAATACTCTCCTCCCACCAGTTCATACGACATGAGCAAAGTCATAAGTATATCCGATTCAACCCCTGCTAGCAGCCAGTCTCAAAGAATCCGTTCAGCTAAAGAGTTAGTATTGATTCCGGCTGTCATTGATATTCCTTTTCTGAAAAATGCTACCAACATGATGAAAGTGCAGACGTTAAATATGGATTCTCTTCCAGATAAACAAGCCCGACTTCCGAAGCCAGGGTAAGTGTAGAGATTATTGCTTTAGAGACAATGGCTTCAGTCATGATTGTTACTAGAAATATACTGAGTTAAATCATGATTTCGATCAAGACGATATAAACATTATAAGCGCCTTTTCTATACAGGCTGGCTTTGTGATGATTGGGTTACACGCGCAATACGTAATACTGCATTGGAAAAACAGCGGTGGGCAATTTGGCAGCAGACCACCTTGCGTTGGTTTTTATAAAGTGGTATGCGTGTCGCTCGTTCAGAAAGTAATGGGAAATTACTATGCCTAAACTTGCTGAGAAATCACAAGCAGCAAAAAAATGCTGGGGTTGACTATGACGTCCTGTAAAGGATATGCAACAAACTTTATGACCAGGCAGCGAAAATTTAACAGCTGCTGCATGATGGACAAAGTGGGATTTTTATGGCTCGTTGACTGCATCAAGTTGTCAGAATATTCTTGCACTTTCTTTTCCACCCATATTGATATGTGTTTTCCTACCTGATTTTCTAATTGTCTTTCTGTTCATCCTATGTAGCTTGCCGCCTCATTAAAATGATGGCTAAAGCTTGATTTGATGTACAGTGACAATAATTCATTTACAGATAAGGTATTAACCAGGTTGGTTTTATATACGATTGTTGGTACAGCGGCAAATAATGATGAGGTTTACTACCTTTTGTAGATGGTCATGTATACATTGCATTGCATCATCTTATCAAGAGGTTTGTTGCATTATCCCTGCTCGATCAGTTGTTAAAATCATAAAGGAAAAGACAAAGGGGATTTATGGGATACATCAACAGAAGAGGGGGAATAGTGGAATCAGTTCTGTGTGGGAAATATTAGGCTAGAGCTGCACAGTACGACAGTTCGAACACACTTCTGGTCCCCAATATGGAGGATAGGCGGTTGAGTTGCTAAGACCTCTGGACTGTTTATGCTTGTGGCTATGGTTTACTTACACATTTTCCTCATGTTGGACTGGTAGTGCATGGTTCCGCCACCCTGCTACTGAGTTGAGTGCGTGGAGTGACACTGTGAGCTGTGCATTTCGCATGGAGTGCTTTTACATATGTCCGCAGTTGATTGTGGCGTGAACTTCATGTTCAGAAAAATGGCGGCGGGCCAGTCACTGAACTAACTGGGTTGCCTTATGCAGTAATGAGTGGTTGCTGGTTTTCTAGTGACTGCCGCTTCCATCGACAATGAACTGTATTTTTTTGTGGCGGACTTTTGTGTTGGCATTCTGTTAGCGGCATTATGCATAGTATACTTGTGCGGGCTGTTGGTTTGTCGAGACTCCTGTCTGTTCCACTTTTCACATGGGACAGTGAAGAGTATTTTGTGTGATATTCACTGGAACAGGAACAGAGCATATTGGGGAGACCCTTTGCCGTGAAGTTGGAACTGCGACTAACTATTTCATCAAGAGGTTATTTGCATATCCCTGCTAGACCAATTATTAAAACTATCAGGAAAAAAAAAAATGAGATTTATGGCATACATCAGTAGAAGGGGTGAAATCATCATCCAGTGCCTTGCTGGCAGGCGTGGACAATCAAACTTCTCCACAAATTACAATCTCCGACGTCATGGATCAATTCGTGCGTTGACTTCCTTTTGTGCCATGAGACAAGACTGCCAAGAATCTTTTAACTCTATCTTTCTCTATCTCTCTCTATCTCTTTTCTCTATCTTTCTCTATCTGTAACAGTAAAGGGAGCTTAGGAGTAGAGAGTTAATGGATGCTGCGCATTCATTAACTATTGGGAAGTCATTAGTTAGTGAACGTGTATGCACGAATGGGTAGACGTATCCAGGGCTTGCACACACGTCACTAGAGGACTTGGAGACTGGAGATTCAACCAGGAAAGATGTGGGTGTTTACCATCATCAGTCAGAAGATGTACGATTTCAATGAATAAACGAATGTTTATATAACAGACGAGACTTGTCCACTATATTGACACGAGCCTTCTACACACAGCCGTATCATATCATCACTACACTGTTATATAGGCTGTTTTGGTGCCGTCGACCTCAAGATTTCAAACATGGGATGTCGCGGAGATTGTTGACTAAAGCGAAGAGTTTTGTCTGCGTCTGGAGACGGATGTTATGGAAGTTCTCAGGTAAATTATGAGAGACGCAACAACTGAAAGCCCGCCCAGGGGTAGTTGTTGTGATTTCTCAGTGTTTGTTAGGGGATTCTCAGTCAAGGTCAGAAGGTTTGATAATCTTGATTTATAGAGACTGATTAATTTTTTATATACCTGACTCACCAGTATATAGAGCCTTGATTGCTGATATACGCTGTTTCTTTTGTAGAAGTCAAGAATTGCTATTTTACATTGAAGTTCATAAATGATGTAATGATGTAGTCACCACTAGATACATCTTACAACTTATAAAGTCCCGAGGTACAAGAAATAAATTAAATTATGTATACAACTGAATGATCAGCTCAAATTGGAACCGAGAAATCTCGAGAATGATAAAATTTATGAGTACGATCTCAGCTCACTGGACTGTTGGAGGTTAAATCAAGGTTGATTTTTACTTTCTGAAATTCTCGAATCAAGGTCGTCAACTGTCACTTCAGCTGAGTGAAGACATTAAGTCTGTTTAACTTGTCTCAAGTCAAAGTTGTTTCAAGTGAATTGAAACTGACAGTTGTTGGAACGCCACATAACAAGTAATGTTCCGAGTGCTGAAACGGAGTGGCCATCGTCAGGCTTAAATCCATCCATTGTTGACTTGCTCGTTTTTTCTCCGAAACGTATAGAAGTTCCAGAAATGCTATCGTGAAAATTTGGTTTTGCTGAGACCGTTAAATGTTGTCGGTTGAAATACAGTGAAGGTGACCTTGCTTGTCGGAAGGTAAACTCCAAAATTTTTAGACAACGCTTAAAGTAAAGCAATCGATCAATCAATTAACCAATCGATCAACTAATCAAGCAATCGATCAGTCAGTCGATCAATCAATCAAGCAATCAATCAGTTCGTATTATATCGAGCTTTGTGGAGCCATATCGAGTCTAGTGAAGCCCTATCGAGCTTTGTGGAGCCATATCGAGTCTAGTGAAGCCCTATCGAGCTTTGTGGAGCCATATCGAATCTTGTGAAGCCCTATCGAGCTTTGTGGAGCCATATCGAGCCTTGTGAAGCCCTATCGAGGCCTGTGGACTACAGTCGAGCATATTTTGGTCCTTACAGAACCCATTTTGTTGATCTTAGTTCAAGTACTCGAGTACCAACTTTCTCAGGCTCAGTAGACAACAAGAAAAGGCATGGCGGAACAAGACTCCTGGCGTGTGAATTCTACCTGATAACGAAAATAGGTAATTGGTGAACTTTAAATGTTATTTCACGTACAATTGACTAATTGAACATTTCTCTTGTGTAAACTAAATAAGAAATATTGTTTCAGGTTGATAGATATTTCAAAGGAAGTTAATATGAATTACTTGTGTGGAGAATTACAACGTGTTAGTACATGGTTGGGGGAATTAAAGATGTCAATTACGGAAGTAGAGAATTTTCTGGAAACGTTAAAGAACAGAACGGTTAGACAAGACCCTTATAGAATTATGGTAGACTGTAATGGAGTAGGAAAGAATAATAGGAGACAGCCATTGCTTAATAAAGACAGAAGACAATATGGTTATGACGAACCAAGGCCAAATGCTTATAGAGTGAAAGACAGTGAGAACAGACGAAATAGTGAAAGGTCGGACTGGTATACTAGTTATAAATACAAAAATGGGCGTGAGAGAAACCTTTCAAGGAAATCATGGGACTGGCCCTCTCACAGTGCAACCGCTAGAAAAAGACGTAACGACTGGTTTGAAAAGAGACAGAGACAGTATTTGAAGTCAGGGTCAAAGAACAAAGTGGAAAACGTAAGTGAAAATTCAACTATTCCCAAGGTGATTGCAAATATGACTGTTAAACAGGAAAAGAAGACGACGGTGTTAGTAAGGAAAATAAACCGAGAGACACAGACGCAGACAAGTAATACGATAGAAAGTAGTACGCAGACTCAGGTACAACCATCCAGCAAGATAACAAAGGGAAGTCAAACTGACTTAATGAAAACTCAGGCAAAACCAACTCATTTGACTAAGGGAGACAAGGTTGAAGGTAAGAAAGATAGACATACGAGAACCAAGGACGAAAGGAAGCCAATGAAGAAAAGTATTAAGGAAAGAAATAGTATGATTGTTAATAGAGGTAGTGCCGTGTCAAGTTCCTCAGCTATAGACAGGAAACTAATTCCCAAATGGTGTAGGAATATTAGCTGTCAAAGTTCAAGTTACGGAGAAGATATTCCTACCGCCGTATATTATAGTGATGATGAAACAGATATAAATACTGAGGATTCGGAGAATGAGGGAATTGCACTACGAGCAGATCCTGAATTGAAGAGTGATGTTCCCTCATACGATGTAGTTCCTGGTAGACAAATGGACGGAACTATGGAACTAGATAATACCAGTTTATATGACAAGAAAGTAGGGAAGGCTAAGGGACGAAGACCGAGAAAGAGAAAGAAAGTCAGACGTTTTAAAGATGACTGTGGGAATAGGGCCGACGTGTTTGCAGTAAACTATAATGAGTCTGATGAAGGAACTATTATTAGTGTGTCATCTGAAGACGAGATGGGAAGGTACAAACGTTACGTAAGGTATATAGGAAACAGTGAGCAGACCGACGTAAATAAAGGAAATAAGAAGAATAGTAATAGACAGATAGCGGGAATTTACTCCTCGACAACAGAAGATAACATAAGAAAACTCAGAGAATTAAGACCTGAGTACTTTAACGGGTTAACAACAGATAGTGATGATGGTATAGTTGAAACGAGACGAACGTCAGTACTAAGAGACGACGAAATATTTGGTTTCGATGCGCTCTATGGGTGTTAAAATTATTTGGGTGAGGAAGGAAAATGAAATAGTTTTGGCTTATGAGAAGAATTGCGATTTGAGCTATCTAAAATAGGCAGATGAATTTTGTTTGGTGTAGCATCGCATGGTACAGGGTAGGCGATGATGTTGTTGATATTTTACGTGGATACGAAATACAGGATATCTGGTTTTTGATTCCGGCGTAGGGAGAGTAAACTAGATAAAATAAGTTTGTCCGGAAGGGATAGGTACAGAGAGTTAGTCACGTTGAGTGATGTATAAATGGTGTGCTTAAAATAGAGTAGATTCAGCACAGAATTAGTAGAGGGTGAGAGATAAATGGTTTGACTCAGAGCTATGACGTGATGTCTGAGATAGTTTTGCTTGTTGGTTTGAGAAGAAAGAATAGTATTGAATGTCTGATGAGGAGATATAGATTGAGGAGGAATTGAGTATCCTGTGAGTAAAATAGTCAGTTGAACGCGAGAATATTAAGAGTAAAAGACTGTAGAAGTTGATGATTGAAGAATACGAGTTACGTCGTGCTTGCGGAGAAAGAAGAGTTGATTAAGTCTGAGAAAGTTGTTGTGTGGAGGAGTATAGAATGATAGTTACGAGGTTAGTGGTTCAGCGGAATGAGGTTTGGTTGTCTTGAATAGATAGTAGATACTGCTGTGAAAGCGATAAAAGTGCGAGAGGTAATGTATAGGGTCTGACCTTCGTATGGGAGTGAATGATTGATTAAAAGTGGAAATAAGGAAGTAGTGAATTGTGAAAGTCCTGTGGAGTTATTCGTCTGGTTGTGCGTTGTTCAACGTGAGTATAGCTGTTCGTCGTGTTGAAGGAAGTAGGAGAGAAGTGTGGTGACGTCGCCTAACTGAAATACATAGATAAAATGTAAGAGTGGCGTTGATATGTCTTGTGTCGATGTGTGTAGAGGAGGTCAATACGCTTAGGTGGTGGTGAGTGATTGCTGGAATGTTGAGGTGGCGTCTAAAGTAATTTTTTTTTGAAGTAATAGTATGGACACGTTAGGTTGTCGAGATGCGAGAGTAGTAGTAAGATGAGAGAGAGGGTGTGTATCATTGTCCATGTGAATATACGAAGACTGGTTGATAAATGAAAATAGAGTATGCGAAAATTGAGAGATAGAAAGAACGTGATTAGAGAATTGTGATGTCCTTTCGTTAAAATATCTGACGTTGGAAAAAAAAGTTAGGGAAGTTGTGTGACTGGTTGACGGAAACAGTGTTAACATTCTGAATGATGTTTCATAAAATATGTTTAGTATTGTTGACAGGGATGCATCGAAGCAAGAATGCCTAAAAGTGAGCTCTGCTGTCAGTTATAAGTGGAGTGGGTTGCTGTTCTGGAAGAGTCCCGATAAATAGGAAATGGAGTGAAAGGTACAGAGGTAAACAAGGTTGGTTAAATGAATGTTGGAGAATGTGTTCCGACAAGGATGACCAGTTTGATTATCGTCACGATACAAGAATGCTAGGAGAGACCTGAGGATAGCTTAGAGTAGTCGTGGTGAGATGTTGGAAGATAATGTGTTTAAGTAAATTGCGTCGGATAGACGAGAAACTTAAAAAGTAGACTTGGTTGTATTGGTGAGAGACAAAGTTTTGTTGGACGTAAGAGGTTAGAGATACCGTGGTTAACGGTAATAAAAATAGTTAGTTGTAGAAATACTTGGAATAAATCCAAGGGAAATAATTGACCACTGGTACTTTGTGGTAACATTGAGATAGGTGAAATGAGTTGACCTGTAGTTTACAGTGATTGAATTACAAATAATGTGATGTGTAAGGAGTTAGTTTGACTTCCAGAAAATGGAACGGTCAATTGTGGAGTAAGGATTGTGGTTGAGGAGAACAAATATTGTTCTAAATTAAAGAAGTTAGTCTGTAGTTAACAGATATACATACGTAGCAGTGAGGTGTTTTGTTTTCTCGGTTATGGGAGGCCAAGGTTGATGGGCCACTATATGTAGTAATTTGAAGGGAGTTGTATTTTTTTGAAAACCTTCTCTGTAGAGAGAAGACAATTGTTTTATCTTGTTTTATGGAGTTTTAATGCCTCATATATAATATGTTTTTTTGTTGTTGCTCGATTTGGTCCTGTAAAATGATTGTTATTATTTTAGAATAGGATTATGGTGTTCGTAGACTTTTACGTACAAACTATTGGTCCGTAAAAGAGACCAGTAGTATTAGGTAACAATAGATTAGGATGTATGTTGTATTATTTTAATCATCATCACCATCATCATCACCGTCATCATCATACCTTTAATTAATATGTGGGGAAACATAAATGATGTAAAAAGTTTGGGGGGGGTATGATGTTCTGTTTTGATTGTATCTCGTTTAATTTATAATTTAAGTGAATTGTCTTGTGTGTTTGTAAATACATGTTGGAAATTAGTTAGGTTTGATTTACATGGTTTTGTCTAGAATACATAGGGCTTTATTTTAATCCTTCGTTCAGAATGTAGTAATAAACTACTGGGGACTAGAAGAGAGACATTTGTTTGGAACCCTTCGTTCAGAATGTAGTAATAAACTACTGGGGACTAGAAGAGAGACATTTATGTGGGGTCCTTTGTTCAGAAAATAGTAATAAACTGGAGACTAGAAGAGAGACATATTCTCCTTGTGAATAACAAGTTGATGTATATGCTACTAGCAAGGTTGCTGTGATAATCAGCGTAGAGAGGTTGAGATGGTTATGGGGAAGTTTAGAGTTACACTAAAGTCAGCATTGATTGGAAATATATGGATTAGAAGCCATATGGGGGAAGAAAAAATTAATATAGCAGTGAGGTAAATGAGGAGAAAGTTTTAAACATGGTTTACATGGGGTCAGAAGAACCATGATGTACACAGGATTGCGGGGTTATAGAAAAAGAAGAGGGTAACGGGTTACCCCAGACAAAAACATGAATTGAATCCATGTTTAAATCTGAAGAGTGATTAGACACTGTGGATAACAGTACAATAATAAAGGGGTGTAAGGGTGTAGTCGAGACATAATGACATGGGGTGTTTGAGAGTCCATAATATATGGGCTGGGATAAAGTTAAAGGCAGGGATAGGATATTGTTGCTGTTAGTAACGGCATGAAGGGAGATTTGAGTAGTTGTGCCCATAATAAATGAACAGTAAAGGGGGCAAGAGAGGTATATTATGTGAAGTGATCTGTATTGGAACAGGTCTTGATTTTTAATTGTGTCCTCGGGACGTATTTTGTGGTTAACATTACATTGAGGTAAGGTTCAGAGACATAAAAGTAGTAGTGTCTGTAATATATAGACAATTGGATGTGAATAATGTTTTTGATGCTGTAGATAACAGCGTAAACGTTTACCATAATGAGTGGTAACGGTGTGTGATTTAGGTGAGTGTGGTTTTAGACTTTATTACATAAAGTCTCAAATGACATAGGAGGGTAAAGGAGTATGGTTTGGTAAAGGGGGTGTGTGATGTAGCTGAGTGTGGTCTTTGTGTGGAAGAGTTCTACTGCTTCTTTTAAATACCGGTGGCCACCGATTCTTTGTCTTTCTATTGTGTGAGAGTGATTTCAGGTTGATTAAAGTGGAGAATTAGTGTGGTTGGTGATGAAAATAGGGAGTAGGTATCAGAAGAGTACAGCGTTTGAAGTTTTAAGCAGATTGCTTAAGAAGAGAAGAAGTAATTAAGAAGACGTGTTATGATGTGTTGTATAAAGTTGAGATTTAAATGTTATTAAATATCTTATGTTTTGAAGGGCCAGAAACGAAGAAGAAGTGGGTTGATAGATAGCACGGGAAAGAGTTAAAGAATAGAATATTTACTTAAGTTGGAGTTGGTTTGGGGAAGATTAGAGGAACTGTGAGAGATAAGGAAGAAGAGAGAATAGAGTAAGGGGATTAGGAGTAAAGATTTTTTCCTTTACAAGAAAAATTCTTTAATTAACAAGGGGAGGTATATGTAACAGTAAAGGGAGCTTAGGAGTAGAGAGTTAATGGATGCTGCGCATTCATTAACTATTGGGAAGTCATTAGTTAGTGAACGTGTATGCACGAATGGGTAGACGTATCCAGGGCTTGCACACACGTCACTAGAGGACTTGGAGACTGGAGATTCAACTAGGAAAGATGTGGGTGTTTACCATCATCAGTCAGAAGATGTACGATTTCAATGAATAAACGAATGTTTATATAACAGACGAGACTTGTCCACTATATTGACACGAGCCTTCTACACACAGCCGTATCATATCATCACTACACTGTTATATATCTCTATACATCAGTAGAAGAGGTGAAATCATCATCTAAGTGCCTTGCTGGCAGGCATGGACAATCAAGCCTCTCCACAAATTACAATCTCCGACGTCATGGATCAATTCATGCATTGACTTCCTTCTGTACCATGAGACAAGACTGCCAAGAATCTTTTAACTCTGTCTTTCTCTATCTCTCTTTCCGCAAATCATTCTGGTTGTCACAACATGTTCCAGTTTTTGTGGAATAGAGGAATCAGTTCTGTGTGGGAAATATTAGGCAAGAGCTGCACAGTAAGACAGAGACAGGTGAATGTGGAAAACTGACATTCGCAGGGCAGTGAATAGTAGCGTGAGCAACATCAGCTTCATAAAATTATCAGATGAAAGAGGGAATTTTGAAGTCGTGACCACCGATGTTTTCTTTCCAAATAGGCACCTGAAAGGGAAGAGAAAGAAAAGAAAGAGTAAGAAGAGAAAAAGAAGGATGAGGAAAAGAAGAGAAATAAAACAGAAGTTGAAGAAGTGGAAGAAGAAGTACAAGAAGAGGAAGAAGAGAAAGAAAAAGTACAAGAAGAGGAAGAAGAGAAAGAAAAAGTACAAGAAGAGGAGGAGAGAAAGATGAAGTACTAGAAGAGAAAGAAGAAAAATAAGAAGTACAAAAAGAGGAAGAAGTACAAGAAGAGGGAAAAGAAAAGGGACAAGACGAAGAAGAGAAAAAAAGAAGGTTAAAAAGAAGAAGAAGCAGAAACAAAGAAGGAGGAGGATAAGAAAAGAGGATGGAGGAGGATAAGAAAAGAGGATGAAGGAGGATTGTAACTGTTATGAGAAATACATAAATATGCCGGGGTTAGCAGCACAGAATCCATTTTCTTCACACAGACCCATCGTGGATACAGTTACTGGGAGTCACTTGTTGGGCCACAGAGTTGGATTTGGTGTCCCAAACCAGACAAAAATGTTGGATGCCACAGCCTTCAGATTAGGAAGTGGAAATGAGAAACAGGTTAGTGTGAACCACATATTTAACTGTAACCAGGAAATTTGTTTCTAAACAATGTGTTCACTTTGTGAACACAGACACAATAAACAAAATATTGCACAATTTCCTGTCTGGCACATATCGCCACATCTTCCTTGGAGATAACGTTCTCCAATGTCGAACAGTATTAGCGACTATGTATTTAGTATTATAGCCAAAGTATTATTTATTTATTCATTTAATATGATATCTAACTCTGCAGCATGCACCTGGCGAGATGCTGTGAAATATGCCAGATAAGACATTGTGCAATATTTTCCTTAAGACGTCTGTGTTTACATTTGTTTTGGTTAATCACAGTTGTAATAATTTGTTTGTGTGTTTGTTATTTTTCAAATTTAATGCACATTTCCGGTTCATTTATCCCATTACCCGCATTAACTGTTTGCTACATAAAAACAAATCTACAATATTAGAAAGCAATGTTGACAATTACAAACAAATGTTAATTTATTCACGTTCGTCATCATTATTGTATGACAGGATTGTAAATTGTCACATGAATCAGCAAACTGAAATACTAAAAATACCATAAGGCAAACAAATATAGTAACAAATCTGTCGAAAAATTCATAGAGAAAAGACAAAGATAGTCAGAATAAACCAAGCAAATGGTAACCAGGTTTTCCTTGGTGAAACATTTCTTCAAGAGTTGGAATAATACACCTGTCTAGGAGTATGACAGGGATGTGTTTTGTCACCGGATCTCTTCTCCCTCTATAGCAAAATAATAATGAGAGAAATCAAAGAGAAGCCGGGAATACTAGTTGAAGGTTATAATATAAACAATATACACTATGCAGATGACACAGTATTGGTGGCAGATAATGTAAAAGATCTACAACAATTGTTGGACATTGTAGTAACAGAGAGTGCAAAGAAAGGACTCTCCTTGAATATCAAGAAAACAGTACCAATGGTGATATTAAAGAAAAAAGTGACACCAAAATGTGAAATGGAAATAAAAGGGGAAATTCTTAACCAAGTGGATAATTTTAAATACCTAGGGGCATTAATAACATCAGATGGAAGGTGCACAACAGAGATTAAAAACAGAATAGGACAAGCAAAAGCTGTATTTCATAAAATTAAAAAGTATCTTATGCATTAAGTCACTATCAATGAATGTAAGAGAGAGAGAGAGAGAGAAAGTGCTGAAGTGCCATATAGAACCTGTTTTTCATACAGGCAGTGAATCTTGGAATGTAAAAAAAACAAATTAGGAAGAACTTGGAAGCAACAGAAATGTAGTTCCTGAAACAAATGTTGCGAATTCCTTGGACTGCCAGAGTTACTAATAACGATTGCTCGAAAGAGGCTAATGTAACTAGAACATTATATACAACAATAAGAATTAGGTATCTAGTTTTCTGTGGTCGTGTGATGAGAAAAGAGGCATTGAAGAACATCATGACAACTGGAAAGATCAAGGGAATGAGAGGCAGAGGCAGACCAAGAGAAATGATGCTGGATGGACAGATGGTGGTGTGGAGGAATATCATCAGCAGAGTTGATCCAGAACACCAAAGACTGAGATCTGTGGAGAGATGAACGCCTATGCCAGCTGGCATGGTACTTGATGATGATGAGGAAGCAATGTAGACTAGAAAGGGGAATACATAGAGATACTAAAATAAGAATAAAAAGAACAAGAAGAGCTAATAGCACTAGGGAATCTGTGGAAACCAAAGAAGATTAAACTTAGAATATTTAACTGTATTGTTAAATCAGTACTGCTGTATAGATCAGAAATATGGAGAATGACTACAACAGTTACTAGTAAACTACAGACATTCATTAAATGCTGCCTGCGCAGAGGAGGAGGAGGAGGACTAAAATGGTATGATACAAGTTTACGTATGATACAAGTTTAGCATCATGCACAAGATTAACATGGGAGATAAGTTTAAGTAAGATACAAATTTAGCATCATGCACAAGATTAACATGGGAGACAAGTTAATATTAGATGCAAAATTAATGTTAGGTACAAGTTTAATATTAGATGTAAGATTAATGTGAGAGACAAGTTTAATATTAGATGCAAGTTTAATGTGAGAGACAAGTTTAATAGATGCAAGTTTAATGTGAAAGACAAGTTTAATATTAGATGCAAGTTTAATGTAAGAGACAACTTTAATATTAGATGCAAGTTTTATGTGAGAGACAAGTTTAATATTAGACATTAGATTAACGTGAGAGACATGTTTAATATTAGATGCAAGATTAACGTGAGAGACGAGTTTAATATTAGATGCAAGGTTAACGTGAGAGACAAATTTAATATTAGACGCAAGTTTAATGTGAGAGACAAGCTTAATATTAGATGCAAGATTACCATTAGAGATAAGTTTAATATTAGACATAAGATTAACATTAGCGATAAGTTTAATATTAGACATAAGATTAACATGAGAGACAGGTTTAATATTAGACACAAGATTAATGTGAGAGACAAGTTTAATATTAGACATTAGATTAACGTGAGAGACATGTTTAATATTAGATGCAAGATTAACGTGAGAGACGAGTTTAATATTAGATGCAAGGTTAACGTGAGAGACAAATTTAATATTAGACGCAAGTTTAATGTGAGAGACAAGCTTAATATTAGATGCAAGATTACCATTAGAGATAAGTTTAATATTAGACATAAGATTAACATGAGAGACAAGTTTAATATTAGACACAAGATTAATGTGAGAGACAAGTTTAATATTAGATGCAAGATTAACATTAGCGATAAGTTTAATATTAGACATAAGATTAACATGAGAGACAGGTTTAATATTAGACACAAGATTAATGTGAGAGACAAGTTTAATATTAGACATAAGATTAACATGAGAGACAAGTTTAATATTAGACACAAGATTAATGTGAGAGACAAGTTTACCATGAGACACAAGTTAAACATAAAATACAAGTCTAGCACAGAAATATGGTTTTCAAGCCACTAGTCTCTTGACACATATTAGCTAGATAAGAAACACATTAAGCTGTCACATTCCTCATCACACCTCCTCTCCCTTTCCCCTTATGTTCACGTATTGCCAATTCCAGGCCATTGTTCTCTCACCATCATTATCATGTGCCTTGTCAAATTGCACGGGCATTCATTTTTACGCTCTGGGTTTCTTTGTATGCCTTGCGATACTTAACCACCCCATATTTACCAAAAGCCACCTAGAATAGCTCCAGTAGTTGAGACTTTACATACCTAGATTGTGTAACATTTATGGCGTGTACTGGATTCCATTTCTACAAGCCATCTTCTGGTAATGTGTGTGTTGAAATGTGGTAGAATTTTCAAATATAAGTCAATGTGTCAAAATCGGTAATTCACCAGACCCACTGAGTGATTAAAACTCTGCCGGGGAGTTGGCACGACAGAAGGCTTCTGATCATCAAAAGCATCCCCCTTCCTGGAGTATCTCGGCCTTTATCTGCCTGAAACTCTCTGGGGATGCTCCATCATGACTCTGGGTGTCTTTTTTCTGCTGTGCTTTGAACTATGTTTCAAGATATTGCATTGTCTTCGTGCTTGTCCCATAACTGCGAACTGTGCTGCTCCTAAGCCATCCCTCCCTCATTGTGCACCTGGAGCTTCGTGCCCTCACACATATACTAGCACCTTTGGCCGTGAGAAACCAGCTTCTTCCCTGGCCATTCGACTCTGTTGTCGCCTCCATGCTGATGGGTCGCAATGCACCGGTATACATCTTTGCTACCATGTTGCCTTCTTCATACCCTGTTCATACTCTGGAACACCCCTCGTCTCCAGGAAGCTAGTTCTTTGTCTGTGCTACTCGGTTGTGGGTTTGGGCTCTCCAGCCCTCACCCCGTCTCGGCTGTGGAGTGCAGCCCTCGCAAGAAGACTAACACCACCCTTGGCTGGAGGTTGCACTTTAGTCAACATTTAATTGATTACGGCTACTGCTAAAAAGCGGTGCTTCAACCACATTGTAGAATCCCATTCTCAAATAATAGATGTTGTTTTCTTTTCTCCATGTATTGAGTTCCTGTTGGATACATCTGTTCTCTTTTCTCCATGTATTGAGTTCCTGTTGGATACATCTGTTTATTCTCTTTTCTCCATGTATTGAGTTCCTGTTGGATACATCTGTTTGTTCTCTTTTCTCCATGTATTGAGTTCCTGTTGGATACATCTGTTTGTTCTATTTTCTCCATGTATTGAGTTCCTGTTGGATACATTTGTTTGTTCTCTTTTCTCCATGTATTGAGTTCCTGTTGGGTACATCTGTTTGTTCTCTTTTCTCCATGTATTGAGTTCCTGTTGGATACATTTGTTTGTTCTCTTTTCTCCATGTATTGAGTTCCTGTTGGATACATCAGTTTGTTCTCTTTTCTCCATGTATTGAGTTCCTGTTGGACACATCTGTTTGTTCTCTTTTCTCCATGTATTGAGTTCCTGTTGGATACATCTTTTTTTTCTCTTTTCTCCATGTATTGAGTTCCTGTTGGATACATCTGTTTGTTCTCTTTTCTCCATGTATTGAGTTCCTGTTGGATACATTTGTTTGTTCTCTTTTCTCCATGTATTGAGTTCCTGTTGGGTACATCTGTTTGTTCTCTTTTCTCCATGTATTGAGTTCCTGTTGGATACATTTGTTTGTTCTCTTTTCTCCATGTATTGAGTTCCTGTTGGATACATCAGTTTGTTATCTTTTCTCCATGTATTGAGTTCCTGTTGGACACATCTGTTTGTTCTCTTTTCTCCATGTATTGAGTTCCTGTTGGATACATCTTTTTGTTCTCTTTTCTCCATGTATTGAGTTCCTGTTGGATACATCTGTTTGTTCTCTTTTCTCCATGTATTGAGTTCCTGTTGGATACATCTGTTTGTTTTCTTTTCTCCATGTATCGAGTTCCTGTTGGATACATCTGTTTGTTCTCTTTTCTCCATGTATTGAGTTCCTGTTGGATACATCTGTTTATTCTCTTTTCTCCATGTATTGAGTTCCTATTGGATACATCTGTTTGTTCTCTTTTCTCCATGTATTGAGTTCCTATTGGATACATCTGTTTGTTCTATTTTTCCATATATTGAGTTCCTGTTGGATACATCTATTTGATCTCTTTTCTCCATTTATTGAGTTCCTGTTGGATACATCTGTTTGTTCTCTTTTCTTCATGTATTGAGTTCCTGTTGGATACATCAGTTTGTTCTCTTTTCTCCATATATTGAGTTCCTGTTGGATACATCTGTTTGTTTGCTCAATAAAATTTATTACCAAGAATGAGGTTGCAGAAAGGTGATTTTTATGTGCACACACAATGAGTTAATATGCCTAAAACCACACTCCTCATTGGTCAATACTGCACTTTTCTGAAATGCAAACTTAGCGAAGATCCTGTTTCATCTTGCGTTTTACTATTTCAATTCAAATGCTATAAATCAGCCTGAAATTCAATAAATGCAACTATTAATAAATCAATACGACAGCCATTTTCGCAGGGCCCATGAGGAAAGAGAGAAGGAAGTTTGCAGTTGTTATGCCAAGTAGGGTTTCATGTCAGTTATTCAAAGTAGGGTTTCTTGTTAATTATGCGGAGTAGGGTTTCTCGTTTTCATGGGTCTATAATTTCAGTGAGTTGTGAGAATTTATTACTCTGTTGGCTTGGTTTAGCCAGATTGACTGTTTATTTACTTCAGTTTGTACCAGGAAAGTACACACCATTGTTGGAGGTATTTTATTAGAGGAGGAGGGGGGAGGGGGGCTCTTTGTGAAGAAGTACAGCTCTCCAGACAAACAGATAAGTCTGCCTGTCTACCTATTTATCTGTTTGACTACCTGTTAACCTACCTACCTACCTACCTATTTATCTGTTTGTCTACCTGTCTACCTATTTATCTGTTTGACTACCTGTCTACCTATTTATCTGTTTGACTACCTGTCTACCTATTTATCTGTTTGACTACCTGTCTACCTATTTATCTGTTTGACTACCTGTCTACCTATTTTTCTGTTTGTCTACCTATTAACCTACCTACCTACCTATTTATCTGTTTGACTACCTGTCTACCTATTTATCTGTTTGACTACCTGTCTACCTGTTTTTCTGTTTGTCTATCTATTAACCTACCTACCTACCTATTTATCTGTTTGACTACCTGTCTACCTATTTATCTGTTTGACTACCTGTCTACCTATTTATCTGTTTGTCTACCTGTTTACCTACCTATTTTCCTACCTATCTACCTACCTACTTACCTACCTACCTTGCTTGCTTGTGTTCGTTGGCTTGAGCTCCAACACGAAGTCCTGTATGTCGGATGAAGGCACCTACCTACCTGTCTACCTATTTATCTGTTTGTATGACTACCTGTCTACTTACCTACCAACCTGTCTACCTATTTATCTGTTTGTATGACTACCTGTCTACTTACCTACCAACCTGTCTACCTATTTATCTGTTTGTATGACTACCTGTCTACTTACCTACCTACCTGTCTACCTATTTATCTGTTTAACTACTTGTCTACCTACCTGCCTACCTATTTATCTGTTTGTATGACTACCTGTCTACTTACCTACCTGGCTACTTAACTGCCTCTTTTCTTGCAATTCCCCTACTTAACCACATGTTTATCTCTCTACCTATCTGAACCCACCCATCAACATGTCTACCTGCTTACATGCCTTCTTGTCTCCCAGTATAATGCACATTGATTTGGTACACTAACATACTTTAAGATATAAATATATGTTGATTTGGTGTGTATTTTTATACTGCTGTTGCTGCTTTGTTGTTTACACAATTTTATTCTCACTTTAACTGATGTTTGATACATTAAAATTGTTCCTTTAATTTGTGCATACATTTTAAAAAGTACAACATGTGATTAATGTTTAATTCAGATTTTGCGAGCACATATTATTGATTCATTACGAAGAAGCAAAACTGGTTTGTATTATCATGATTCCTTTTATTTATTCATTTGCTATATTTTATGATTTGTCTGCTGACTAAGGGATGTGCTTAAAATGTTAGTTTGTTTCCTTCGAGGAGTAAGATAGTTGATAGTTTTTATTTGCTCTTTTTTAAAATGTAGAAATAACATATATTTTGTTCGAATTGTATGGATGTTAATAAAGTTGATGATTTCAATATTTTTATTTCTTTTATAAAAACAGCTTAACATTTTAACAGTTTTTAAATGTAGATACAATTGTTTATAGTTCTTATAGTTGTTATATTTGTCTTATTTTAGTTATAAAAAACATAACTTTAGTATTTTTTTTTTCAGCTGAGTTTATTTGCGATATATTTTATATGTTTGCTTTCTAATATTGTGTTTTCATACTTTTTTCCTTCTAATATGTAAAAAGGGTAAATGTTTCTCGCATCATCACTTTAAAACCATTTTTCTGAGAGAGTAGGTAATGTGATTAGCGTAGCTTTAGGGAATGACTGAAAACCAGGTCATGGTATCGCTCTGCCATACCAAGTCATTAACTGATTCAGTGCCGAAAAATAACACATCGCCAAATGTGACCTCCCATTTATACAGAAGGGCAA
This sequence comes from Cepaea hortensis, assembly GCA_963921405.1. Taxonomy (NCBI): domain Eukaryota; kingdom Metazoa; phylum Mollusca; class Gastropoda; order Stylommatophora; family Helicidae; genus Cepaea; species Cepaea hortensis. The sequence continues at coordinate 93,785,262 of OY992884.1, read as the reverse complement.
TATATCGCCATAAGTGTCATCATGTTATTTGTTTTGTTTCACGGTATCTTCCACAATTTCAATGCTCAGTGAACGGAAATTTACATTATAACACTTGTTCATTTGATTGTGCGCCATGTTTGGTCCAAATTTACTTTTTGTTTGGCAAGTGAATCAGTTAAATAATTTCCAAAATTTGCTCAAATCCTGGCAGGAAATGGTGGTGAGGAAGGAAACTGGTCCCCTGTCATGACCTAGTATCTGTCAACCTGTATCTTTTCACACTCTGACGGAAATGTGCTCTCCCTGATATTGACATTTCACAGGTGCCTGATCTGGAGCAGACGTTGCCAGTTAGGACTCCAATCCTCTCCATCATCTGATACATTGATGAAGTTGGTGTTGGTTACATTATTATTTGCTGCCCAGTTATTTCATCTTTCCACACGCATCTTTCTCTGCTTACCTTTGCCTCTCTGGCCTAGTATTTTCCCCACATAACGCTAATTTGTTGATTCCACCTCTTCTGTTATGTCCCACAAATTGTGTCTTTTCCTGATGGTTATGATGAGTAATCTTGTAACACGTGCAGCTCTTGATACCTCAGAATTTGTTGTCTTCTCTGTCCACGATATTCTCAGCATTTTTCTAATAAACTACATCTTTACTGCTGTCAGTTTCTTTACATCTTGTCCTTGACTTCATTCATTCATTTAGTAGCATGTCCTTTGCAGAACCTCACTCCCATAACATCCTTCAGGAAAACTTCTCTGTCATAAGTAAGATGTCCTGCAGCCGATACACCCATCTGGAGATCATCTGCCACATCCTGCACTTATCTTCTCTTTGGCCTTCCTCTTTCTCTCTTCCCAGGCATGTAACCCTCCATTATCGTTTTCTCCAAACTCATGATGTTTCAAGTGATCAAAATATTTAAATTTTCTTTTGTTTTATCGTCTTTAGTAGCCAACTTTGGGGATGTAAATTATAAGGACCTCAGAAGATGGAGTGGATTCACTTGATGACAAGGAACACTGGTAAAAAGGAAAGCTAATCCACCCGCAAAATCAGTTCAGTGCACTTCCCAATAGTCGCAGCTACTAGAAGTAGTAGCGTATTTATGGGGTACGCTTGAGTTCAGAAGAAGCAAACACACACACAAAATTGTCCAGTAGGCAGATTTATTAATCATTAATAGATTAGTTTAAACTGGAATATTTTGGGATTTAACTTTACTTTAATGTTTGTTTTATTTGGGCCTTAGGCACAACAGATGTTGTTTGGTGCTAGTGACGGCAGGGACGTCTGCCAGGGATTACGGTATAGCATGCAGTTGTTGTTGCCTCCTTTAGTAGATGTAGTGTTATATATTTGAGTAGAATGTTTACTAACATCCAGATATATACTTGAAGAAATCGTTTAGCTGTTCTAACTTTCTGTGTCTTCGCTAGATGACCTTACTACTAGTCAGTGTTACAGCCTCATACTATTTAATATGTAAATAATTATGCATCTCTAAGATTAGCTGGTTCTGTGGCAAAGGAGTTATAGACGCAATTCATAATATGTTTGAAAGAATGCTGCTGGCGGTTTGGCAGCATACTGCTTTGCATTGATTTTCATGTAATGGTATGAGTGCCAGTCATTCAGAAAGCAATGGCAGACTACTGAACGTAAACTTACCAAGAAATCACAAACAGCTGGGGTTGACTGCGACATCCTGTAAAGGATATGCAGCTAACTTTAACTCTAAGATCAATACTGGGCTTATTTGGCATCTGTGTCCTAGGCAAGACCTAATCTAACCTTGATCTCATTAAGAATAAGTAATCTTTTCTTCAATCTTAGTTTTTTTTAAACATTTCCTTCTTTGTTTTCTTCTTCTGCCATGATATTCCTACCGTCTTCTTAGCTACCAGATGAAACAGATAAAAATACATTAAGAGCAAGAAGAAAGGAAAATGAGAACAAACATAACTATCATGTGAACCTTTATAAACAAGCTTCATGATGAATATGTGCAAGGCCAAGGTTATCATTAGACCAGTAAGGTAATTGTCTAGGAGACGATCTCAAACTGGTGCAGATTTATACAGATTAGCTAGTCTTGTCTAGGACACAGATCCCAGAGACAGCATTATACAGATTTATTAGTCTTGCCTAGGACACAGATCTCAGAGACAGACAGCATTATACAGATTTATTAGTCTTGCCTAGGACACAGATCCCAGAGACAGCATTATACAGATTTATTAGTCTTGCCTAGGACACAGATCTCAGAGACAGCATTATACAGATTTATTAGTCTTGCCTAGGACACAGATCCCAGAGATAGACAGTGTTATACAGATTAGTTAGTCTTGCCTAGGACACAGATCCCAGAGACAGACAGCATTATACAGATTAGTTAGTCTTGCCTAGGACACAGATCCCAGAGACAGACAGCATTATACAGATTTATTAGTCTTGCCTAGGACACAGATCCCAGAGACAGACAGCATTATACAGATTAGTTAGTCTTGCCTAGGACACAGATCCCAGAGACAGACAGCATTATACAGATTTATTAGTCTTGCCTAGGACACAGATCCCAGAGACAGACAGCATTATACAGATTTATTAGTCTTGCCTAGGACACAGATCCCAGAGACAACATTATACAGATTTGTTAGTCTTGCCTAGGACACAGATTCCAGAGACAGACAGCATTATACAGATTTATTAGTCTTGCCTAGGACACAGATCCCAGAGACAACATTATACAGATTTGTTAGTCTTGCCTAGGACACAGATCCCAGAGACAGACAGCATTATACAGATTTATTATTATTAGTCTTGCCTAGGACACAGATCCCAGAGACAGACAGCATTATACAGATTAGTTAGTCTTGCATAGGACACAGATCCCAGAGATAGACAGTGTTATACAGATTAGTTAGTCTTGCCTAGGACACAGATCTCAGAGACAGCATTATACAGATTAACTAGTCTTGTCTAGGACACATATCCCAGAGACAGACAGTGTTATACAGATTAGCTAGTATTGTCTAGGACACAAATCCCAAAGACAGTGTTATACAGATTAGTTGTAAGACACAGAACTTTTATTGTCAATTTATTGTCTTAACTTCTGCATTTGCTAATGTAGTTGAATAAAGTCAGCCTTCTTGTACATAATTAGCAATTGCATTTTTACCATTTTAACAGCTTTTGTTCAAGTAGTGCTTTTAGGAGGCTTCTCTAGTTCAGTGGTTACCTTACTGATTCATAGTTGTTGTTGTTGATCAAGTATTGGGTGGACCGACGGTCTGTGACCAAGTGCCTTGCAGTTGTTAGTTTGCGTTTTGTTCCAGAGAAAACATGGATGAATACATGCACCCACGTTTGCATACGCATATGTGCATGCATATGCATGAACACACACACACACACACACACACACACATGTGAATGCATGTAATTATATACCCACATCTGTGCATGCACACACACACACACACACACACAGAGAGAGGTACCTACAGATGCATTCGCACACGCAAACACACATGGTCACACACACACATGATAGCAGAGTCCTTTGTGACAACCTCAGCCTCAAAAGACAGAAACTGTAATAGCATTGTCTGGACATTTCCTAAGAAGTAAAGATAATGAGGAAAGTACACACCCTATCTCATAATACCCTGACCAGGTAAATGTGAAGACCTAACACTTTTTGGGCATGTTATGAGAAGAAATGATTTGGAGAACTTGGTGACAACTGGTAAGATCGAGGGGAACAGACCAAGGGGAAGACCTAGAAACAAGTATCTGGATGGCTTGGCCTTGTGGCATGGTCGAGACAAAAACACGGAACTGATCCACGACTCTGTTGATCGAGTGAGATGGCAGAACATGACCGCCCACGCTTACCGGCATGGCACATGATGGATGGATGGAACACTTCGCAACCCTACAGGATTGCTGTGATCTTTACTATTCATTTCATTGTGTTGCGTATCCCTTACGGGACGTTGCAGTCAACACCAGCATTTTCAGCTGCTGTTGATGTACTAGGCAAGTGTTACGTTCAGTAGTTTGCCATTGCTTTCTGAACGACCGGCCTCTATACCTTTTTCGAAAAAACCAGCACCGCCGTGTTTCGAACCCGGGTATACGGGCTCACAAACCGCGTTCGCAAGCCCTTCAGCCACACGGTATGAAATACAAGCCACTAACTTTGTTCTGAGATGAAGAACAAATGAGGCAGTGAAGAAAACTGGTCACCTGACCTCATAATGTTGTCATCTATTACACATGAAGTCCTGAACATTTCACATTTTCTGTGGCATTACATTACTTTGACCTATAGTTTGCATGGACTGAGGTAAAACACAGTTAATTTTGGAAATTTTGAGAATTAATGTATATTCCTTGTTTTAAAAAGTGTTAAGATTTTACGTGTACAGATATAATGAATTTATTGGTGTAATCATTATGTAGGCACAGTAAGTTTATAAATGCTATAAGATATAAATGTTATAATGATATAAATGTTATAATTGTCTGGACACCTACTGTGAGGACTGTCACTATTTTTATCTGCTCTGCGGATGGACCACCAAGCAGTCTGTTACCTAAGCTAATCATAAGGCTTGATGAAGCCACAGCTGAATAACACCTTTACATACTGACACCTTGCCATCTTGACAGACGAAAGTTTGTTACATTGTGCTTCAAAAAAGGCATAATAATATAACCCAAGGCATGGACCAGGGATGGAGTTATACCTCTCCATAGCACATAGCCTGGGCTGAATTGTAGAGACCATGTGTTGCCCAATCATGCAGCATGATCCCTCTCTCGGCTTGCCTAGTTTACTCCTGAGGAAAGATGACACCAATATATCTGGAACAAGACAAGCTGCAGAAGCTGCCAGATCAGCAAATCAATGATCTACCTGCACATCTGTTGGAGCTTCTGTCCTAGACCAGTTGCAGACCAACGCTTAGGGCTGCTGTGCTCTGCCATAATATTTAGTCTTTAAGTTGTGTTTCCTCACACTAGAGTAAGACTTGTACCTTCTCAGTTGCGCTCCTCCGCCTGTAGCCGTTGGCACAATGTGGGGTGTAGTGTTTGGTGAGCGTCACCAAACATCGGTGCTAACAGGAAGAAGGTAGTACCATCTACTGTCATACGGTAGCTTAGTCATATCTGACTAAGACCTGACTATGTTTAGATACTACCAGTAAACACATAGTTTATTCATACTAGTTTGTAGCTAACTAAACTGTCCATAATAATTAGTTTGTTGTGTAATCAATGTATAGATGTAATGAATGTGATGTGATGTGTAATCAATATAGAGATGTAATGAATGTGATGTGTAATCAATGTAGAGATGTAATGAATGAGATGTGGAATCAATATAGAGATGTAATTAGTTTGTTATGTAATCAATATATAGATGTAATGAATATGTGTAATCAATATATAGATGTAATTAAATTGATGTGTTATCATTATATAGGTGTAATTAATTTGTTGTAAAATAACAAATAAGGTACGCTGTTCTGGATTGCTGAATCATGAACTGGTTACATACTAGAATGTCACTCCTCAGATAATATAGATATTAACTGCTAAGTGCCATGGGATGATTAATCGTCTTAAGCGACTTCCCGTATCTGCCATGAGTTTATGTACAGTAGTTTTCCTTAGGAACGGCTGGCAGAGTGGCTAGAATGCTGGATTATCTTTCAGGAGACCCAGGTTTGAATCCTTGGTAAGGTGTGGAGTTTTTCTTTTTTCTGCCGGGTGCAAAAAGAAAATCCTAACCTGCACAGTTTGCGGCAACTGCACTAGCCAGGCAGCCTTAATTCCTCAGGCTCAAGACCTCCCCCCCCCCCCCCCCCCCCCGCCATACACTACAAGGTACTATATTGGCAGTAAATGACAGTTAAATGACAGTTTTCCTTATTCAATCCCTTTTAATTTGATATATAATCAACATATCTGCTACCATATTAACAACTTTTAAGTCACAACAATGACACCCCCCTACTTCCCATTTTTGTTTGGTCCTAACATATTTTTTTTTTGGCACTGAATCTGTTAATGTGGTTAGGACCCTAAGGTATGAACAGTGCATAAGAACAGGTAGATGAAAATGACTTGCAGAGAATGCTGTGATGATCAGAAGATCTGGCCGATATGCTCAGGAATCCAAGGAAAGGTTAATAGGGAAAGCTAATCCATACGCAAAATTCAGTCCAGCACTACCAGAAGTAGTGTATACGGACTACACTTGAGTTCAAAGTGAGTGAGTGCAAAAAACAACAACCCCAAAACAGCCACTCAGCCACCTAACCAACCAGGCAACCATACAGTCACCCTACCAACCAGCCACTCAGCCACCTAACCAATCAGCCACCCAACAGGTTTATGAGGACAGCTGTTTGAGTTGTTCGCAATGTCACAAGTGGGAACAACATTTGAAATCGGGAAGAACTTCCACAGCAGACAAATCCAGACGACTTTCCATGTCCGTGGATCTGTGGATGTCGATCTATGTGTGCGCGAACGTGCATGCCTGTATGTGTGAATATATATATATGTGTGTGCGTGTGTGTGTGGGTGGGGCGCGTGCACACACATAGATCTCTAATACGGGTCTCTAAAACAGATTGTATACAGATGTTGAATACAGATTAATATACACATCTTGAATACAGATTACATATACAGATCTTGAATATAGATCTTGAATAGAGATTATATATACACATATCTTAAATACAGATCTCTAAAACAAATCTTAAATACAGATTACATATACAAATCTTGAATACAGATTATATATACAGATTTTGAATACAGAACTTTTCTTCAGAGTACATATACAGATCTCTAATACAGATTACATATACACATCTCTCATACAGATTACACATACAGATCTTGAATACAGAACTTGTATAAAGATCACTTATATATATATATATATATATATATATATATATATATATATATATATATATATATATATATATATCCATTGGCACCTTGCCGTCTTGACAGACGATAGTTTGTGCTTTAAAAAGGCATAATAACTTTTAACTATGGCGGTAGCGAGTGTGACTGATAAGGCCAATTTGCGCTGTAAATGTCCGTTCACAGTGGGTGCATCTGAACACGTGGTCATTTCCACCATCATGCACCATCTTACGTCTCAAACGCTTGGTGTGTGACTTTTCTGCAATAATTTTCTCCTTTGACTTTATTCCATTTCTGATATTTGCCCTCCATGCAACACGTTCAGCGGCGACTTGCTCCCAATGTGCATTTTCAATGCCTGTATCAATCATGTCCCGCTTACACACATCTTTGTATCGTAGTAGAGGCCGACCCTGAGATCTCTTACCCATCTGTAATTCACCAAAAAAGATATCCTTTGGTATTCTACCATCATCCATCCTCCTAAGATGTCCTATCCATCTAAGTCTACGAAGACTGAGCATGGAATAAACTGTCACACAACCTGATCTTTCCAATACTTCAGTATTTGTGATTTTGTCTTGCCACTTAATACCAAGAATTCTTCGCAGACACCGCATATGAAAGCTGTTTAAATTGTTCTCTTGGTGTGAGTAAGTTGTCCAGGTTTCACTGCCATAGAGAAGAGTACTAAGGACACAGGCTTGATAGACAAGGACTTTTGTTTTGGCAGTAAGCTTCCTGTTCTCCCATATATATATATATACATCCATCTTTCAGATTACATATACAGATCCTTTATAGAGATCTCTAATACAGATTACATATACACATCTCTCATACAGATATAGAATACAGATTACACATACAGAACTTGTATAAAGATCACTTATACAGATATAAATATATATACACAACATAATAGTCTGATTAGCTGCATGTGGGCAGACATAAACATTTGTCCTCTTTTGTTTTGGATTCTCAGAGCTCTGGGAGCCAGAAGATCACCTGCGGCACAGACACTCACTTGGAACCGACTCCTATGGCCAGCAAACAGGAACTCACCTCAAAACCAGCTCAACTTGTTCTGACCGGCCGGTTCAAAGAAGGACATCCTCAGACACGAGGACCAGACCTCAACGAAAAAGTGGTTTTACAGCCTTCTGCCGCAAGAAGCAGCAGAAGTGATATATTTAGAAATGGTATTGAAATGGTTGCCTTGGCTAACTCTTTGCATCAGAAGCTGCATGAGAAACACTCAGATAGCTTGGAGAAAATATCAAAACAAAATCTACCATGTAAGCAAAATTCCTTGCTGGCTGTGACCGGCCATGATTGCCGCATGACCAGAAAATTTGTCTACGATCATCTGACCAGCATCAGAAAACAGAATGACAAACATCTGCTTTCCCATAAAAGAAGAATTCAGCAGCTCATCGAACAGTCAAAACTAAAGCATAAGTTTAACCAGACGTTGAACGTGTCTAAAGCACTAGGTAAGCCTATTCTTGAAATAAAAAGTATTCAGATAACGGATCCTTTCGTCAAAGCCGTGCCTGGCAGTAATCAAAACTCAAACAACAACTGGAAAGCTGGACAGAATGTTGCCAGTGACGTCTGCTCCTGTGTAGTTGATTGTAAGAACAATAATAATGTGAAAAATTACAACAGGAAAGATGAAACAATCCACGGAAAAATAGCTGTAAACTGTGCAGAAACGTCTGCTCAAGATGGAGAGGAACAATTTGATAGCGTCTCTTCATATGCCAACTCAATTCAGGATTATAATGACAAGGGTTTTCCTTGTGTAGATCTTGTTACGAGTACAGGTGGATTAGAATGCTCTAGTCCACAGAGTAAACATCCAAGTGTGTCATCCACAGACAACAGTGATGTGAAGATACATAGTGACAGGGGAGTCTATGAAGCTTGTGGGCCTGCTCCTGATGTTCGTCTCCCAAAGAGCAAGCTAAAACAGGCTTGCTTAAATCAATCCTACTTCCGTCAACTTGCAAATGAGGTTTCAAAGATGACAGTTGTACTGCCCGAACTGAGATGCCCAGAGTATTCATTAGTGTGTAAATCACACTCTTCGAACTTATAGAGCAGCTGAATTAATGCGTTCAGACCTGTTGGGTGGCTGAAGTTATATGTTTGGGACGTGTTGGGTAGCTGAAGTAATTAATTTTGGGATGTGTTAGGTAGCTGAAAAAATATGTATGAGACCTGTTGGGCAACTAAAGTAGTATGTTTCGAATCTGTTTGGCAGTTGAAGTAATACATCTGAGACCTTTGGTCAGGTTGTAATACATATGAACCTATTGGGCAGCTGAAGTAATACATTTGAGAACTAGTTTGCAATTGAAGTAATATTTTTGGAACTGTTCCACAGTAATATGCTTGGGCCTGTATGACAGCTGAAGTATTATGTTTGGACCTGTTGGGTGGCTGAAGTAATATGTTTGGTATGTGTTGGGTAGATGAAGTAATATGTTTGGGTAAACCTAAATGTGACGGTAACACTATTCAGAATATGTGTTAATTTTATTCACTATTTACCACAAGGAAATACCACAATGTAACAGCTAAGTTATCAATCCTGATGTTTGAATGAACCACTGAATCGGTACAATTGTCAGTCATAACATACAATGCCTTGCAGAGATTAGAATAAGAATCGCCATGGTGAAGCAAAATGGAAAACATACTGAGCAATAAAAGGACCTGTTGGGTAGCTAAAGTAGTATGTTTTGGATCTGTTTGGCAGCTGAGGTAATACATCTGACACCTAGTTGTACCTAGGGCACAGGGAGAAACCAATTGAAGTAATATATTTGGAGCTGTTGCACAGTAATATGCTTAGACCTATATGACAGGTAATATGTTTGGACCTGTTGGGCAGCTAAAGTAATACATTTGTACCTGTTGGGCAGCTAAAGTAATATATTTAGACCTGTTGGGCAGCTGAAGTAATATGCTTAGACCTGTTGGGCATTTAAGATAATACATTTGACTTGTTAGGCAGCTGAAGTAATATGTTTGTGAACCTATTAAATAGCTGAAGTAATATATTTGGGAACTGTTGGGCAGCAGAAGTAATATGTTTGGGAACTGTTGGGCAGCTGAATATATATGCTTCGACTGTTTGGCAGCTGAAGTAATACATTAGTACCCATTGGGCAGCTGAAGTAATACATTCAATCCTGTTTGGCAGCTGAAGTAATACATTTTGAATCTGTTGTGCAGCTGAAGTAATACATTCTGACATGTTTGACAGCTGAAGTAATATGTTTGGACCTGTTGGGTAGCTGAACATATCTTCTGGTCTATAAAATGTCTTATTCATTGGATCTTAGCAGCTTATGTCAGATTGTTTGTACTTTAGGGCAGCTGGAGTCCATTTGGACCTTTAGAGTATCTAGTAGAGTCACCTTTAGTGGATGTTTGAACCTCTGTGGTCATATTCATTGACAAATTAGGATGCACAAAGTCACATTTATTGAACTTTTACCTCTTCTTTTCTACCCGTTGACTATAGAGGAAAGCAGTGTTTCCTATCTTGTCTTTTAATACAAGCCTGAGGTAATTTAGTACATATCTGTGGTATTTTAGTACAAGTCTGAGGTAGTTTAGTACAGGTCTGAGGTATTTTAGTAGAAATCTAAGGCTATTTAGTATAAGTCTGAAGTAGTTTAGTATAAGTCTGAGGTAGTTTAGTACAAGTCTGAGGTAGTTTAGTACAAGTCTGAGGTAGTTTAGTACAAGTCTGAGGTAGTTTAGTACAAGTCTGAGGTAGTTTAGTACAAGTCTGAGGTAGTTTAGTACAAGTCTGAGGTAGTTTAGTACAAGTCTGAGGTAGTTTTACAAGTCTAAGATGGTTTAGTATAAGTCTGTGGTAATATAGTACAAGTCTGAGGTAGTTTGGTACACGACTGAGGTATTTTAGTACAAATCTGAGGTGGTTTAGTACAAGTCTAAGACAGTTTAGTACAAGTCTGAGGTAGTTTAGTAAAAGTCTGAGGTAGTTTGGTACAAGTCTGAAGTTTTTTTTAAAAGTACATATTGTCTTTTTAGTGCACTACTCAGTACTTCAATTGGCAACCTTTTTGTAGAGGCTTGCCATTTATTAATTTAATCTTGTATTGACATATTTCCGATACATAAACTATTCTATCCTTTGTAGATTATTCAATACTTTAATATAATTATATAAATATAAACAAATACAAATGTTATGTTTTTCAAAATGTCAGCCCTGAACACATTATTCTGCAATGTTTTATAAAATTGCCATAAGTGCGTTATGTTGAGACATAAACTCCAAAAGCTTGCAGAACGAAACATTTTAAAGGCACCATATTGCTGAATAAGAACACCAGTATTTGTGCTATGGTGGCTGTGACATAACACAGGCAAGAAAATATTACAAATTAACCTCTCTAAAAATGTCTAGATTGGTCATTTTGGCTGTCCAATGAATTTTCAACTACATTCCTACAGGCGGTCATCCTCCCCCACAAACATCCGTCCTTTTTGTTCTTGACAAGTTTGCCCAGTTATCACCTTTCTTGTCACCCTGATCAATCCACCCAGCACTTTCTTCCTCTGTTGACCTCTGCCTCTAACACCCTCAGTCTTCCAGGTTGTCACAATATTCTCCATATCTTCTAGTCATATTAAGAAAAATGTTGCATGGCCTTTGTCATGTCATAATTCTAAACATTTGTATATCAAGTTATAATTCTAAACATTGTCATGTCAGGTTATAATTCTAAACATTGGTATGTCAGGTTATAATTCTAAACATTGGTATGTCAGGTTATAATTCTAAACATTGCCAAGTCAGGTAATAATTCTAAACATTGCCATGTCAGGTTATAATTCTAAACATTGCCTTGTCAGATATAATTCTAAACATTGCCATGTCAGGTTATAATTCTAAACATTGCCATGTCAGGTTATAATTCTAAACATTAGTATGTCAGGTTATAATTTAAACATTGCCACATCAAGTTATAATTCTAAACATTGCCATGTCAGATTATAATTCTAAACATTACTATGTCAGGGGTTATAATTCTAAACATTGTCATGTCAGGCTATAATTCTAAACATTACTATGTCAGGGGTTATAATTCTAAACATTGTCATGTCAGGTTATAATTCTAAACATTACTATGTCAGGTTATAATTCTAAACAATGGTATGTCAGGTTATAATTCTAAACATTGGTATGTCAGGTTATAATTCTAAACATTGTCATGTCAGGTTATAATTCTAAACATTGGTATGTTAGGTTATAATTCTAAACATTGGTATGTCAGGTTATAATTTAAACATTGCCATGTCAAGTTATAATTCTAAACATTGCCATGTCAGATTATAATTCTAAACATTGTCATGTCGCATTATAATTTAAACATTGGCATGTCTGGTTATAATTATAAAAATTGGTATGTCAAGTTATAATTCTAAACATTGGTATGTCAGGGGTTATAATTCTAAACATTGCCATGTCAGGGTATAATTCTAAACATTGCCATGTCAGGTTATAATTCTAAACATTGCCATGTCAGGTTAATAATTCTAAACATTGGTATGCCAGGTTATAATTCTAAACATTGGTATGTCAGGTTAAAATTCTAAACATTGGTATGAATCGTCATGAACATGTCATTCCAAACTGATGTTATATGCCTGGGATGCGAGTTGAGGGTAAGCGCCCAAACTTGCAAAATACCCCTCTGGCTTTTGCATTCATCAACTCTGGCAGGAAAAGTCCAACTTCTGGACTTCTCGCGGAACTGTTTTAACCAACAGGAGAAGGAGCGACGGCGAGCCTCTGGCGCTGTAAAACCAGACTGCTCTAGATGTATATGTGCATACATACATGCGCAGACACGTGGTATTTACATACATATCTAAACTCGAGTCAGACCAAATTCTACCCTAGTAAAAGAAAGAGGTGGAGGAAACAGCCAGGAGGTGCACCACTGTCATCAAGATGCCATGCAAACATTCTATGAACATTCCACCATAGTATTGTCACTGCTTATAAACTTATTCTGAAGAAATTAGTTTTGGCTTTCTCTCCTTGTCCTCCACATCCAGCAAGCCACAAGAGATCAGCATGGCTGAACAGATAAGAGCACTCCCTCTTTAAATTCCGGTGTGCTGATGCCGAGGTAGCGGATTTAACCCCTACACTGGTCGATTGGACTAAAATTTTGACCTCTTTTCCTTGACTTGGGGACGTAAATTACAAGTACTTCAGAAGTCAGAGTGGGTTCACTTGATAGTGAGGGATACTGGTAATAGGCAAAGCTAATCCACACGCAGAAATCAATCCAGCTGACTAGAAGTAGTAGCTCGTCTATGGACTACTCTTGAGTTCAAAGCGAACAATTTCGTTAAGTAAAAGATCTATTTGACACGTCTTTAGCCTTATTGGGTCTTTGTGCGACCCCCATATTTTTATAGGCCAACTGGAACCCGATGGTGGATGTGGTCAATATCATGCCAGCTGCATTTATTTCCCAAACCATTTCCTGGTACCAGTTTTAGGCTGGGTCAATCTGAGAGGCCAGATCAGTTTTAAAACTCCATCTTAATGTGAAATCGAATCCCAGGCTGCTGGTGCAGCAGGCAAGCATGCTAGTCACTATACTACCAAAGCTCTCCCATCATGCCATAATTACAGAGAATTTTCTAGCATCTTACACATGTTTGCATTATTAAATGATTCTTTGAGTTGTTGTTGACTTTCTCTTATGTTAAGCATCATGGGAAGGGGTTATTGAATATTCAGTGCCTGTCCTATAATTTCTTCCATGATTCATGAGCATAATTGTTCTGATCTGTTTATGATCTGTGTATGCTATATGTTTGATCTAGCGCCGGCTCAGTGGTGAAGGGGTTACGGATGCAGTTCATACTCCCACATACCCACGTTCAAAACACAGCTAAGGGCGATTTGGTAGCAGGCTGCCTTGTGTTGGTTTTTTACAAAATGGTATGGGTGCTGGTCGTTCAGAAAGCAATGGCAAACTACTGAGAGTAAACTTGCCAAGAGATCATAACAGCATAAAAGAAAAGAAAAAAAAAAAGCTGGTGTTGACTGCGACATCCTGTAAAGGATATGCAACTAAATAATGATCTGGAAAGTTGAAGCTGATTTCACATGCAACTGTTGGGATGATTTCCAGAACTTCCACATTACTTTCATCGTTATATCTACAACAAGCAAGTGTTGTGTGTAAAACGCAAGAGGATTCACCTCACTGTACCAGGTTTTATCCCTATGGCTCAGCCTCTTTCCACAGGGCGTCCTGCTGAAAGTGTCGCACAAAGCATGAACTCTGTAGCTCCAGCGATGACCCCCAAGAGTGCCTGAGAAAATTAAACTTGTGAACGGAATGACGTAGGCCAGAATCAAACCCGTAGCCTTTAGAGCATGAGGCAAGTGGTGTAACCGCTCCGCCATGGAGACTCACGTAGGTGTTGTGGGCAATGATAGAGCAGATTGCTTGGCTGACACTGCCACTATATAGTCAGCTAACCAATTGATCGAGTCAACATTATAAATGCTCTTAGAGAAGCTGGTTGAAACACGGAGCTGAGTAATGTCAGATTTGCAGTTCAAGAACTTATGCGACTGAAAGTTTAACACCTACACTTTCCCTCCATTGTCTTTGCTTTTCTGGCAAGAATGCGACAGCGTGGAGTCACGAGGGGATCTGGTCGATGCTCGAAGCTTAGAGGAAAGGCGAGACGCACATATAATCAGATTGCTACTGGTACTATTGGGGTTGGAACTCTTCGCTGGCTTCTGAGAATGGGGACGGAGCGCTTATGGGAATGCCCCGAATGCAGTGTTGTTGGTTCCTAAATCATTCAATCAATCTTTGCTTTTCTATTTTCTTGAAGTTTCCATATAAGTCTTAATTGTAATGGACTCACAAAATATGGTGAGAAAGGTGAATTTCAGGCAGAGTGGCAACAATAAAAATAGACAGCATCTGTTGGATTTCACCCCCCAACATTGTGGTGGGTTGGGAAAGGAGCAGGCAGACAGATTGGCTGGGTCTGCACCCTTGGTGGGGTATTGGTGCGAGATACAGCAGACATGGTAGGGGTCCTTTGGCATTGTGTGTATAATGCAGAAGAACGGGTAGATCATCACAGCTTGGGGAAAATGGTGCTGCAGGGAGTGACCAGAGGTTCTGGCCGACACTCAAGACTCTGCAAAAAGGCCAGACATCATCAGGCTGCTACTGGTACCATTAGTACTGGGACTCTTCGTTGGCTGTTGCAGATGAGGTCAGAGCACGTATGGGAATGTACCAAGTGCTGTGATGTTGGTTCTTGACTCAACTTTTCCTGAAGTTTGTTTTTAACCATTTGACTCCAAGATGTAAATTGTCAGTGGCAGTTTATGTGCACACCATAAGCTAGTGTCTAACTACATGATTTGGGGGGGGGGGGGGGGGCAGATGCGGCAAAAGAGAAAAGTGTAGTCAGTCTTTCAAAGCTTGAAGATTCTACTTCTCCAAGTGCTAGCCAAGAGAGAGACAGAGTAAAGATCATAGCAGCAGCAGAATGGAACAGTTCAGTTACTTGCTGTCAAAAAATATAGCATCAACAGAATGGAACAGTTCAGCTACTTCTTCTTCTTCTTCTTCTTCTTCTTCTGCATTCCGAGCCATTGAGAGTTCAGCTACTTGCTGTCAAAAAATATAGCATCAGCAGAATGGAACAGTTCAGCTACTTGCTGTCAAAACATCATCATCCGTAGCCAACAACCTCTCTGTGGGAAGTAAAATATAGATATGGGCAACAGACCTGACTACATCACAAACTCCTAGTAGTTTGCCATTGCTTTCTGAATGGCCAACGTCTCATACCAACAAAATCAACGCAAAGTAGTCTGCTCACCACCAATTTTTTTTCAGCACCCGCTGGCTTTAAACTCAAGTATAGTTCATGCACACTACTTCTAGTGTGGATTAGCTTTCCCTGTTATCAGTATCCATTGCAATCAGGCGAACCCTCTCTGACTTCTGGGGTACTTGTAATTTACATCCCCAAGTCAAGGACGTGAAGAAAACATTTTAGTCCAACTGACCGATGTAGGGGTTGAACCCCATACCTTGACATCAGCACACTGGATGTTTAAGATCACGCATTCTTATCCATTTGGCCACGCTGATCTCCACCACCCATTTTTGTGTGTGTAGGGATCAAAGGAGGAGCGGAAAACCTGGTCCTAGGTGAAGTTGCATGTGTTAGCCTAAATAAGAAGTTTGGTAGCCTTATTGACAATATCATTTTCCAATTTACCAGCTCCAGCCATCCAGGTAAAGTGGGCATTTCAGCCACTGCACATATACATGTTGCTCCAGTGACCATGTTAGTTTAAAAATTAGTTGCACATACTTTACAGGACGTGGCAGTCAACCCCAGCATTTTTGGCTATCTGTGATTTCATGGCAATTTTACGTTCAGTAGTTTGCCATTACTTTCTGAATGGCCAGCACCCATACCATCTGTGGCGAAGGGGTTACGGATGGAGTTTGTAATCCCACATATGTGTTCGAGATACAGTTGCCGGCGATTTGGAAGCAGACAGCCTTGCGTTGTTGCTTTATAAAAATGGTATAACTACTGAGCGTAAACTTCCCTAGGAATCATGAACAGCAAAAATATGCTGGGGTTGACTGCGACATCCTGTAAAGGATATACAACTAACTAACTAACTAACTAACTACGACAGGAAATCAATAAGGAAGCCACAAATGGCTGTAGAAAAATAACTAAATATGATAACTTGAAACCAGTTTATTTTTATAAATACATTGTCCCTTTATTTCTCAACATAATTTCCACCAACATTGATGCACTTATCCCATCGTTTTATCAGTCCTCCCAAACCGGCTACATAGAACTGCGTGCTCTGTTTTCTAAACCACGTTTTCACTTCACATTCAACTTCGGCGTCATTCGCAAAATGTCTCCCGCCAAGGTGGATTTTCAGTGGACCAAAAAGGTGGAAATCGCTAGAGGCTAAGTTGGGGCTGTAAGGTGGATGTTCCAGAACTTCCCACCTTGGTTAATTTTCTCCTGAGTTAATCGAGCCGTATGTGGTCTAGCATTGCCATGAAGAAGCAACATTTCTCTAGTCAGCAGTCCTGGGCGTTTTCTTCGAATTGCATCATGTAGCATCGATAGAACTTCACAGTACGATTCAGAATTCACATTATCACCTTCTTGAAATTGGTTAAAAGCACTCCTTGACAATCCCAGAACACTGTCAGCATAACCTTCCTTATTGATGGCGTAACCTTGAATTTTTAGACACAAGGCGAAGAAGGATGTTTCCATTGCATTGAAGCACACTTTGATTCGGGTTGGTAGTCAGCATAAACAGAAAGCATTTCCTTATGAATGTCCTTTGCAGGCAGTCCTTTTGCCCACACAAAATCCACAACAGCACGTTGCTCTTTGGTTGTACATTCCGTAAGTACAGTTGCCATTTTGTTTATGCACTGCGCATGAGACACCTAGCGCCACCTGACGAACGGGATTATAAAGTTCGATGATGCTGTCACCTTGTAACTAACTAACTAACCAGTGACCATACCACTTGTCTTATCTAGGAAAGTTGCTTCATTCACATTATCGGTGTCCTCCATCCAACAGGGATTAATATCCAACATTCTTTCACTCAAAGACAATTTCTTCTCCATTCTTTCAACGGTATATATATATAAGTGTGAGCCTATACTCTCGTACATGTGACAGTATATGTGTTTATAGTTATGGGGAGAATCAATTTACGAGGGGGCATCAAAAGAAAACCTGAAATATTTTTTTTTTTGGTGGTCAATATATTTAAAAAAAGTAAAGAACACATGTATACTTTGTCAATGCAGTCACCACTGCATTCAATGCAAGTCCTCCAATGCTGATAAAGTGCTTGGATTCCTGTAGAAATAAATTCTCTTGGTCTTGTGTGTAACCACTCATACACTACCTGCTGTACATCTTCACAGAAGTCACGCTGTTTTGTAACCTACTCCACTCATACACTTGCTGGACTGACAGGCATACATCACCATACTGAACCTCCATTCGCCGATTAGTTTCCATAGGTTTCACACTTCACTGATCAAAAAATGGATAACAGAACGCTGCTCCTCTTTGGTATATGTCAAAAGTGGGGGCGGCTATCTTTAAACTGTCCTAATGACGTCACTGTGTTCATCTGCAATGTGATGTCATGCGCTTAACACTCTTGCCATCCTTGACAATAATATTGACAGGTTACAAGACAATGACATGGTTATTGCAATTTCTATTACACTTTTAAGGTTTTCATTTGAAGCCCCCTGGTATGTTAGATGTACGGTGATGTGCAGGTGTAAGTGCATTATGCATGTGCTACCACACAATTTTTTTGTGTTATTGTTTGTAACGCCCCTCTTTCAATTTCTTGCCATGTTATATTCACTCAATTTGTTCTTGATTTGTTTCCAAGACTTTGTTTTTTTATAGTTTTTTTCATTTTACAAACTTCCAGTTTTGAAAATTGCATTTTAAGTTGTTGTTGGAATTACTGCCTTTGGATTGTGATATTTCTGTTTAGAGCCATGTGTTCTTGTTTTACATGCATTTGTTTGTTGAAAAAGGCTTTCTTCACAACATTCCCTGTTATTTGTATGCTGTCTTTTGTTTGTCCAGCTTCCTCATCATAGTTTAAATTTGGTCAACATGGGCGAATGGATAAACGCTCGCTCTTAAACTTCCGGCGTGCAGATACCAGGGTAGTGGGTTCAACCCCTACACTGGTCAGTTGGTCTAAAATGTTGACTTCTAGTCCTTGACTTGGGGATGTAAATTACAAGTACCTCAGAATTCGGAGTGGGTTGCCTATGGTGAGGGATATTCATAATTTATTTTTCCGCATATCCTTTACAGGACATCACTGTCAACACCAACATTTTACCGCTGTCATTGATTTCTTGGCAAGGTTACCCTCAGTAGTTTGCCATTGCTTTCTGAGCGACTGGCTCACTTATCCCGTAAGTTAAAACACGGCGAGAACCGCTTCCAATTCTCGCACGCTGCGTTATCCTACGTGGATAAACGGGATTACGGAGAAAGTCATTTAACCTCTAGGCCAGGGAGACTGGCTCATAATAGGGAAAGCTAATCCACACGCAAAAATCAGTCAGTCCAGGGCACCCCCAATAGTGGCAATCAGTTGCATGTCCTTTACAAGACGTCGCAATCAACCCCAGAAGTGTTTTTGCTGTCTGTGATTTACAAAGCAATGTTTACATTCACTAGTTTACCATTGCTTTCTGAATGACCGACGACACATCCCATCAAAATCAACGCAAAGCGGTCAGCTTCTAAATCACCCACAGCTGATTTTAAACCCTCGACCTGATATGTCTTCTGTGGAGAGGCATAATCACCCCCACCAGCCTTGATGATGATGATGACATGGAGTAGAAATCTAGACAGCACCAGCATACATTCATTAGTTAAAGAAATCATTGGCACCTTGCCGTCTTGACAGATGACAGTTTGTTACATTGTGTTTCACAAAGGCATAATAACTGCAAAACATGGCGGTAGCGAATGTGAATGATCAGACCAATTTGCGCTGTAAATGTTTGTCCACAATGGATGCATGTGAACACATGATCATTTCCACCATCATACGTCTCACATTCTCAGTGTGTGTCTTACGTCTCACATGCTCAGTGTATGAAACTATCTGCAATAATTTTATCCTTTGTCTTTATTCCATTTCTGATATTTGCCCTCCATGGAACACGTTCAGCGGAGACTTGCTCCCAATCTGCATTATCAACTCCTGTATCAATCATGTCCCACTTACACACATCTTTATACTGTAGTAGAGGCCGACCCCAAGATCTCATACTCATCTGTAATTCACCAACAAATATGTCCTTTGGTTTCTACCATCACCAATCCTCCTAATGTGTCCTATCAATCCAAGTCTATGAAGACTGAGCATGGAACAAACCTGATAAAGAAATACATGGTACAAAAACATAAATATTTCAAAACAAGACTACAAAACTGATAATCTCCACCAAACAAAAAATATAGTTTCAAATATATCACATGGAATCTTTTTTTTATTCAATACATTTTCAAAGTAGAGCACAGACATTCCCAAAACCCATTGGAAAAAAAGTAGATCTAAAGTGATAATAAACAACACAAACATCAGACAGCCGTCCCTACAAAGTAGAGATTAGCCAGAGAAGACCCCCACGTCTGAAGTTAAATTTATAGTGTCGCGTTTATCAACAGTAGCCGTGTTATTTTACAACTGTACACAAAATGCATCAAATTAAATTTTTGGCTGCGTAGTAAAATAATTCAACCATATTTTTAAAAAAGTCTGGCCAGTTCTGTCACAATGCAGTTACAATTAATAGGTCTGCTGGTATGGCATTTGTATGAGTAGATCTAGACTAAAAAGATGGTGTAAATAATTGAAGCTCATCAAATGCTGTGTGTAATCAAAATGCTATATGGAGCAAAAATCAGGACATTTTGAGGGAGACTAAGAGAAAGAAAATTCTTGAGTCTTGTGTCACTGCACGGTAGGGAGTCAACACATGAGTTGATCCATGCCGTTGGAGATGGCAATTTGTGGAGAGGCATAATCGCCCCCAACAGCTTTGATGATGATGATGATGACATGGAGCGGAAATCTAGACATTCTGAGGAAGACAACTTATCACCAACATCAGAAAGAGGCAGTCATCATTTTTTGGCCACATTATAAGATCGGATTGGACGCACTAGACTCGAGTTTCACTCGCATTTGAGCTCTTCAGTAGTGCATATCCCTGACTGGATCCGGGATCGAACTCCGGATCACTGGCGTGTGAGTGCTTCCAATCTGACGTGGACAAGGCCCAAGGTTCTTACAGGAATATGATCAGCGTTGCCAGTAGTGGGTTGTGCTAAATCTTCAAACCTCAAATACCGAAACAACCAAATAAATCAAGATAACTAACTCTCATTCTGACATCCAATGAAAGTGACTTGTTACACAAGATACTGTTCATTTTCTGAAATGTAGCTTGTAAGCTTTTGCTTGGCCTAAAGGAATCCTACAAACAAAACAAAAATATTGAATAGAACAAAACCCCATCAGGAGTTCAGTCAAGAACTGACATCACTGCACTCAGGACATTCCCATACGTGCTCCGTCCCCTCATTCAACAGCCAGCGAAGAGTCATACTACTGATCTGATTAAAAGTTCTCCTGGTCTTCCCTCTCAGTTTTGAGATTCTTCCAGAAAGCTACCACCCAAAGGCCGGCCAAGGCCACAATCCAAGAGGCACAAACTAGAGAGGTGGAGACAGACTGAGAAAGAGATGAATAGATTCCATGAAGGGTATACTCATCACGAAGCAGGTGTTTGGCAGAATGTTGCTCTCCTATAAGCAAACAGGATACAAGATGTTATTCTAGTCAATAATATACTAGGCTTCATCTGCAAACAATCACAAGAAAACACAACATATATAAATTAAATATTGAGCACAACCCACTACTGGCAACGCTGATCGTATTCTGGTATGAACCTAAGGCCTATCCACGTCAATATGGAAGCACTATATAAATTATATTGGGTGTTTCAGTCTGGGATTTGAAGATTATCACACATTATTTTCACCCCCCACCCAATTCTTCCATTTTTCTCATTCAGTTATTATGCCTTAATGTCATCATTGTAGTGTCTTCTCTGTTTATGTTATATTTTCTTGTATTTGCTGATGAAGGCTAGTCACTGGAACACCCTTTGTTTTCCATTTTGTGTTTTGTAAAGCTACATTACTTCATATTCCTTTATACTGTTTCAACTGAGAGATTAAAGGCAAAAGAAATAGTTAATCTATTTCCTTTATTAAACCATTGGCTGAATTCAAGATAAAAGATGACAAAGATGGCAGATTTCGGGGAAATGCAGAACATGTTTTTGGGTATTATTTATTGTTCTAATTACATTGTAACTAAACAGGCCAGATTTTTCAATGTATGTGAATGGAACCTTCACAGAAGTTAATAAAATAACACAGCACTTATGCACATCTGTGATTTATCAACAATAACAACATCACATTATGCAGCTCCTTAGCAAAATCAGTCTAGAATTTGACGACGGAAAATTTTAGTAACACAGACATGTTTTTCAAACATGTTTACTATTGTGCCTGGATGTATATACTTTGAATGTTCAAGTCTCATTTATTTAGAGAAAGGTAGTTTTGTTTCATATATAAAAAACAACAACCAAAAATACCTTCTTTTGTTAATATACCGGGAAAATCGGCTTCAATATTTAGTATGCAAGGAAAATCATCTTTGATGTTTTAAATGCTGGTAATTTGTTTGCTGTGAAGGTTGTCTTCTTGCTTAATTTACCAGTAAAATCAGAAACCTTTTTAAAAGACTATTTTTGAGCCTCACCTTCTTGTTTTAACGTGTCTCAACGTTTGCCAAATTGCCATCCAACTGATTTTGTTGGGGATGCTAAACAACAGCAGTTGTATAAATAAATTTCCTGTAAATATTCACTCTAAAAAAATACAATTTATTTAGTAGATGCCATAAGCATACTACAAATACTAAAATTAAATGCTAGCATTGACTATAAATTATTTCTTGATGAAAACAGTAAAATATTCAAAAAATAAAAACAATTCTAAATGCTGACACTTTTTATGTATAACAATTGTATATACTGAATTTAAAAAAAAAAAATGTTGCATTTCCTTTACAAGATGTTGCAATCAACCCGAGGTTGATCTTATATGCAGTTTTACATTCAGTAATTTGCCACTGCTCTCAGAATGAGAAGTCAATGTTTAAGTCCAACTGACCTGTGTATGGAATTAACCTACTACCCCACCATCAGTACACAGGAAGTTTAAGTGCAATCGCTTTAAACCTCTCAACCATACTGACCTCTGTATATTGAAATCACAGAAATGAAATGCCAACAATGTAATTTTTATGTAAGAGACAAGATCAGAAATTAAGACATCAGGGAGCATGTTAGAAATAGCACTAATGTTAGATTACATTTTTAAAAAAAACGCAGATGGTTTGGTCATACTAAAATATTACCAAGAGACACTGTCCCACAACTCTAGCATTTAGATAAAAGAAACCCAGCAAGAGGTTCCCCAAAACAGTTAAATGATGGAATACATGAGACTGAATATCACCACATCCTAAGCATAGACCAAAGCTAGCTCTGGATGCCTCTTTTTAACCTGGTGCTGTAAGGCAACAAAATTATCAGGTGATTTGGTCATGTAACAAGATTATCACAGGAAACTGCCCCACAGAGAGCTCTAGCACTTAGATATAACAGAAACCCAGAAAGAGGTTTCGTCTACAGACAGTGAAATGATGGAATATCCGAGGCTGTGAATACTGCCACAAATGTAGCATACGCTAGAGCTTGTGCGAGCTTTCTCATCATAACCTGATGCAGAGAGGCAAAACAGATGGAGGAGGAGGAGCATTTTATAAATATTTATGTTTGCATATCCTTTACAGGACATCGCTGTCAACATCAGCATCTTTGAGCTGATTGTTGATTTCTTGGCAAGATTAAGCTCAGTAGTTTACCATTGCTTTCTGAGCGGCCGGCTCACATACCCCGTAAGTTACTAAAGCGATTCGAACCACTGCTGATTCTCACCATCATCACGTTACTTACGAGATTACGGAGAAAAGTTGCTAACCTCTAGGCCAGGAAGCCGGCATTTTATAAATAAGCAACATAAATCTAGGGACATGGTTCCTAATTCTGATACAGCAAAGGAATGTATCAGAGGAGCATTTTTTAAAATTCAGATCTGGTAAGAATAAGTTAGAGATTGGAAAACAATAATTCCACTTCTGCAGGAGATTGAAATCAAATCACTGTCTCGGCAGGCTTGTACACCAATCACAATGTAATTTTTTTTTTAAATTCGCATATTCTTTACAGGACATCGCTGTCAACAGCAGCATCTTTCAGCTGTCTGTTGATTTCTTGGCAAGATTACGCTCAGTAGTTTGCCATTGCTTTCTGAGCGGCCGGCTCACATACCCCGTAAGTTACAGAAGCGATTTGAACCACTGCTGATTCTCACCGTCGTCATGTTACTTACAAGAGTATACGAGATTACAGAGAAAAGTCGCTAACCTCTAGGCCAGGAAGCCGGCATTTTATAAATAAGCAACACAAATCTAGGGACGTGGTTCCTAATTCTGATACGGCAAAGGAATGTATCAGAGGAGCATTTTTAAAAATTCAAATCTGGTAAGAATAAGCTAGAGATTGGAAAACAATAATTCCACTTCTGCTGGAGATTGAAACCAAATCACTGTCTCGGCAGGCTTGTACACCAATCACAATGTCATTAGGCCATGGCATGTACGCAGTGGTGCCAAACAC
This sequence comes from Cepaea hortensis, assembly GCA_963921405.1. Lineage (NCBI taxonomy): Eukaryota > Metazoa > Mollusca > Gastropoda > Stylommatophora > Helicidae > Cepaea > Cepaea hortensis. The sequence goes on along the minus strand of OY992884.1, from coordinate 93,760,795 downwards.
TCTTACAACAACTGTCACTTCATGACCTGGATCAACAAAAACTACATACACAGGTGTTTTGAAGATGTAATGATGGAAGGACATAAAGAAACATTGAGAAGAAGCACAAGAGGGTGACAAAACCGTAAAGGGTTCTGGTTCTTCTAGGATAGCTGATGGAAAATTAAAGTAAAAGTTAACCTCCAACTGACAGAGCAAAGTAAATGATAATCCCGTACAGCTAGTCAAAAGTATCCTATAATACAAGGTTGATAGAAAAACAGCGCATAATCATCCATACTGAAAGACAAGGAAAGTAAAAAAAAAAAGTTAACGACCCTTTTCAATGTATTATAGTAATGGATCATTTAACTGATAGACAAAAACAGTAACAGATAATATCATGCTGATTGAAACATAGTAATAGATCATTCATACTGATAGGCAAAAGTAATGGATAATACCATGCTGACAAAACATAATAATATATCATTCATACTGATAGGCAAAAGTAACAGATAATACCATACTGACAGAAACAGTAATGGATCATTTGTACTGATAGACAAAAGTAACAGATAACCCCATGGCAGATTCTATATTAGATCTTGAAATGACAGGCTGGCAATATGTGCTAGTTCATAGCATTATGAGGTGGGTTAATAAGCTCTCTCCGGCCTAGAGTAAACAACTCAGCAGATTTGGGATCAACAACATAAACAACGACACAAACAACAACAACATAAGCAACAATAACAAAAATAACATCAACAACATATTCCTAAATACTGCCATTAATACAGAAATCTCTGGTGCCTGTTTTACAAGTCTGGGTTAAAATATTACTTGCAGTAGTGAAACTACTAACAAAACATGGTAATTTCACTGAAAGAAGTGAACCTTCACTCATTCAATACCAAACAGTGGACTCTGTGTTCATTGGTTACTTCACAGTCATACATTTGTGAACTCTTTCTGTCCCAGAAAGCTGTCACCATCATCATCCAGAGGTCTCTCCTGTACAGAATTTCTCTCTCATGACAGTCTTTCGACAGTTCTCTCTACCAGATATCCTGCCCCTGTTGCTGTCATGTGTACATCAGAGAGTTGTCACTTTGCTGTAATAACTGTCTGGGACAAAATGAGGCTAAATGACAATAGTCCAGGACAGGAGAAGTTGACTTAATAATTAGAACAGCACTAAGTTTTCAATCCTAACCATCGCATAATGTGTTCTCAGACTTTTTACATTTGGCCAGACCATCATTATCACGTGCCCTGCCATTTGGCGTAGGCGTTCATGTCTCTCCACAGATCTCGGTCTTCGGTGTTCTGGATCAACTCTGCTGATGGTGTTCTGGATCAACTCTGCTGATGATATTCCTCCATGCCACTGTCTCAGTCCATCCAGCATCATTTCTCTTGGTCTCCCTCTCTTCCTCTCAATCTTTCCCATCGTCACGATGTTCTCCAATGCTTCTATTCTCATCACATGACCAAAGAAAGCCATTTGTCTCTCTCTCTTTCTTATTGTTGTATATAATGTTCTAGTTTCATAAGCCTCTTTCACACAATCATTGTTAGTTACTCAGGCAACCCATGGAATTCGCAACATTCGTCTCAGGAACCACATCTCCATTGCTCCCAAGTTTTTCCTAATTCGTTCATTTAAATTCCAAAATTACCTGCCAAATATCAAAACAGGCCCTACACAGTATTTCAGCACTTTCCTAATTACCTAAAATTATCCACTTGTCTAAGCATTTTCCCTTCTATCGTAATTTCACAATTTGGAGTCACCTTTTTCTTTGATGTAACCATTCTTACTGTTTTCTTGATATTCAAGGAGAGTCCTTTCTTTGCACTCCAGTGGGTACTCAGCCAGACAACAGTAAAGAAAATCTGTCCTTGTCAACGACCATGTCCAATGTGTATTTACCATCTCTGAAAGTCATGCACTCATGATTTTTCAGTGCTATTCCATCTGCCGCCATAGATTCTGGGATAGAACAGAATGGATTTCGATCAAAGTCAATTTCAACTCAGAGGTCAGGATGGCTGAATGGATAAGACAGCACATTCTTAAACATCCGGTGTGCTGATGTCGAGGTAAAGGGTTCAACCCCTACACCGGACAGTTGGACTAAAATGTTGACTTCTCATCTTTGATTTGGGACATAAATTACCTCCGAAGTTGGAGTGTGTTCGCCTGATGGCGAGGGACACTGGTAATAGGGAAAGCTAATCCATACACAACATTCAGTCCAGTGCTACTATCAGTAGTATGTATGGACTACGCTTGAGTTCAAAGTGAGCAAGTACCCCAAAAAAAAATTTTTTTTACTTGTAGAAGCTCTTCACAAAATGTCATTTTCAACTTGCAAAAGCAAAGCACAAGTCAGTTTGCACTTACAAAAATAATGCTTACAGCAAAGGTCAATTTTAACTTGCAAAATGAAAGCTATAGTCAATTTCTACTCAAACTCACAGACCTTGTATCATTGGTGAATTTCAACTTGCATTTCAAAAAGGCCCATGGCGGGAATCTGCTGTAAGCATGTGAAGTGTTAGGACTAATCCATTTTGTAGGCTTGAGTGCATGGAAGAATATGAGGCTAGTCTTTTCGCCCACAAAGCGAGCATTAAGAGCTAATATTGACCTTTTACCTTACACTCATACCATTGTCAGAATAAAATCTTTATCAATATACTGATGCACTTAACTAAAACAAAAATCAATTCTCGATTCTTTGCATAAGCAAAACATACAGCAAAGTTCCGTTTCAACTTGAAAAAATAAAGCTTGCTCCAATTTACAAAAAGTAAAGCTCATGTTTTTCTACGTGTAGAAATTTGAAAAAAAAAATGCTCAGCGGCTGCTTCTACATATTTCCTTCTTCTAAAAACATGCCCATACAGAAAAACAAGGCAGGAAAAAGTAACTCTGAAAAACTTGTGGTGTTAAAGGTTATGACCTTTCAGTAGGAAAGGTAACATGAATGATAATGGAATGTAGATGAGTATTTATGTACAATGAATATTTGTCCAAGATGGCGAAACTGTTTCAAATCACAAACTTCTGTTACCACAAATAAAAATGTCTACAGTTGGAATGAAACAAAAAAAAAATAAAAAAATAAAACACACATTCCCAGTGCAAATAATATTAAATGAAAAAAAATGGAAGCGAGAAAAATTGTTAAAAATTATAATAAGAAAAATGTATAAGAAGATAGTGAATTAAATATGTAAATTTAAATTGAGGAAACACTACTGGCATTTTAAAATATGGAGACAAATTATTGAAATAATGAGTGGTGATAGGAATATACGGGCATAAACATGCCAGTAAGAAAGACACAATTTCTCACCGAATTAACAGCATGAAAAAATGGTTATTGCAAATGTTTTCAGCTTTCTGTAACAATGTGAGTAATCATCTTATCTGTCTACAAAATGATAAGGCTGTCTAACGCAGGGTCAAAGTTTTAAGCAATGATAGAGATAACTGAGGGACATCACAGCGACAGATAGAACGAAGTCAAGGACCACCACCAAATACGGATAGTTATTTGAAGATATTGATTCTCTTCAAACATTGTGAAAATAATTGTAACCAGCTGAAGATTTCTCCATACAGGGACAGTTATTTGAAGATATTGATTCTCTTCAAACATTGTGAAAATAATTGTAACCAGTTGAAGATTTCTCCGTACATGTACAGTTATTTGAAGATATTGATTCTCTTCAAACATTGTGAAAATAATTGTAACCAGTTGAAGATTTCTCCGTACATGTACAGTTATTTGAAGATATTGATTCTCTTCAAACATTGTGAAAATAATTGTAACCAGTTGAAGATTTCTCCGTACATGTACAGTTATTTGAAGATATTGATTCTCTTCAAACATTGTGAAAATAATTGTAACCAGTTGAAGATTTCTCCGTACATGTACAGTTATTTGAAGATATTGATTCTCTTCAAACATTGTGAAAATAATTGTAACCAGCTGAAGATTTCTCTGTACATGGACAGTTAAGATATCAATTCTCTTCAAACATTGTGAAAATAATTGTAACCTGCTGAAGATTTCTCCGTACATGGACAGAGTCATCATGCAATGAACAGGAACATAGAAATGGTGAAGAAATCATCATAAGAGACAATGTCTCAATAAATCAGTCTTTTAAATAGCAAGCCATCTTAACACTCCACAAATGCAGGCTTTAATGGATGACTGATCAAAGCCATAAAGAAAACACACAAGGTATTTACGCAGCGTAAATATAGAAGAGGTAAAATGTGGGATGAAACCCTGTGCAATACCTTTGTATGGGAAACCAAAGCAAGGCAGTCTACTTCCAAATTGCCCGCAGCTGTGTTTCGAGCGCGGTAAGCGGGACTACGAATTACATATATAACCCCTTTACCACATAGCTGGCTTGTAAGAGGTAAAGTAAGTCTCATCTCATCTTATCTCATCAGGTTCCTCTTGAACCTTGCGGTGTCGAGGTGAAGCATAAACAGCAGGTGAGTGCTAGTGTATGGGCTTCATATATCAAAGTTCCCATGGTCTCTGTAATTCACTCCAGCCATCGTTTATATGGTCGACCTATTCCTCTGCTTCCGTCTGGTCTGTACATCATTGCTTGTTGTGGTATACTGTTAGTTGGTAACCTAGTTATATGGCCAAACCATTTAACCATTTAAAGTAAGTAAAATTAAATGACCCTTTCACATGCTTGGAGGCATACAATGATCACACCATATTCATACACATCAATCAGTACTCGAGAGGCGATGTAATTAGCAGCACATCAGTCGCCTCTACTACCCAAGACATATCCCTGTATCCATTTTAGGCTGAGTCAACTTGGCAGCCCAAATCAACTGTTAAAATTCACCGCAGTGTGGATTCAAACCTTTGACCACCAGACTGGCAGGCAAGCATGCCAGCCACTATGCTATGGCTGCACCCCAATAGATGAAGTTAAAAAAAGGACCCTTTTTATATACCTTGATGTATAATGAGCATATGAAGAGGTAGCACAGAGATAAATTAGCCTTATATGGAACAATAGGAGGCAAGAAAGGCAGACGATGATGCATATGCAAAATGTAAACAGCAAGACTAGAAACAATAAGGTAACCACAGTCAACTATATTAAAATATCGTTTGGCAGTGTGGATTGTTGAGTCATGATCTCCAATGTTTGTTCCAGACCAAGCAGCAGAAGAATATGAAGAACTCAAAACTTTTACTCTCCAACCAATTAACATTCTTACCCTCCATCCAATCAAAATTCTTATTCTCCATCCAATCAAAACTCCTACTCTCCAACCAATTAGAACTCTTACACTCTAACCAATTAAAACTCTTACTCTCCATCCAATCAAAACTCTTACTTGCCATTCAACCTGAATAATCACTAAAAAAAAAATGTTTTGCGTATCCTTTTACAGGACTTAGCTGTCAACAGCAGCATCTTTCAGCTGTCTGTTGATCTCTTGGCAAGATTACGCTCAGTAGTTTGCCATTGCTTTCTGAGCGGCCGGCTCAGTATCCGCAAGTCACGAGCGGGGGTCGAACCACCTCAGTTCTCGCTCCGCTGCGAGACTCTGCGTGATAAACGGGATTACAGAGAGAAAGTGTTGTAACCCCACAGCCAGAGAGACCGGCGAATAATCACTGCACCTGTTAAAACATTACAGCTGTCTATCAATACCATTAGATCATTAACTCTTTTTGTCCCAGGCAGTTGTTGTTTTTAAGACCTTAGTCTTGATCTGGCTTAGAAAGATTAACAAAGAAACACTATCTGGTGGGAGTTAACGACAAAAATTAGACACTGTGGGTTAAAGTAACAACTGACTGAGACAGAACAAGTTAAAGTAAAAAAAATTGGAAAGCTTAGTACGGACCTTGTTTGACCGTGCTAGAAAGATATGCACCCAGGACACACTGACAGAGGAATTTGAAACTCTGAAGAATGTCTTAAACCTGAATGGGTACTCCACAGGATTTATAAAGCGCCATTGCCAACAGCCCAAACCCAAAGCAGACGTAACTACAGTCCCTAAACTCAAGGTATTCATCCAGCTAACCTTTCGAGGGGATGACGTAATGCAACGTCTACAAGACCGGCTTACTACAGCAGTAGGTCGAACATTCTGTGCGGCAACTCCAGTCATTAGATGTAAAACCGTACCCATTCCTACACCAACAGTCAAAGAGCCTGTTCCTCTGTACGCCACAAACAATTGTATTTACCAATTCACATGTAGATGCCAGGCCGTTTACATTGGTCGAACGGAGAGACAGCTTAACAAACGGGTGTCAGAACACATACCTCAATGGGTCAACAAGATACAACACACAGGAGATGCTAGCCGCGAGGAGCCGACACACCGGAAGCTCCCGGCGTCTTCAATCGGCAGGCACATTGTCGCCAGTGGCCATTTTGTGTCCAGAGACACTGCATTTCGCGTGTTGTTTAGAACACAAAATACTCGCTTGTTAAAATTTGCAGAAGCAATTATGATCTATCAACGCAAGCCAGAATTGTGTAAACAGAAAGACATGTTAGTCAGCTTAAAGTTACCGTGGTAGATAAGTGACATTACTGTGCGAACATGTGTATATTTCAACTTGAAGGATTTATCTAGTTAATTTCACGTAAGTTGTGTGATTTCTGCAGTATGTACCTGACGAGATGCAGCGAAATATGCCAGGCAATAAATCGTGCAATCTATTGTTTGTGTCTTCGTTATTCAAACTGTTTAACCATCATCCTTTTTAAGACAAATGACAGAATAGTTAAATCTATTGTTTTCATAACCTCAGGATTTCCCAAAGGTTCAGAATGACAAATGTCATAACTACAGGGTGTCTGTAAAGTCTCACTACACTTTGTATGTAGGTCAAATATGAAAAATGAATAACATGTCATCATAAAAATTGTGCTATAAAAACTCATTAAATTAGTTACAAAAGTCACTGCTGTGGTCTAACGCATTTTGGGGAACCTGGAAAGTACCAATGAAGTATTCATTAAAACAGGTGTTGGAAATTTTCATCATGGGCTACAAGACTTGACTGCAACATGTCTGTTGTTATTTCTGTGTGTGTCAGCCGCTATTTCAAAACACTTGTTCAACCAAAAAATTCTTTCATCCATTGATAACACCATTCTATTTGGAGTGTAAAGAATTACTCTAGCAGACGACAGCCATTCGCTGCACATTGCTTCATGATGAACTGTGGAGCACATTTTTTGATGACATCATGTACTTAATTTTTAAAATTTCTTCTACATACAAAGTGTAGTGAGGCTTCACAAACACCCTGAATAACTAAACAATATGAAGAATATTCAATATATCTTTCTAAACGCAGGTGGAAAAAAAAGAGTTCTTAAGAGCTGTACATTTTAGCTCTTAAGATCTCTTGTTCTCACTCGACTGATAAAGAATGCCCTTCACACTCTTTAGTTAAATGGAGAAACATCAGTATCAGAAATAAGTGGCTGTACATGAGATAGAAGACTGAACAGATGATGTCATACAGCATGGACTATAAGAAGATTGGCAGTACATAAGACAGAAGGCTGTGGACAGACAATACCATACAGCATGGACTATAGGAAGATTGGCAGTACATAAGACAGAAGGCTGTGGACAGACAATACCATACAGCATGGACTATAGGAAGATTGGCAGTACATGAGACAGAAGGCTGTGGACAGACAATACCATACAGCATGGACTATAAGATTGGCAGTACAAGAGACAGAAGGCTGTGGACAGACAATACCATACAGCACGGACTATAGGAAGATTGGTTGTACATGAGACAGAAGGCTGTAGAAGACAGCATCATACAGCATGGACTATAAGAAGATTGGCAGTACAAGAAACAGAAGGCTGTGGACAGACAATACCATACAGCATGGACTATAAGATTGGCAGTACAAGAGACAGAAGGCTGTGGACAGACAATACCATACAGCACGGACTATAGGAAGATTGGTTGTACATGAGACAGAAGGCTGTAGAAGACAGCATCATACAGCATGGACTATAAGAAGATTGGCAGTACAAGAGACAGAAGGCTGTGGACAGACAATGCCATACAGCATGTACTATAATATAAGAAGAATGATGACTAAAAAATCCAGATGCCCTGTGGTTAGCCATAACAATCCGATGCATAATGAATGAACCCAATGCCCTGAGCGTGATCATCTTCATGCTGCGTACAACTGTTCCCTGTCCCTGTATTCAGGGCATATGCCTTCATTTGGGGTATGTCCGTCTCTGGCCATATTTAAGACCAGGGCGAGCTGTTGATGCAGGTGGAGCTGTGCCAGTGGAAGTACCACTCTTCAGTGCCATGGGGTTAAATAAAACTGGCATGCTAGACGTGGGCTGACCTGGGGTGGTTGTGGCTGCTGAGCTGGAGTGGGCGATGTCCGTGCTGTGCTGGAATTAGAAACAAATGTATTTGCAGATAAAATTCATTTATAGCAAAGAGCAGTCACAAGGACAGAGCTAAGGATAGGGTAAAGGATAGAGCTAAGGATAGGGTAAAGGATAGAGCTAAGGATACGGTAAAGGATAGAGCTAAGGATAGGGTAAAGGATAGAGCTAAGGATAGGGTAAAGGATAGAGCTAAGGATAGGGTAAAGGATAGAGCTAAGGATAGGGTAAAGGATAGAGCTAAGGATAGGGTAAAGGATAGAGCTAAGGATAGGGTAAAGGATAGAGCTAAGGATAGGGTAAAGGATAGAGCTAAGGATAGGGTAAAGGATAGAGCTAAGGATAGGGTAAAGAATAGAGCTAAGGATAGGGTAAAGAATAGAGCTAAGGATAGAGCTAAGAATAACCCATGGATAGGGCTAAGGACAGGGCTAAGGATAGGGCTAAGAATAGGATAAATGATAGGGTTAAGGACAGGGCTAAGGATAGAGTTAAGGATAGGGTAAATATAAAGCTAGTCCAAATTCAGATACTACCGTTGGAGCATATGGTTTTAGACCTTCACCTATTCTAGTAAATGACCCTTGTGCATGCCTAAATGTGTATTAGGCATATGATGCTAAACCCGTATCTTTTATATGGGTGATGTGGTCTCACATCGGCCACTTTTACTTTCCCAAGACATTTCCTGGCACTATTGTAAACTAGGTCGACCTGGCCTTTCCTTGGGAATTTTAGCATCAGCCAGGTCCTCTGGTCACTCCCTGTTGCACCATTCTCACTAAGCACAAACCTCTAGTAAGCTAGAAGAGGAAAGATTGGTACCTACACAAGCACAAACTTCTAGTAAGCTAGAAGAGGAAAGACTGGTACTTACACAAGCACAAACCTCTAGTAAGCTAGAAGAGGAAAGATTGGTACCTACACAAGCACAAACTTCTAGTAAGCTAGAAGAGGAAAGACTGGTACTTACACAAGCACAAACCTCTAGTAAGCTAGAAGAGGAAAGATTGGTACTTACACAAGCATAAACCTCTAGTAAGCTAGAAGAGGAAAGATTGGTACTTACACTAGCACAAACCTTTAGTAAGCTAGAAGAGGAAAGATTGGTACCTACACAAGCACACATCTCTAGTAAGCTAGAAGAGAAAAGATTGGTACCTACACAAGCACACATCTCTAGTAAGCTAGAAGAGAAAAGATTGGTACTTACACAAGCACAAACCTCTAGTAAGCTAGAAGAGAAAAGATTGGTACCTACACAAGCACACATCTCTAGTAAGCTAGAAGAGAAAAGATTGGTACTTACACTAGCACAAACCTCTAGTAAGCTAGAAGAGGAAAGATTGGTACTTACACTAGCACAAACCTCTAGTAAGCTAGAAAAGGAAAGATTGGTACTTACACTAGCACAAACCTCTAGTAAGCTAGAAGAGGAAAGATTGGTACTTACACAAGCACACACCTCTAGTAAGCTAGAAGAGGACAGATTGGTACTTACACTAGCACAAACCTCTAGTAAGCTAGAAGAGGAAAGATTGGTACTTACACTAGCACAAACCTCTAGTAAGCTAGAAGAGGAAAGATTGGTACTTACACAAGCACAAACCTCTAGTAAGCTAGAAGAGGAAAGACTGGTACTTACACTAGCACAAACCTCTAGTAAGCTATAAGAGGAAAGATTGGTACTTACACTAGCACAAACCTCTAGTAAGCTATAAGAGGAAAGATTGGTACTTACACTAGCACAAACCTCTAGTAAGCTAGAAGAGGAAAGATTGGTACTTACACTAGCACAAACCTCTAGTAAGCTAGAAGAGGAAAGATTGGTACTTACACAAGCACAAACCTCTAGTAAGCTAGAAGAGGAAAGATTGGTACTTACACTAGCCAAGTTCACACCTGAACTGTGTTCTCTGTGTCCAGCGTCAAAGCTCCCTCTGTCTGTAGGACCTGATGAAACAGTTACACACAAGCTTTAAGCATTAAACAGACCGATTTTAAGTTATTCTATATCAAACAATACAGAATTGAGCTGAGTTGAGTCAAGAACATCATAACACTCAGGACATTTCCATATGTCACCTTCTATAGCCAGGGAAGAGTCCCAATACTAATGATACCAGTAAAAGTCTGATTATGTGTCTGTCTAGCCTTTCCTCTGAGTTTTGAATGTCAGTCACATCCTCTGGTCACTCCCAGCAGCATCATTCTCTTCAAGTTATGATGATCTATCTGTTCTTCTCACTATACACATGATTCCAAAGGAACCCGACCACGTCTGCCTTATCATGTGCAATACTCCACCCAGTGGTACAGATCCAGCCAATCTGTCTGCCTGCTCATTTTCCACCACACCAGCATGTTTGGGGCAAAAAAATCAGTTACTTCCTGTTTGACCTAATGCATGCATCATTCTTGACTAGGTCCATATCAAACAAAGATGGGCTTTTATGGCTCAGGCTGGAGAGAGAATTGAGAATGAAGATTCTGGTACTTTTGCCTTGACCACAAGTAGCCTAACTATATGGGGGTCATGACAGTAAGTAAAGCAATAACATGGCTCGAGACACAGATCTTCTCTCGGGCATGCTTTCTTGGTGACTCAATGAGTATGCTCAGGAAGATAAAGATAGGTTGGACCAGAAGACAGTGGTTGGTGTCTCTGGGGAAGTCACGGCTGGCACAGGTTAGTTTCATTTTTGTGCCAGGGCATGCGGTTGTACAAGGAAATGAGCAGACTGACAGGCTTGCGGATAAGGCTACTGTGGAAGGTGGATGGGCCATGGACCAGGCTGATATACTGAATGCTCTACGAGAAGTCAGACTTTTGCGAGAACCAAGTGATGACTGTGAATCTACAACCAATTAACTAACATATCAAACAACACACCACACAATCAGTTACTTCCTGTTTTACCTAATGTATACAACTTTTTTTTACTCCGCCCATAACAAACAACATAATCAACAATCAGTCACTTCCTATATGTCACTGTCTTGACTCCGCCCATACCAAGCAACACATTTAACAATCAGTCATTTCCTGTATGTCACTCTATTGACTCCGCCCAAACCAAGAAAAGCACTCTTCATTATTGTGCAACAATTTAATCAAACAAAACAAAAACGCAAAACAAAAATAAAAGAAGAAACTATTAATCTCACCAGATACTGGGGGATACATCTGTGGGGCCCCCGTTGAGACATGACTTGATCCTTGGGTATAAATCTGTGAGGCCCCTGATGAGACATGACTTGATCCTTGGCTATAAATCTGTGGGGCCCCTGATGAGATATGACTTGATCCTTGAGTATAAACCTGTGGACCTTCTGTTGAGACATTACTTGACCCTTGGGTATAAACCTGTGGGGCACCCGTTGAGACCATGTTTGAAGCAATTGCTGAGCCCGCTTGTGGTACTGCATTAAACACATTTTGGGACCCCGATGCAGACTTTGGGTTAATGATATCGACGTACTGGTTCCGAGCACCTGCAAACACACAATTAAACATACAGAAATGTACGATAAATATTTACTGCATTTAAATCTTTTCTATGGGTGGCGCTGACCAAACCCAACACCCCACATTGTGCCAACGGTTTTGGGCGTAGGAGCACATTTGGGAGGAAACAAGCCTTATCCAGCTGCGAGGAAATGCAAACTAAAGATTAAATATCATGGCTGGGCAGACCAGGCCCTAAGTCTTGGGTGGCAACTGGTCTAGGATCGAAGCTCCAATAGGCAGACAGTTAGAGCATTGCTTTGCTGATCCGGCAGTTTCTGCAGCTCATCTTGTTCCAGACATATTGGTATTACCTTTCCTCTGCAGTAAACTAGGCAGGCTGAGAGAGGGATCATGCTGCATGGGCAACACATGGTCTCTACAATTCGGCCCAGGTTTTGTGCTATAGAGAGGTATAACTCTATCCCTGGTCTTAACCGATAAGTAATGCTACCGCCATGGGTTGTAGTTATTATGCCTGTTTTGAAGCACAATGTAACAAACTATCGTCTGTAAATTGGAAAGGTGCCAGTAGTAGGGCGGTAAAACCTGAGCATCAACACATGGTCTCTACAATTCAACCCAGGTTTTGTGCTATAGAGAGGTATAACTCTATCCCTGGTCTTAACTGATAAGGAATGCTACCACCATGGGTTGTAGTTATTATGCCTTTTTTGAAGCACAATGTAACAAACTATCGTCTGTAAATCGGAAAGGTGCCAGTAATAGGAAGGTAAAACCTGAGCATCAAAGACAATGGACTTATAAACAGTGTCACGTCTCGGAAACTGAAATACTTTGGCCATATTAAACGTCACAGTGATTTGGAAAGAACAGTGATGGAAGGCATGGTTCCTGGAAAAAGAGGCAGAGGTTTACAAACCCGGCTGTGGACACAGGGCATTAAAGATACCCCGGGATGAACATGCATGATGCAGGGAAGCTGGTGAAGGATCAAGAGTCTCTCCAGCAGGTTGTATGAGTGTGACATTCTATAAAGGACTTACTGCATAAAAAAGTCTTTAAAGTCGAGAGGATTGACTTCATTGCACCGGGTTTTATCCCATATGGCTCAGTCTCTTTCCGCAGGGCGGCCTGCCGATAGCGCCACACAAAGCACGAACTCTGTAGCTCCAGCGATGACCCCCCAGGAGTATCAGAGAAAAATGCACTCGTGAACTGAAAGATGTAGCCCGGAATTGAACCCACAACCTTCGGAGTGTGAGGCAGACGGCTTGACCACTTCGCCAGGTGCACTTACTGCATGATGATGATGATGATGATGGAAGGTAAGGGGAATCCATCACATTAACTTCTCAAGAATAAGTGGACAGTTACAAGGCAGGCCGGAGATATGGTGTTGTGATTTGTTTGACAAAACTGAATACCAGCATATCAAATGGATAACCTGACATGTAAGGATGGAAATATGAGGGGACTTCAAATGAAAACCTTAACAGGTGATAGAAATTACAATAACGATGCTATTCTCTTGTAACCTGTCAATATTGTTGTTAAGGATGTCAAGAGTGTTAACAATGTGACATCACGGTGTGGATGAACACAGTGACATCATAAGGACAGTTTAAAGAGGTCACCCCACTTTTGACATGCACCAAAGAAGAGCAGCATTCTGTTATCCGTTTTTTGATCAGTAAAGGGTGAAACCTATAGAAATTCATCGGCCAATGAAGGTCCAGTGCAGTGATGTATGCCTGTCAGTCCAACAAGTGTTTGAGTGGTTATGAAGTTTCAAAACGGTATGACTTCTGTGAATGACTGTTCATGACCGTGTCAGGCACACAGAGTAGTTACCAAGATAATTTTCTTTTACAGGAATCCAAGCACTTTATCAGCACTGCAGGCCTCGCATTAAATGCATCGAAAAATGATATATTTGTTCTTTACTTTTTCAGAATATATTCACAGGGGAAAAATATTTAAGGTTTTCATTTGAAGCCCTTCTGTATGTTGAATAGAGGTAAAATCTTGCCTGTATTTTACCAGTGCCTGTATGTCACCAGGGCCTGTATGTTAACCAGGGTCCGTAACAGAAACAAAGAATAGTAACACTGTTTCCCATCCTGCATATCGTAAACGGCGGCTAAAATTGGTTGTCACATGGCTGGCTATCTCATCATATCGAAAACCTTAGCTGTCAATTCCAACCAATCATGTACAAGTTTACTAAGGGCTTGATGTTTAGTTGGCTGACAGTCTATGCTCCACAGGGAAATGGAAGGCAAAAACAGTGGAGGAGGAGGAGGAAGAATGGGAGGAAGGAGGAGCAGAAGGATAAGAGGAGGAAGAAGAAGATGAAGTGGAGGAGGTGGAAGAAGGGGAGGAAGCAGGAGCAGAAGAATAGGAGGAGAAAAGAAGAAGACAAAGTGGAGGAGGAGGAGCAGCAGAAGAAGAGGAGGAGGAAGAAAAAGAAGAAGAATAGTATACTCCAGCTTTCCTCTACTCATGATGTGTACAAAGAATATGATTTGTCTATTTCTGATTTCAGTGTACATATTTAGGCACCTGGACACCAGCTGACAACAGATACATTACAGAGAGTGGAAAGTACTAATTTGAGAGTCAAGTATTGTAGCCACCAAACCTTCTACTCCTCGGCACAACAGGCTGTGGACTTACATGACAACAAATGCCACACAGCATTTACTATAAGAAAGTAAGCAGGAGGTTGTGGACATGCATGATGATCAATGCCATACAGAATGAACTCTAAGAAGACAGACAGGTAGATATCAAAGTGTGTAGATATACAGGGTGTTTGTAAAGTCTCACTACACTTTGAATTGTATATAAAACAAAATTGAAAAAAAAAAATTCTTTCTCCCATTGATAACACCAATCTGTTTGGAGTGCATAGAATTACTCGAGCAGATGACAGCCATTCGCTGCATATTGCTTCATGATGGACTGTGGAGCACATTTTATTGATGACATCATGTACTTCATTTTTCATATTTGTTCTACATTCAAAGTGTAGTAAGACTTTACAAAAAACCCGGTATAAGTACCAGTGTCAAGTTAATTATGCATGCATCTACTTGTTCTGTACTACCTTCCTTCCTCCCTTCCGCATCTGCCTTTCGTCTCCCAATAAAGCATAAGCCCTTTGTAGACTTGTGCGTGACAGGTCGGATTTTGTGGCTAAAGTTTTCTATGGGATGAGGTAGCCAGTCTCATGCTAATCTTCCTTAGTCATCTCTTGAGTTGAGTTGAGTCGAGTTGAGTTGAGTTTTGTTGAGTTTAGAGTTGAGTTGAGTTTAGAGTTGAGCTGAGTGTAGAGGTGAGTTGAGTTGAGTTTAGAGTTGCATTGAGTTTAGAGTTGAGTTGAGGTTAGAGATGAGTTGAGGTTAAAGTTGAGTTGAGGTTAGAGATGAGTTGAGGTTAAAGTTGAGTTGAGTTGAGCTTAGAGTTGAGTTGAGTTGAGAGGTGAGTTGAGTTTAGAATTGAATTGAGGTTAGAGCTGAGCTGAGTTGAGTTGAGTTTTGAGTTGAGTTGAGAACTGACATCACAGGACTCGGGACACTCATGCTCTGTCCTCATCGTCAACGGTCAACGAAGAGTCCCAAAACTAATGATACCAGTAGCAGTCTAACTATGAGTCCTTTGGGCTTTCCTTGGAGTAGTCTCTTATGAAATGATGGCAGATTGCAGTGTTGTTATTGATTTCCTTATGGGCTCCAGCAACACACACAGGTGACATTCTTTCATGCTAGTGCCAAACTGGATCCCTGGGCTCAGACTTAACCCAGATTAACCAGAAAAGAATCAAGTCAAGCTACTTCTAAGGCTTGAACTCACAACCACTATGTTGGCAAGTAAGAGAACTAGCCAATAAACTAACACAACAGACTGGTAGGAAACTCTGATGACTGGACACCCCCAAATCTCACCTGTGGCTTTCAGAGAAAACTAACACAACAGGCTGGAAGGAAACCCTGATGACTGGACACCCCCAAATCTCACCTGTGGTTTTCAGAGAAAACTAACACAACAGGCTGGAAGGAAACCCTGATAAATCTCACCTGTGGCTTTCAGAGAGAACTTGTTGCTGCCAGCACTGCCAGAAGTAGTCAGTGACCCATGTCCCAGGGGAGGGGAAACTGTAGCTGAAGGTTTGCCTGCAAGGGCAGAATATAGTTTATAAATTTAATATTGCGGTACAGAAGATGAAAGTTTTCCTATAAAGTAAAAAGGATATAGTTTGTGAAGTAATATTATCACATTTATTGCAGATAAAGATTTGTCTGTAGAACATAACAGATCCAGTCTGTGAAGTAATATTATCACCTTCATTACAGGTTTGCCTGTAAGAATGAAAGGATCCAGCCGGTGGAGTGGGAAGCAACATTATCACATATATTTCTGCTGAAAGTTTGCCTGTAAGACAGAATAGATCCAGTTTGTGAAGTAATATTATCACATAAATTACAGGTTTGCCTGTAAGAATGAAAGGATATATACTGTGAAGTGTGAAATAATATTATCACATAAATTACAGGTTTGTCTGCAAGAATGAAAGGATCCAGTCTGTGAAGTGTGAAGCAATATTATCACATAAATTACAGGTTTACCTGTAAGAATGAAAGGATCCAGCATGTGAAGTGTGAAGCAATATTATCACATATATTTCCACACAATTTGTTATACGTTTAGGAAAAATACTGACTGAAGACCAGCCTTCCTCTGTATCAATTCTCATTTAATAAAAGCAGCACATGTGAAAGTTTGACAGGAAGGTAGAAAGGATCTAATTTGTAAAGTTAAAAAGTATTGGTTAAATGCACGAGGAGTGACTTCATTGCACCAGGTTCCATCCCATAAGGTTCTGTCCTCTTTTCACAGAGATGCCTGCTATAAGCTCTGCACAGAGCATTAACTCTTAGCTCTAGCAATACCTGATGTGCCTGTTACATACCACCAAAGGAAAAGAATGATCAAATCAATTAGAAAGTTAGCAACACCAACTCAAGATAATTACCACTTTATGGACAGACCAGAATAAATCATTATTCTGTGCCTTAGAACAGGACACATTAGATTTTTGTTTTGTTTTTATGTTGCATATCCCTTACAGGACGTTGCAGTCAACACCAGCATTTTTTAGCTGCTGTTGATGGACTAGGCAAGTTTTGCGTTCAGTAGTTTGCCATTGCTTTCTGAACGATCGGCTCACATACCCCCGTAAGTTACCAGTGCAGCGCGATGCGCTGCGGAATCTCATTAAGCTGTTTTCCCCCATGTGGATATACAGAATTACGAACGTCGTAAACTCCTTGGCCAGGGAGAACAACACAATAGATTATGTATGCAAAATTCAAGATTGGCGAATCAGCCATGTGCACATGTGGTTTGTGACAACAGATCACATACTCCAAGACTGCCCAAAATACAACTTATCTAGACAAACCTTCTGGCCTAGAGAGACGACAGTGGAAGATAAACTATATGGATCACTTAGTGAACTAAAAAAGAAAGATAAACTATATGGATCACTTAGTGAACTAAAAAAGAAAGATAAGCTATATGGATCACTTAGTGAACTAAAAAAGAAAGATAAACTATATGGATCACTTAGTGAACTAGACAAGACAGTGAAGTTCATACAAGAGACAACATTGCAGATATAGAAAAAGTTCACGTCAGCGAAAGAAGAACTCCAGCAATGATCCCCAGGAGTCTCAGAAAAAACCGCATTCATGAACTGAATAACAGAGTCGAAAATAAACCCCTGGCCTTCACAGCATGAGGCAGGCAGCTCAAACCCTTCACCACACACTCCCTAGTGAAGTAATATTATCACATACATTGCAGCTGAAGGTTTGCCTGTCAGACAGAAAGGATTTAGTCTGTGAAGCAGTTTTATCACAGTCATTTCTGTATGGCTATTTTGTGTTCACACTAACACATATACCAGAGTATGTCTGATATTTATGAAGTTAGGTTAGTTGCATGTCTTTTACAGGATGATGCGGTCAACGCCAGCATTTTTGCTGTTGTGATTGCTTGGCAAGTTTACGTTCAATAGTTTGCCATTGCTTTCTGAATGACCGGCACCTATACCATTTTGTAAAAAAATCAACGCAAGGCGGTCTGCTGCTAAATCTCCTGCAGCTGTGTTTCGAATGTGGGTATGCAAGACTACGAACTGAGCTGGTAACCCCTTCACTATGGAGTCGGCATTTATGAAACCACCGCTGCATTTTCCCAAGATAATCATGCTTTAGCCTTAGTTTGAATAATAGAAAGATAGTAGTCATGGTGATATGAAAGAAACAGATTGTGCCTAACTGTACAATTAAAGTACAGGACGTTATTTTGGAGCAAATGCAGAAATTCAGATATCTAGGCACATGGGTAACACCAGATAGAAAATGCATCACTGAGATAAAGAGCAGTATAGGATAAGCAGATACTGCATTCTATCAAATGAAAAACGTTTTATGCAATAAGTCATTGTCCTTGAAAGTTAGACAAAGAGTGCTTGCATGTTACACAGAACCAGTGTTAACATACGGCTGCGAATTCTGGACAATTAGTAAACAGTCGAAAAAATCCCTGGAAGCCTTGGAGATGTGGTTTTATAGGAGTATGCTGAAAATAAATTGGACAGCCAAAATGAGCAATCAGGGCATTTTAGGGGAAGCAGTCACAAAGACAACTTACCACAAACATCAGAAAGAAGCAGTCATCATTTTTTGGCCATGTTATGAGAAGATAAAAACTGGAACATGTCGTGACAACCAGAAAGATTTGCGGAGAGAGAGATGGTGACAGACAGCGTGAGAAGATTCTTAAGTCTTGTAGCATGGCACGGAAGGGAGTCAACACAAACTGATTCATGCTGTCGGAGATCGTAATTTGTATAGAGACATGGTCACCCACGCCAGTCGGCAACACACTGGATGATTTATGACTTGCACAATACTGATGAAATCCCCCATGTGCCAATTAGTCTATAAAAATATGCTGACAGCACCATATACCTAACAGACTCCATGGCTTTGAAACGGGTCTTATAATTTTAATTTATGCAAGACCTACCCAACAGATCTGTATCCTTAGGTGGAGGTGCCTGCGGAGCATCCACTTCCTCTGTGCCATCAGCATTCAACCACTTCTTTTTGGCTGGATCCCACACAATCTAAGGAACATAATGTGATAGCAGCCGTAACAAAATATGTTTTATTATCCATACGGGCATGCATATATCTGACAGGTAGGAGGTTACATATATGTGGGAGACATGGTCTTTCAGATGTGTGGGAAACACAGGCTTCAAGATGTGTGTGGAGGAGATGAACTTCAAGATAATGTGTGGAGGAGATGGACTTTAAGACAATGTGTGGGGACACGAAAACTACAAGATAAGCTTAAAGAGGTACCTTAACAGTTTTGTGAAGTCTTTCCTCTTTTATTCTAGGGTGTATAGGTACTTTATAGTCTTATTAAGATTTTCCTCGTCTCCATCCATCATCCATCATGTGCCATGCCGGTAAGCGTGGGCGGTCATGTTCTGCCATCTCACTCGATCAACAGAGTCGTGGATCAGTTCCGTGTTTCTGTCTCGACCATGCCACAAGGCCAAGCCATCCAGATACTTGTTTCTAGGTCTTCCCCTTGGTCTGTTCCCCTCGATCTTACCAGTTGTCACCAAGTTCTCCAAATCATTTCTTCTCATAACATGCCCAAAAAATTGTGACTGTCTACGTCTAATGTCTCTGATCAGTTTACGATCTTCATTTGTTTCTTGAAGATCTATCCTAGGTTTTTTTTTCTCTTTTATTTTAAAGTTGCATATCCTTTACAGGTCGTTGCAGTCAACATCAGAATTTTACTGCCGTTGTTGATGTCTTGGCAAGTTTCTACATTCAGTAGTTTGCCATTGCTTTCTGAACAACCGGCTCCCATACCAACATGTTAAAACCAGCATGACAAGGCCTGCTGTTAAATTGGTCGCCGCTGTGTTTCGAACGCGGGTAAGTGGCATTATGAATAGCATCTGCAACACCATCACCACAGAGACTGGCATCCTAGGATATAGAGGTACCTTAAATCTTAATAAGACTTTACTCTTCTAACCTAGGATGTAGGACCTTACAGTCTTGCTAGGTCTTTCCTAATCTACCCTAGGATGTAGAGGTACCTTACAGTTTTGGGAAGTCTTTCCTCTCTACCTTAGGATGTAGAGGTACCTTATAATCTTGCCAAGTCTTTCCTATTCTACCCTAGGATGTAGAGGTACCTTACAGTATTGCTAGGTCTGATTGCAGAGTTTGCCAAAACTCTCCAGTACTTTTACAGGACAAACTACTGAACGTAAATTTGCCAAAAAATCACAAACAGCCTAAAAATGATGGTGTTGACTGCAACGTCTTGTAAAGGATAGGCAACTAACTTATAACTACATGACAGCTCAGCTCAGTTTTAAAAAAAAAATAGTCTCAATGAGAATTCAAACAGATGACCACTGGGTCGAGACAGGAGGCCGGGCTAATCACTGCACGATCAGGACCCACTGTGAAATTTACCGCTGGATTTTTGTAGAGGATAGGCAACTAACTTATAACTACATGACAGCTCAGCTCAGTTTAAAAAAAATTAGCCTCAATGAGAGTTCAAACAGATGACCACTGGGTCGAGACAGGAGGCCGAGCTAATTACTGCATGATCAGGACCCACTGTGAAACTTACCGCTGGATTTTTGTCATCTGGCAGGATCATCTCGTTCTTGCCCTTGGTCTTTAGTTTATTAAACAGGCCACCAAACCATCCACCGCCACTGCTATCTTGTTGACCAGGCTAGTTTTTAACAGAAACAAACCAAAACAAAAGTGTCCAATTGTTAATTTTAATACCAGAAAGGCATACATATTTTCTCTGGCAACATTTGGTGCAAAATGTGAATATTTAACAAATCAAAACAATGTTTTCCCATAGTGAATTTGAATAACGTTACTCAAATTTAACAAATCATTTTCGTTGTCCAGCTACAGAGTTAACTGCATGGAGCGACACTGTAAGCTGTGAATTTTATGTGGAATGCTTTTGCATCTCTCTGCGGTGGTTTGAATTGTGAACTGTATGTTTAGAAAAATGTTGGTTGCTGAACTAGCTGGTTTTGCAGTAATGTGTGTGCAACTGCTGGTTTTCTAGTGACTGTCGCTTTAATGGACGATGAATTGTAATTTTAGTGGCGGACTGTTTTGTTGGCATGTACGCAAAGGTTGGAAAAACTAAATATAAGCAGACAGTAGGGCAACATGGTTAAGACCAGGGATGGCGTTTTACCTTTCCATAGCACAAAGCGTGGGCTGAATTTAGAGACCCTTCTCTAAGCCTGCATGATCCCTCTCTTAGCCTGCCTAGTATACTCCGGAGGAAAGGTTATACGTACCAATACGTCTGGAACAAGACAAGCTGCAGAAACTGCAGGATCAGCAAAGCAATGTACTAACTGTCCGACTGTTGAAGCTTCCATCCTAGACCAGTTGCCGACCAAGGCTTAGGACCTAGTCTGCCCTGCCATGACATTTAGTCTTTAGGTTGCATTTCCTAACACTAGTATACTATTATATAAACTTAATATGACCTAGTTAGCTATACTGTAATAAAGATAATATAAATAATAAAAAAGACTGTTAGATCCATACAAGAGACAACATTGCAGTTATAGACACATTTCAAGTGAACGAAAGAAGAAGAAGATAATATAAAAAGTGACAAGTTAATATATTATTATATTAATTTATTGACAGACTGACTGGCACCTTGCCGCCTTGACAGACGATAGTTTGTAAAATGGAGTTATACCTCTCCATAACACAAAAGCCTGGTCTGAAATTAGAGATCACGTGTTGCCCATGCAGCATAATTCCTCTCTCGGTCCGCCTAGTTTACTCCAGAGGGAAAGGTAGCACAAATACGTCTGGAACAAGACAAGCTGCAGAAGCTGCCGGATCAGCAAAGCAATACTCTAACTGTCCGCTTGTCGAAGCTTCGATCCTAGACCATTTGCCAAACAAGGCTTAGGGCCTGGTCTGCCCTGCCATGACATTTATTCTTTAAGTTGTATTGCCTCACACCAGGATAAGGCTTGTACCCTCCCAATTGCACACCTCTGCCCAAACCATTGGCACAATGTGGGGTGTCGGGTTTGGTGAGTGCCGCCCAACATTCAGCAATGTAACTAAACAGACCAGATTTTCTTCACATATATAACAGAAAGAGACAAACTGCCGAAAAGCATACCTTATCTGCTCCTTTACCGACAGCCTGCTGGTGTTGTGTGGGAGGTTTGTGAGGTGCTGCTTTCACACTTCCAGTGCTGCTACCTGACATGGTTCTCCCCCGGCGAATGCTGCCAGTGGAACTGCCAGAGGTAGTTCTGTATCTGTGCGGTGGTGCCACCACTTTCTGGTCACACAATAAAAGAAGTTTATTAAACAGACTGACGAAGGGGGTAGTTTTGGTTGAGATGTTATAGTGTCCAACTCAGACTCTGAAGGTATAGCATTCTACCTCTGCAACCAAACTTTCAAGGGTAAACCTGCTAACTTACCTGTCCCCCAACATTGCCAGACTACACAAACTTTCAAGGATAAACCTGCTAACTTACCTGTCCCCCAACATTGCCAGACTACACAAACTTTCAAGGATAAACCTGCTAACTTACCTGTCCCCCAACATTGTCAAGCTACACAAACTTTCAAGGATAAACCCTCTAACTTACCTGTCCCCCAACATTGTCAAGCTACACAAACTTTCAAGGATAAACCTGCTAACTTACCTGTCCCCCAACATTGCCAAGCTACACAAACTTTCAAGGATAAACCTGCTAACTTACCTGTCCCCCAACATTGTCAAGCTACACAAACTTTCAAGGGTAAACCTGCTAACTTACCTGTCCCCCAACATTGCCAGACTACACAAACTTTCAAGGATAAACCTGCTAACTTACCTGTCCCCCAACATTGCCAGACTACACAAACTTTCAAGGATAAACCTGCTAACTTACCTGTCCCCCAACATTGCCAGACTACACAAACTTTCAAGGATAAACCTGCTAACTTACCTGTCCCCCAACATTGTCAAGCTACACAAACTTTCAAGGATAAACCCTCTAACTTACCTGTCCCCCAACATTGTCAAGCTACACAAACTTTCAAGGATAAACCTGCTAACTTACCTGTCCCCCAACATTGTCAAGCTACACAAACTTTCAAGGATAAACCTGCTAACTTACCTGTCCCCCAACATTGTCAAGCTACACAAACTTTCAAGGGTAAACCTGCTAACTTACCTGTCCCCCAACATTGCCAGACTACACAAACTTTCAAGGATAAACCCTCTAACTTACCTGTCCCCCAACATTGTCAAGCTACACAAACTTTCAAGGATAAACCCTCTAACTTACCTGTCCCCCAACATTGCCAGACTACACAAACTTTCAAGGATAAACCCTCTAACTTACCTGTCCCCCAACATTGCCAGACTACACAAACTTTCAAGGATAAACCCTCTAACTTACCTGTCCCCCAACATTGTCAAGCTACACAAACTTTCAAGGATAAACCTGCTAACTTACCTGTCCCCCAACATTGCCAGACTACACAAACTTTCAAGGATAAACCTGCTAACTTACCTGTCCCCCAACATTGCCAGACTACACAAACTTTCAAGGATAAACCTGCTAACTTACCTGTCCCCCAACATTGCCAGACTACACAAACTTTCAAGGATAAACCTGCTAACTTACCTGTCCCCCAACATTGCCAGACTACACAAACTTTCAAGGATAAACCCTCTAACTTACCTGTCCCCCAACATTGCCAGACTACACAAACTTTCAAGGATAAACCCTCTAACTTACCTGTCCCCCAACATTGTCAAGCTACACAAACTTTCAAGGATAAACCTGCTAACTTACCTGTCCCCCAACATTGCCAGACTACACAAACTTTCAAGGATAAACCCTCTAACTTACCTGTCCCCCAACATTGCCAGACTACACAAACTTTCAAGGATAAACCCTCTAACTTACCTGTCCCCCAACATTGCCAGACTACACAAACTTTCAAGGATAAACCCTCTAACTTACCTGTCCCCCAACATTGTCAAGCTACACAAACTTTCAAGGATAAACCTGCTAACTTACCTGTCCCCCAACATTGCCAGACTACACAAACTTTCAAGGATAAACCCTCTAACTTACCTGTCCCCCAACATTGTCAAGCTACACAAACTTTCAAGGATAAACCTGCTAACTTACCTGTCCCCCAACATTGCCAGACTACACAAACTTTCAAGGATAAACCCTCTAACTTACCTGTCCCCCAACATTGCCAGACTACACAAACTTTCAAGGATAAACCCTCTAACTTACCTGTCCCCCAACATTGTCAAGCTACACAAACTTTCAAGGATAAACCTGCTAACTTACCTGTCCCCCAACATTGCCAGACTACACAAACTTTCAAGGATAAACCCTCTAACTTACCTGTCCCCCAACATTGTCAAGCTACACAAACTTTCAAGGATAAACCTGCTAACTTACCTGTCCCCCAACATTGCCAGACTACACAAACTTTCAAGGATAAACCCTCTAACTTACCTGTCCCCCAACATTGTCAAGCTACACAAACTTTCAAGGATAAACCTGCTAACTTACCTGTCCCCCAACATTGCCAGACTACACAAACTTTCAAGGATAAACCCTCTAACTTACCTGTCCCCCAACATTGTCAAGCTACACAAACTTTCAAGGATAAACCTGCTAACTTACCTGTCCCCCAACATTGCCAGACTACACAAACTTTCAAGGATAAACCCTCTAACTTACCTGTCCCCCAACATTGTCAAGCTACACAAACTTTCAAGGATAAACCTGCTAACTTACCTGTCCCCCAACATTGCCAGACTACACAAACTTTCAAGGATAAACCCTCTAACTTACCTGTCCCCCAACATTGTCAAGCTACACAAACTTTCAAGGATAAACCTGCTAACTTACCTGTCCCCCAACATTGCCAGACTACACAAACTTTCAAGGATAAACCCTCTAACTTACCTGTCCCCCAACATTGTCAAGCTACACAAACTTTCAAGGATAAACCTGCTAACTTACCTGTCCCCCAACATTGCCAGACTACACAAACTTTCAAGGATAAACCCTCTAACTTACCTGTCCCCCAACATTGTCAAGCTACACAAACTTTCAAGGATAAACCTGCTAACTTACCTGTCCCCCAACATTGCCAGACTACACAAACTTTCAAGGATAAACCCTCTAACTTACCTGTCCCCCAACATTGTCAAGCTACACAAACTTTCAAGGATAAACCTGCTAACTTACCTGTCCCCCAACATTGCCAGACTACACAAACTTTCAAGGATAAACCCTCTAACTTACCTGTCCCCCAACATTGTCAAGCTACACAAACTTTCAAGGATAAACCTGCTAACTTACCTGTCCCCCAACATTGCCAGACTACACAAACTTTCAAGGATAAACCCTCTAACTTACCTGTCCCCCAACATTGTCAAGCTACACAAACTTTCAAGGATAAACCTGCTAACTTACCTGTCCCCCAACATTGCCAGACTACACAAACTTTCAAGGCTAAACCCGCTAACTTACCTGTTTCCCAAAATTGCTAAACTACACAAACTTTTAAGGACAAACCTGCTAACTTACCTGCCCCCCAACATTGCTAAACTACAAACTTTCAATGACAATCTCGCTAACATGTGTGGGTGGGTGAAGATGTTTGGGTGGATGGTAGGAAGTGTGTGTGTGTGTTTGTGGGTGGGGGGTTGTGTGGGTTGGTGGGTGGGGAATGTGTATGTGGGTGGGTAATGTGTATGTGGTGGGTGGATACGGGGTGTGTTGATTGGTGAGGGGGGTGTGTGTGTGTGGGTGGGGAGATGTGTGGTAGGGGGATGAGTGTTTGGCTGGGTGGTTGGAGGTTGTGGATATGGGTGGGTGGGTGCGTGTGGGCTGGGGGATGGGTGTGTTTTTGAGATGTGTGTGTGGGGGATGTGTGTTAATAGGGAAGGGTGGGTTGGTGTGAGGTGTGTGTGTGGGGGATGGTGTGTGTGGGGGATGTGTGTGGGTGGGTGGGGGATGTGTATGGCTGGGTGAGGGTGTGTGTGTGTGGGTGGATGGAGGGTGTGTGTGTGTGTATGGAGGGTGTGTGTGTGTATGGGTGGGTGATATATGTGGGTGGGTGGGGGTTGTGTGTGGGTGGATGGGGATGTTTGTGGGTGGGAGGGGGCTGTGTGGGTGGGTGAGGGATGTGTCTCATAACATTGTAATATGCATTGCTTATGTTTACAACATTCATTTGACAATGTATTTCCTGATGCGAATGTATCATGCACTATTAATGAAGAAAGATGAGTGATTGAAAGGGCCGAATGTAAAACGGGCCTGCGTGCCCAATTTGTAACCCTTTTAACCCTTTACAGGGTGGAACGTCCATTTCCGTCCGATCGCTGAAACGGGCAGACCGCCCGAACACGCCCGATACTATTATGCATTGTAAAAATGCGATCTCTTGGCTTTCCGATACTTCCGACGGCTACTTTCGCTTTCGCCGATAGCTTGACAACGTGGCCGCCATTTGTAAACGCGCTACTATGAATTTGAACGGACTTTTTTTGATAGTTTTCGGGGTTTTAACGCTTAGTTTTTCAAAATGGATTTCGGCGATTCTTCAAGTGATAGCCGAGATTTAGCTAGGCTCAATTTAAGTGACATTAAAGGGCACGAAGTTGACTACTAATCGAAGCTAGATATAATTGAAAAGCGTTACTTTGCATTTAGCAGTCGTGAGTCGGACTTTAAAGAAAGTGATTATGATTCTGAAAATGTGTTTGTAAATTGCCGTATAGATGACTGAAAATCACAAACAATAACTGTATTTAATAAATATTTGTGCTCATATATGGATAACCGGCAACAATCACGTGAGTAACAAATTCTGCATGCTTTTCCCTTCATAGTGTTGTTTATTTAACTAAAATCGGTTGACTAACACCTTATTTGTGATGTTTTTACTAACGTAACCCAAAATTTTACCGAATCTGAAAAAATCTTGCCCGTTCAGGGCTAAAAAACGGACAAGCGTCTGCCCTGTAAAGGGTTAAAATAAAGTTGAATTGAATTATTTTACCTGTCCCCCAACATTGCCAAAGTAGTCAAAGCCCGCAGCAGAACCACGTAGTACATCATCACCATCATCATCAACATCATCGTCATCGTCTTCAGAAAGTTCATTAGTGCTCACGCCGGCCCTTTGTGGAGTCTGATGCTGTGCCTCATCTTGACTGCCATACCCCTGGGTAGCTTGAGGTACGGATGAGGATGAATGGCCCAGCTGAGACCCTGTAGGCAGAAGAAAATTATAGATATTCATTCATTCAGTAGCATGCCCCTTGCAGAACCTCGCTCCCATAACAACCATCCAGAAAACTTCTCGGCCATAAGCAAGACGTCCCGCATCCGATAAACCCATCTGGAGATCATCTGCCACATCCTGCACCCATCTTCTCTTTGGCTTTCCTCTTCTCTTCCCGCGCATATACCCCTCCATGGTTGTTCTCTCCAAACTTTTGTGACGTTTCAAGTGACCAAAATATTTCAATTTCCTTTGTTTTATTTTATTTAGAAGCCAACCTTCTTCAATATTCAGCTCTTGTCGTATGGATGCATTTGTTCTTTTTTGTCTCCAAGATATTCTTAGAATCCGTCTATAACATTTATATTCAAAGGCATTTATGCGCTGTTCAGCTTGTTTAGTAAGTGTCCAGATCTCACAGGCGTATGGGAAAGATTCATGCTCTTAAAAATCAAATTTTGGTAGGTATATCTGTCCCACTCCACAATTTATTCAGTTCTTTTAGTATTTGAAGAGCAATAGACATTCGTCTTCCAATTTCTTTCATTGTGTCACCATTGTTGGCAATCAATGAATGACCCAAAATCTTCGAAATCGACATAACATTAATAAAATCAGCTGCATATCCTTTACAGGAAGTCACAATCAATCCTAGCATTTATTGGCTGCTTGTCTTGTAATCTTCTCTGGCTCTGTGGTGAAGGGGTTACGAATGCATTTCGTAATCCCACATATTGCAATCGAAACACAGCTGTGGGCACTTGGAAGCAGACCGCCTTAAGTTGATATTTCCATACAATGATATGAGTGCCGGCCATTCAGAAACCAATGGCAAACAACATAATGAAATTTTGCCCAGGAATCACAAACAGCCAAAGAATGCTGGGGTTGACTGCTAAGTCCTGTAAAGGAAATGCAACTAACTTTTTGTGTGTGATCTTCTATGCAATTTTACATTCAGTAGCTGGTCATTACCTTCTGATTGACTGAAACTCATACCATTGTAAAAATCAATGCAAAGCAATGTGTTCCCAAATGGCTTGCAGCTAACTTCGAGCCTGGTATGTCGGGATTGTGAAATTGTGTCCATTACCTCTGACACTCAGATGCTGGATACTTAGATAAGGTGTCTGTACCTAAATACAAGGTGCCTGTACCTAAATACAAGGTGCCTGTATCTAAACACAAGGTGTCTTTACCTAAATACAAGGTGCCTGTACCTAAATACAAGGTGCCTGTATCTAAACACAAGGTGTCTTTACCTAAATACAAGGTGCCTGTACCTAAATACAAGGTGCCTGTATCTAAACACAAGGTGTCTTTATCTAAATACAAGGTGCCTGTACCTAAATACCAGGTGCCTGTATCTAAACACAAGGTGTCTTTACCTAAATACAAGGTGCCGGTACCTAAATACAAGGTGCCTGTATCTAAACACAAGGTGTCTTTATCTAAATACAAAATGCCTGTACCTAAATACAAGGTGCCTGTACCTAAATACAAGGTGTCTTTATCTAAACACAAGGTGCGTTTACCTAAATATGAGGGTAAGTTAATAAGTAAGTCACAAATGGCTGTAGAAAACTAACTATGATAACAACTTGTAACCAGTTTATTTTTATAGACACATTGTTCCTTTATTTCTCAACATAATTTCCACCAACATTGATGCACTTATCCCATCGTTTTATCAGTCCTCCCAAACCGGCTGCATAGAACTGTGTGCTCTGTTTTCTAAATGACGTTTTCACTTCACATTCAACTTCAGTGTCACTCGCGAAATGTCTCCCGCCAAGGTGGGTTTTCATTGGACTTAGCCCCTAGCGATTTCCTGTAAAGCAGTGCATAGTTGGGTAGAAAAAGTTACGAGAGTGAGTCAATAAGTAAGTCACACAGTTCTGTGGGATGGCAGGTAAATGAAAACAAAGCACGCAGTTCTATACAGCTGGTTTGGGAGGACTGATAAAATGATGGGATAAGTGCTTCAATGTTGGTGGACATTTTTTTTTTTTTTGCATATCCTTTACAGGACATCGCTGTCAACACCAGCATCTTTCAGCTGTATGTTGGTCTCTTGGCAAGATTACGCTCAGTAGTTTGCCATTGATTTCTGAGCGGCCGGCTCACATACCCTGTAAGTTACTGATGCGATTCGAACCACTGCTGATTCTCACCGTCATCACGTTACCGATGAGAGTATACAAGATTAAGGAGAAAAGTCATAACCTCTAAGCCACAAAGCCGGCTGGTGGAAATTATGTTGAGAAATAAAGGGACAATGTATGTATTCCCAAGATCGAAGGGAACAGACCAAGAGGAAGACCGAGAGCAAAATACCTGGATGGCTTGGCCACATGGCATGGACGAGACAGGATCACTGAGCTGATCCACGACACTGGTGATCGAGTGAAATGGCGAGTCATGACCTTCCACGCTTTCCGGCATGGCACATGATTGATTGATTGATTCTTGACTTGGGGACGTAAATTACAAGTACCTCAGAAGTTGCAGTAGGTTCACCTGATGGTGAGGGACACTGGTAATAGGGAAAGGTAATCCACACGCACAAACATTAGGCCAGGGTACTCCCCAGTAGTAGCACGTGTGTGGACCATGTTTGAGTTCAAAACAAGCAAGAAAAAATATGAAAAGCGGAAACATTAAACTACTGAAAAGATTTAATTTAAACTAAAGGAATCTATTGAAAGCAAAACAAAACAAAAAGCTGGTCTCTATGCTGCATCGTGATGACCGGGGCTGGTTAATTTTATCCCCCGGCCAAACACAAATTGTTAATGGAGCTACCATAGCATAGTGGTTTTTTAAGCATGTTATGAGAAGAAATAAACTGGAGAACTTGGTGACAACTGGCAAAATTGAGAGGAAAAGAACAAAGGTAAGACAGAGAAGTAAATACCTAGATGGTTTGGCCACATGGTATGATCGAGACAAAATCAAAGAGTTGATCCATGACTCTGTGATCATGTGAGATAGCAAAGCATGATTGCCCACATTTATTGGCATGGCACATGTTAAGAAAAGTGGTTAGTGTACCAGCCTGCCAGGACAGTGGTTCAGGTTCAATTTCAACAAAGGCAGGATTATATTTTTCCAATCAGTATGTTTCTGGGGTTGGCAGTCTCATAAAAATTTATGCCAGGCGATTTTAAGAAATGTCTAAGTAATGTCTGGAAAGGAAATGTGATGAGAAAAGACACTGATCAGTCCACCTAATTGAATAATGGCCTAGAAAGTGCGGTGGCCTAAGATTTCATATCTCAATGGTAGTATCTGTTATTAGATTTCCTTTACCTAAATGAAGTAGAAGTGGCACTTTCAGCCGAAAAAGCTTTCATCTATTCACTACATATCATATTTAATTATGTAGTATGCACCACATGTCAGGTCTTAGATATGACTGAACTACCGTATGACAGTAGATGGTACTACCTGTTTTCTGTTAGCACCGAATGTTGGGCGGCGCTTACCAAACTCGACACCCCACATTGTGTAAACGGCTTCAGGCAGAGGAGCAGAATTGGGAGGGTACAAGCCTTACCCTAGTGTGAAGAAATGCAACCTAAAGACTAAATGTCATAGCAGAGCAGACCAGGCCCTAAGCCTTGGTTGGCAACTGGTCTAGGATGGAAGCTCCGACAGGCGGACAGTTAGAGCAATGCTTTGCTGAACCGGCAGCTTCTGCAGCTTGTCTTGTTCTAGAAGTATTGGTGTTACCTTTCCTCTGGAGTAAACTAGGCAGGTCGAGAGAGGGATTATACTGCATGGGCAACACATGGTCTCTACAATTCAGCCCAGTCTGTGTGCTATGGAGAGGTCTACCCCATGGGTTCTAGTTATTGTACTTTTTTTGAAACACAATGTAACAAACCATCATCTGTCAAGACAGCAAGGTGCCAGTACAGTATGCACCAGACGAGATATAATGAAACAAGCCAGGCAATAAATTGTGCAATCTAAAGTTTGTCTTTTCTTTGTTTAAACTAACAGGACATGTTTACAAAATCTCCTCTTTCAGGTTTCCCCATTTCTACACTGCTCACCGTACTGCTGTTGCTGCTGCCAGAGGCTGTAATCATATTGCTGTTGTAGGCTGTACTCCTGAGGCTGTTGCAGCTGAGTGCTGTCCTGCTGACTGTACCCCTGCTGATTCTGACTGTACTCCTGCTGTTGTTGACTGTACTCCTGCTGTTGTTGACTGTACTCCTGCTGTTGTTGACCATAGCCCTGCTGTTGACTGTATCCATGCTGCTGACCGTACATCTGCTGCTGGGACTGGTCAGTGATGTTCAGGTTCTGCAGCTGACCACTCAATGAACTAACATCCTGTCCAATGGAGCTGACTGGAAGTGGCTGCAGCTGAAACAAAATATATTGTTGATTTCAACATGCTTGTCTCTCTCTCTGTCCATCTCATGAATGTGTGGATGTACGACTGTGTGAGTATTTGTGTATTAGCACATGTGATAGTGTGTATTTGTTGATTATGTGTGTATGGGAAGGTGTGTATGTGTGTGTTTTGTTATATGTATGAATGAGGATATAACTATGGGTGAGACAGAGAGAGAGAGAGAGAGAGAGAGAGAGAGAGAGAGAGAGAGAGAGAGAGAGAGAGAGAGAGAGAGAGAGAGAGAGAGAGAGAGAGAGAGAGAGAGAAAGAGAGAGAAAAAGTATGTATGTATAAGTAAACTTTTGTTAGTGAGTGAGTGTGTAAATGTGTTTGCAAAGGACTGTGTATTTGCGTTTTCCTGAGTGAGTGCATAAATGGAAGAGTTTGTGTAAATGACGTAAGTATGTATGTAGGTATGCCATTAATGATGAGTCATTAGTCGTGGTTCCAACTTCACAGCAACGGGTCGTCCCCATTATGCTTCATTACTGTGCCAGTGAATATCACACAAAATGCTCCTTACTGCCCATGTGAAAAGTGGAAAAGACAGGAGTCTCGACAAAACAACAGCCCACACAGGTATACTATGCATAATGCTGCCATTAGAATGCCGACACATAAGTCCCCCACGAAAAATACAGTTCATCGTTGATGGAAGCGGCTGTCACTAGAAAACCAGCAGCCACACATTACTGCATAAGGCAATCCATTCAGTTAAGCGACAGAGTGGCTGCCATCATTCCAAACATGCAGTTCACGCTACAAACAGCCTCAGGCAGATGTAAAAGCATTCCACTCAAAATTCACAGCTCACAGTGTCGCTCCACACACTCAACTCAGTAGCAGGGCGATGGAACCATGCACTACCAGTCCAACATGAGGAAAATGCACATGCAAACCATAGCCACAAGCACTTCAGAGGCCTTAACTGTTCAAATGCCTATCCTCCATGTTGGGGACCGGGAGTTTAAAAAAAACATGTTTATACATATGTGCATGTCTGTATGTATGTATGTGTGTCCGCCTGCCTGTCTCATAACATAGTAGTATATATTATGTTCACAACATTTATTTGACAATGTTTCTTTTTCTATGTTAATGTAACATGCACAAAAGATAATTGATAAATGAAAGATGAGTGATTGGAAGGGCCAACTGTAAGATAGAACTGCGTGACCAATTTGTGCCCCTTTGAAAAAAAAATAGTTTGTTCGTTCCATTATTCTCTCTATCTATCTCTCTTTATCCCTATGTCTGTCTATCGCTCTTCTCTCTATTATAGATAGGTTTGCATGAGGTCAGGGATCAGATGAGGGTATAAACAACTGCTAACAAAAAGTGCCTAGTGAAGCAACTTGAGGAAAGACAGGAAGTCTAAACTCACACGTTCACTTCATGTTATACAAGATAAGCATGAGTATAGTACTTTATTACAATAAACCAGTAAAAATGAGGGGCTGCGGCAGCATAGTAGCTATGAGGGGGCTTCAAATGAAAACCTTAAATGTGCTTTTATTTTTGAGTGAAAATATTCTGAAAAAGTAATGAACAAATGTATCATTTTTTACGTAGTCATCATTGTGTTCAATGCAAGTCATCTAGTCATCCAGCACCAGTAAAGTTCTTGGATTCCTGTAGAAAAATCAACTCTGGGGTCATTACTTGGTATGCCTAACCCGGTCTTGAACAGTCTGTTACAGAAGTCAAGCCGATTTTAAACTTCCTACTCCACTCATACACTTGCTAGACTGACATGCATCACCATACTGGAACTTCATTCGCCGATAAATTTCTATAGGTTTCACCCCTTCACTGATAAAAAAACAACAGACTCCTCTTTGCTGTATGTCAAAAATGGGGCGACCATTTTTAAACTCTCCTTTAGTTTAGTTTAGTTTAGTTTAGTTTATGGATCAACATCACGGCACACGGGTACAACCCATAAGTGCTCTCCTTATGACATCATGGTGTTTGTCTGCACTGTGATGTCACATGCTCAAAACTCTTGACATATTTAACAACAATATTGACAGGTTACAAGACAATGGCATGCTTATTGTAATTTATATCACACTTTTAAGGTTTTCATGTGAAGCCCCCTCGTAGATGTTCGCCTGCCAGCCCAGTGGCCGTGGGTTAGAATCCACATGAGGGGATTATGAAAACTGACACGGGCTACAAGGAAAAGTGGAACAGACAGCAGTCCCGACAAACCAACATTAATAAATACAGAATATGACACACACTCACTCACTCTCTCTCTCACAGAGAGAGAGAGAGAGAGAGAGAGAGAGAGAGAGAGAGAGAGAGAGAGAGAGAGAGAGAGAGAGAGAGAGAGAGAGGGGGGGGGGGGGGAGAGAGAGAGAGAGAGAAAGGGGTGAGCAAATAAAAGACACACACATATGTGAACATGAGACACACCACACCCAAGCACATTTACCTAACACACCAATACTCAAAACATGTATGCGAGTGCACAGCAAACACGTAAACCCCAACCAAGAGAATGACTGTAACTGACACAGAAAAAAGACCAACAACCAACAACAAAAGCAAATCCGACTCACCTGTTGCCCATACACAACCCCAGCGGATACACCTGACATCACGTCTGCAGCAGGTCCTGCATCTCCACTACCTCCGTATCCAGACTGACTGTACTCACCAACCCCACTGTTTGCAGGGGGACCTGATGACCCAGGCTGGGTTACTGCCCCAGACAGTGGCTGAATGGAGCCTTCCTAAGAAGAGATAATTTGGGATAAGTTAGAAGAAACCAAGGATAAGTTAGAAGAAACTATTTTGGGTATTTTAGAAAAAACCTTTTGAGATAGATAAATTAGAAGAAACCTTTTGAGATAAATTAGAAGAAACCATTTGAGATCAGTTAGAAGAAATCTTTTGGGATAAGTTAGAAGAAACCATTTGGGGATTTTAGAATAAACCCTTTGAGATAATTTAGAAGAAATTATTTGATATCAGTTAGAAGAAGCTATTTAAAATAAGTTAGAAGTAACTATTTGGAGTATTTTAGAATAAACCATTTTTCATCAGTTTGAAGAGGCCATTGAAAAATAAGTTGAAGTAACAATTTGAGGTCAGTTAGAAGAAGCTGATAAATTAGAAGAAACCATTTGAGGTAAGTTAGAAGAAATCATTTGGGATAAGTTAGAAGCAATCATTTAGGATATGTTAGAAAAAATAATTTGAGATAAGTTAGAAGAAACCACTTGGGATAAGTTAGAATAAATAATCTGATAAGTTAGAAGAAATCATTTAGGATATGTTACAGGAAATAATTTGGGATAAGTTAGAAAAAAACCCACTAGGGATAAGTTGTAAGAAAAAATCTGGGATAAGTTAGAAGAAATTATGTGCAATAAGTGAAAAGACACAATTTAGTGTTGATTTATAAGTTCGAACAAGCCATTAGGGATAAGTTAGAAGAAGTCATTTGGAATAAGTCAGTATGACTATCTATATCTATAAAACAGAGTGTATGTGGCTTTTTGTGTTTGTGGTCAGCTATGTATTGGATGCATTCGATAACGGTACATCCAATTGAGATGAAATTTTCTACACGTCTTCCTTTCATTCATTTGCAACCGACTATAATAGTTTCTTAGTGTAAAATCTTCTACTTATTTAATAACATTTACTTTTTCATTATATAATTTCTATATAGCAGGGGGACTTCACTCTAGAAAAGTTATTTCAAGGGGCATAACTTTTAATAACATTTCTATATACTTTATAGTCATATTGTTGGACTTACTTGCATTATTGTTAAACTCTTTGTCTATAGTTATTTTCAGGCATATAAGTTATAATAAATAATGATATAATCTTTAAGGCATTTTCAAAGTTTTCATAAAAATAATGCATAATGCATAACATTGTAACCCATCTTTTTCTGCTTAAAGAACTTATCAACTGTCATGTCGGTGATTAAAAACAGTTTTCATTAAAAATAATGAATGGTGTGTGGAAGGACATTCTTTTAAGTTACTGTGCGCCAGGAGCTGGGCGAAACCATGCCGGGTCAGATAGATAGACAGACAGACAGATAGTCGGGAACGGAAGCTTATTTGACTACTTATATGAATTAAATTACATGCTCCCCACCAGGGACTGGGTGAAGCCGGGCCGGGTCAGACAGACAGACAGACAGACAGACAGACAGTCGGGAACGGGAGAGCTTATATGACTACGTATATGAATTAAATGAGATGCTCCCCACCAGGGACTGGGTGAAGCCGGGCCAGGACAGACAGACAGACAGATAGACAGACAAACAGATAGTCGGGAACGGGAGAGCTTATATGACTACGTATATGAATTAAATGAGATGCTCCCCACCAGGGACTGGGTGAAGCCGGGCCGGGTCAGCCAGACAGACAGACAGACAGACAAACAAGCAGACAGACAGACTGATAGATAGATAGATCCCCTCCAGGGCCTGGGCGAAGCCGGGCCGGGTCAGCTAGTACATGATAAATTAGAGGAAATTGGAAAACGCAAATGAAAAGCATACATTTATTAGAGAGATTAAATAAAAAGTCATTAAAAAGTCGACAGGGTCGACTTCATTGCACCAGGTTTTTAATCCCATATGGCTCAGTCTCTTTCCGCAGTGCAGAAAGCGTCGCACAAAGCACAAACTCTGTGGCTCCAGGGACGACCCACAGGAGTCTATGGAAAAATACACTCGTGAACCGAAGGATGTGGCCCGGAATCGAACCCAC
The DNA here is from genome assembly GCA_963921405.1 of Cepaea hortensis. NCBI lineage: Eukaryota > Metazoa > Mollusca > Gastropoda > Stylommatophora > Helicidae > Cepaea > Cepaea hortensis. The sequence goes on along the minus strand of OY992884.1, from coordinate 93,724,257 downwards.
AACATCCGGAGCCCGAATCAGACGGCTTGACCATTTTGCCACGGAGACTCCCAGAGAGATTAAATGTAGATAGTGAAGGCTCCAACAAGAAAAGGTCTATGAACAAAGAAGCTTCACATTCCTTGCAATAAAACATCTCTAACTACAACTTGGAATAGCAGATTTTGCTATCAAAGAACACAACTCTTCTGATTATTTTTAAAAAAAGTTAGTTGATATTCTTTACAACAGGACATCACAGTCAACCCCAGCATATTTTGGCTGCTTGAGATTTCTTGGCAAATGCGCGTTCAAGTTTAAGTTTGCCATTGCTTTCTAATGACCGGCACTCATACCATTGTATGGAAACCAGCGCAAGGCAGTCTGTTTTCAAATCACTTGCAGCTATGTTTCAAATGTGGTATGTGGGATTGCGAAGTGTGTTCGTAGCAATTTCATCACAGCGCCAACGATTACCTTAAATATAATAATATAGAACATTATTTACCGGAGTACAAGAAATATAACTCCAAAGAATACCGCTAATTGAATATGCGACTAACTGCAATAAGCTTTTGACAATGCAAAACATGTTAAAGATAGACAGTCATAGAGAACTGCAAAGAATGATTAAGTAATATAGCACAATATCCAAAATTCCTATATAAGAATGCTTGTATACAGACTATAAACCCAGAATGCTTGTATACAGACTATAAGCCCAGACTGTCTGTATACAGACTATAAACCCAGACTGCTTATATACAGACTATAAACACAGAATGCTTGTATACAGACTGTAAACCCATAATGCTTGTATGCAGACTATAAACCCATAATGCTTGTAAGCAGACTATAAACCCAGAATGGCTGTATACAGACTGTAAACCCAGAGTGCCTGTATACAGATTATCTTCTTCTTCTTCGTTCATCCGGAGTTTTTTTTCCGGATGTGATTGCGTTGTGCCTGTTTACAGCAGAGCTGCGTTCTTGCGCCGTTAGGCTGACACATCCGACTTCTGCGGGTATACAGATTATAAACCCAGAATGTTTGTATACAGACTATAAACCAAGACTGCTTGTGTATACACTATAAACTCAGAATGCCTGTATACAGACCATAAACCCAGAATGCCTGTATACAGACTATAAACCCAGAATGCCTGTATACAGACTATAAACCCAGAATGCTTGTATACAGACTATAAACCCAGACTGCTTGTATACAAGACTATAAACCCAGAATGCTTGTATACAAGACTATAAACCACCATTACCAGTGTGAGATTGAAGACAGTCACAACTACTCACCTCAAGTGCTGCACCAATCTCCTCCAGCTGCTGTATCCACAGCTGATTTTCCACTTCATCTCCTGACATCTCCTGATGAGCATCTGCAAACTGTAACTTCCTTGACAGCTACCAATGAGAGAATAAATTATTAGATCTATGAAATGTAACTTCTTTTACTGCAATCAATGAAAGAATAAACTATCAAATCTATTAATTGTAAACTATCAGATCTAAACAATTTAACTTTCTTGACTGTTATTTTTTGATTGCAGATTACCTTGAGCATGAACATAAACTACACACCTGGCAGATTACCTTCAGCATGAACATAAACTACACACCTGGCATATTACCTTGAGCATGAACATAAACTACACACCTGGCTGATTACCTTGAGCATGAACATAAACTACCCACCTGGCAGATTACTTTCAGCATGAACATAAAACAACCCACCTGGCAGATTACCTTGAGCATGAACATAAACTACACACCTGGCAGATTACCTTGAGCATGAACATAAACTACACACCTGGCATATTGTCTTGACCATGAACATAAACTACACACCTGGCATATTGTCTTGAGCATGAACATAAACTACACACCTGGCAGATTACCTTGAGCATGAACATAAACTACACACCTGGCATATTGTCTTGACCATGAACATAAACTACACACCTGGCATATTGTCTTGAGCATGAACATAAACTACACACCTGGCAGATTACCTTGAGCATGAACATAAACTACACACCTGGCATATTGTCTTGACCATGAACATAAACTACACACCTGGCAGATTACCTTGAGCATGAACATAAACTACACACCTGGCAGATTACCTTGAGCATGAACATAAACTACACACCTGGCATATTACCTTGAGCATGAACATAAACTACACACCTGGCTGATTACCTTGACCATGAACATAAACTACACACCTGGCAGATTACCTTCAGCATGAACATAAACTACACACCTGGCATATTACCTTGAGCATGAACATAAACTACACACCTGGCTGATTACCTTGAGCATGAACATAAACTACCCACCTGGCAGATTACTTTCAGCATGAACATAAAACAACCCACCTGGCAGATTACCTTGAGCATGAACATAAACTACACACCTGGCAGATTACCTTGAGCATGAACATAAACTACACACCTGGCATATTACCTTGAGCATGAACGTAAACTACACACCTGGCATATTACCTTGAGCATGAACATAAACTACACACCTGGCATATTACCTTGAGCATGAACATAAACTACACACCTGGCATATTACCTTGAGCATGAACATAAACTACACACCTGGCAGATTACCTTGAGCATGAACATAAACTACACACCTGGCAGATTACCTTGGAGCATGAACATAAACTACACACCTGGCAGATTACCTTGGAGCATGAACATAAACTAAACACCTGGCAGATTACCTTGAGCATGAACATAAACTACCCACCTGGCAGATTACTTTCAGCATGAACATAAAACAACCCACCTGGCAGATTACCTTGAGCATGAACATAAACTACACACCTGGCAGATTACCTTGAGCATGAACATAAACTACACACCTGGCATATTACCTTGAGCATGAACATAAACTACACACCTGGCTGATTACCTTGAGCATGAACATAAACTACACACCTGGCAGATTACCTTGAGCATGAACATAAACTACACACCTGGCATATTACCTTGAGCATGAACATAAACTACACACCTGGCATATTACCTTGAGCATGAACATAAACTACACACCTGGCTGATTACCTTGAGCATGAACATAAACTACACACCTGGCAGATTACCTTGAGCATGAACATAAACTACACACCTGGCATATTACCTTGAGCATGAACATAAACTACACACCTGGCTGATTACCTTGAGCATGAACATAAACTACACATGTACTCACCTGACAGACTAGCCTCACAAATGATGCCTGGAACCAGCCTGGATTCTGTCGTATATTGTTGGCAATCACTTCACAGTAAGCAAGAGCCTAAACAAGAGCAGAAAACAAACCGTTCAGTTCAGTACAGTTCGGATTATCTATACTGTCCACAGGTGCTCCGATATTCTCCGATATCCTTTCAGTTCCGATTATCTATAATGTCCACAGGTGCTTCGATATTCTCCGATATCCTTTCAGTTCAGATTATCTATACTGTCCACAGGTGCCCCGATATCCTTTTAGTTCAGATTATCTGTAATGTCCACAGGTGCTCTGATATTCTCCGATATCCTTTTAGTTCAGATGATTATACTGTCCACAGGTGCTACGATATTCTCCAATATCCTTTAAGTTCAGATTATCTATACTGTCCACAGGTGCTACGATATTCTCCAATATCCTTTAAGTTCAGATTATCTATACTGTCCACAGGTGCTACGATATTCTCCAATATCCTTTAAGTTCAGATTATCTATACTGTCCACAGGTGCTACGATATTCTCCAATATCCTTTAAGTTCAGATTATCTATACTGTCCACAGGTGCTACGATATTCTCCAATATCCTTTAAGTTCAGATTATCTATACTGTCCACAGGTGCTACGATATTCTCCAATATCCTTTAAGTTCAGATTATCTATACTGTCCACAGGTGCTACGATATTCTCCAATATCCTTTAAGTTCAGATTATCTATACTGTCCACAGGTGCTACGATATTCTCCAATATCCTTTAAGTTCAGATTATCTATACAGTCCACAGGTGCTACGATATTCTCCAATATCCTTTAAGTTCAGATTATCTATACTGTCCACAGGTGCTACGATATTCTCCGATATCCTTTCAGTTCCGATTATCTATAATGTCCACAGGTGCTTCGATATTCTCCGATATCCTTTCAGTTCAGATTATCTATACTGTCCACAGGTGCCCCGATATCCTTTTAGTTCAGATTATCTGTAATGTCCACAGGTGCTCTGATATTCTCCGATATCCTTTTAGTTCAGATGATTATACTGTCCACAGGTGCTACGATATTCTCCAATATCCTTTAAGTTCAGATTATCTATACTGTCCACAGGTGCTACGATATTCTCCAATATCCTTTAAGTTCAGATTATCTATACTGTCCACAGGTGCTACGATATTCTCCAATATCCTTTAAGTTCAGATTATCTATACTGTCCACAGGTGCTACGATATTCTCCAATATCCTTTAAGTTCAGATTATCTATACTGTCCACAGGTGCTACGATATTCTCCAATATCCTTTAAGTTCAGATTATCTATACTGTCCACAGGTGCTACGATATTCTCCAATATCCTTTAAGTTCAGATTATCTATACTGTCCACAGGTGCTACGATATTCTCCAATATCCTTTAAGTTCAGATTATCTATACTGTCCACAGGTGCTACGATATTCTCCAATATCCTTTAAGTTCAGATTATCTATACTGTCCACAGGTGCTACGATATTCTCCAATATCCTTTAAGTTCAGATTATCTATACTGTCCACAGGTGCTACGATATTCTCCAATATCCTTTAAGTTCAGATTATCTATACTGTCCACAGGTGCTACGATATTCTCCAATATCCTTTAAGTTCAGATTATCTATACTGTCCACAGGTGCTACGATATTCTCCAATATCCTTTAAGTTCAGATTATCTATACTGTCCACAGGTGCTACGATATTCTCCAATATCCTTTAAGTTCAGATTATCTATACTGTCCACAGGTGCTACGATATTCTCCAATATCCTTTAAGTTCAGATTATCTATACTGTCCACAGGTGCTACGATATTCTCCAATATCCTTTAAGTTCAGATTATCTAAACTGTCCACAGGTGATCTGATATTCTCCAATATCCTTTAAGTTCAGATTATCTAAACTGTCCACAGGTGCTACGATATTCTCCAATATCCTTTAAGTTCAGATTATCTAAACTGTCCACAGGTGCTACGATATTCTCCAATATCCTTTAAGTTCAGATTATCTAAACTGTCCACAGGTGATCTGATATTCTCCACAATAAATCCATCAGAAGATAACAGCATGGCTGATTTGATAAGAGCATTCACTCTTAAACTTCCGGTGTGCTGATGCCAAGGTAGCAGGTTCAACTTCTATACTTGGATTAAAATGTTGACTTCTCGTTCTTGACTTGGGGTCATAAATTACAAGTACCTCAGAAGTCGGAGTTGGTTTGCTTGGTGGCGAGGGACATAGGCAATAGAGAAAGCTAATCCACAAGCAAAAATTAGTCTTTTGCACTAGAAGTAGTAGCATGTGCATGGACAACGCTTGAGTGCAAAGCGAGAGAATGCACACATACAAAATCCATCAGAGTACAGCGAACGATTGCAAGTCTGTTGTCAGATGACATTGTCCATGGCACCGACAAGCTATGGTACAAACATTAACCTCTACACATTGAGAATCTCAAATAGTGTCAGAGTACAGTGAACGATTGCAAGTCTGATGTCAGATGACATTGTCCACGACACCGACAAGCTCTGGTACAAACATTAACCTCTACACATTGAGAATCTCAAATAGTGTCAGAGTACAGTGAACGATTGCAAGTCTGATGTCAGATGACATTGTCCACGGCACCGACAAGCTCTGGTACAAACATTAACCTCTACACATTGAGAATCTCAAATAGTGTCAGAGTACAGCGAACGATTGCAAGTCTGATGTCAGATGACACTGTCCATGGCACTGACAAGCTCTGGTACAAACATTAACCTCTACACATTGAGAATCTCAAATAGTGTCAGAGTACAGCGAACGATTGCAAGTCTGTTGTCAGATGACACTGTCCACGGCACCGACAAGCTCTGGTACAAACATTAACCTCTACACATTGAGAATCTCAAATAGTGTCAGAGTACAGCAAACGATTGCAAGTCTGATGTCAGATGACATTGTCCACGGCACCGACAAGCTCTGGTACAAACATTAACCTCTACACATTGAGAATCTCAAATAGTGTCAGAGTACAGCAAATGATTGCTAGTCTGATGTCAGATGACATTGTCCACGGCACCGACAAGCTCTGGTACAAACATTAACCTCTACACATTGAGAATCTCAAATAGTGTCAGAGTACAGCGAACGATTGCAAGTCTGTTGTCAGATGACACTGTCCATGGCACCGACAAGCTCTGGTACAAACATTAACCTCTACACATTGAGAATCTCAAATAGTGTCAGAGTACAGCAAATGATTGCTAGTCTGATGTCAGATGACATTGTCCACGACACCGACAAGCTCTGGTACAAACATTAACCTCTACACATTGAGAATCTCAAATAGTGTCAGAGTACAGCAAATGATTGCTAGTCTGATGTCAGATGTCATTATCGACGACACCGACAAGCTCTGGTACAAACATTAACCTCTACACATTGAGAATCTCAAACAGTGTCAGAGTACAGCAAATGATTGCTAGTCTGATGTCAGATGTCATTATCGACGACACCGACAAGCTCTGGTACAAACATTAACCTCTACACATTGAGAATCTCAAACAGTGTCAGAGTACAGCAAATGACTGCTAGTCTGATGTCAGATGACATTGTCCATGACACCGACAAGCTCTGGTACAAACATTAACCTCTACACATTGAGAATCTCAAATAGTGTCAGAGTACAGCAACCTATCTGCTTTGTCACTGCCCTCAACACCTGTGAGCCCTGATCATCATCATCATCCAGTGTCTTACTGGCTGGTGTGGGCGATCATGCCTCTCCACAAATTGCAATCTCCGAAGTCATGGATCAATTTGTATGTTGACTCCCTTCCATGCCATAACACAAGACTGTCATGAATCTTCTCACGCTATCTTCCTCTATCTCTTTTTCCACAAATCTTTCAGGTTGTCACGACATGTTCCAGTTTTTTTCTTCTCATAATGTTGCCAAAAAACAATGACTGCTTCTCTCTGATGTTTGTGATAAGTTGTCTTTCGACTTAGCTTCCCTCAAAATGTCCAGGTTTCTCATTTTGGCTGTCCAATTAATCTTCAGCATTCTTCTATAAAACACATCTCCAGGGCTTCTGGGATATTTTTGCGTGCTTACTAAATGTCCAGGATTTGCAGCCTATGTTAAAATTGATTCTATGTAACATGCTGGAACTCTTTTTCTAACTCTCCAGGACAATGACTTATTGCACAAAACGTTTGCCCCGGTCAAAACATCAATCAGGTGCCGTCTCCACAACACAGGTTGGCTGCAATGGATCTCCAACACTGTCTGCCTCTCGCCTTGACTGTACATTCTGTCAGGTTGATGTTCGTCCATCTCTTGATGTTATCTTCCCACTTGTATCGTTGTCTACCTCTTGCTCAAACATATGATTCTACACATTCTTCTTCTTCATTCTTCTTTCAAGAGAAGTGTGCCATACCTGGTTATAAACAATAACACAAAGTTGCGCAGCTTTACAGAAAACTTCGGAAGCTGCGGCGACTAGCCTTCATCAGCAAACAAATACACAAAACACAACATATAAACACGGGAAAGATTATATGTTGTGTGTTGTGTATTGTTTTACTGATGAAGGCTGGATATCGAACATCCTATGTTTTGCATAATTATGTTCTGTAAAGCTGCATTACATTGTGTTATTTTATACTGCTTACATTTCCACAGCTTTACCACAGTTCCACTAATTTTATTCATACCTAATTATGCACAGCAAAGTCAGTGTGTCAAACTACAGCACACATTTGTGTCAGGCTTGCTTCCTCTAGACAGATTCCATCCAAGTTAACAGGCTCTATCGATCTATTTGCCAGGGCAGTATCCTTACAGCTTACTTTGTGATTTCCAACCCCTGTGCACAGCTTACACATGGAACTTCCTGTTTTTGGCCCTTATCTTAGAAGGTTATATATTCAATCTCCCTAGCCAAGAAATCAAGCAGAAGTGTGATATCAAAAGATGTCAATAATTCTTTCAGAAATGCCATTTTCTATGCCGAGATCGAACCCGGTCCTTCTGACCCAGCGGCACACATCATAACCTCCCCGTAGATTTTGTAGGTTACATTTACTTACACCATGATAACCCACCATTAAGAAAAGGTCACTCTGATAGATTTTGTAGGTTACATTTACTTACACCTTGATAACCCACCATTACGAAAAGGTCACTCTGATAGATTTTGAAGGTTACACTTACAAAGTGTCTAGCTCTGCCAAGGTCCCTGTGTAATCATATACTAAGATTTCAATTTTTAACCAAATGATAAAATAATCAAATGTAAAATGTAACCTAAAGACTAAGTGTCATAGCAGTGCAGACCAGGTCTTAAGGCTTGTCGGTAACTGGTCTAGGATCGAAGCTCCGACAGATGTACAGTTAGAGCATTGCTTTGCTGATCTGGCAGCTTCTACAACCTGCCTTGTTCCAGATGTATTGATAAAATCTTTCCTCTGGAGTAAACTAGGCAGGGATCATGCTGCATGGGCAACACATGGTCTCTACAATCAGGTAAGACTTTATGCTATGGAGAGGTTATTATGCCTTTTGTTTGAAACACAATGTAATGAACTATTGTCTGTCAAGACAGCACGGTGCAAGCATAAAATAACCTACCTCAGATATCATGCCATAATCTGCTAGCCGACAAGCATAGAGGTACTTGTAAATCTGCAAATATACAAGTAACCGTGAAGGCCCACTCAGTAATCTGTTATAAGTCACAGGTTATATTTGAATATTCATCATGCTAAATATGTAAAGATCTAGAACTTTCTTTTCACTGAAGTCTGAGTACAGTAATTTTGACTATGTATATCTATATGATCATACTCAGGCATTTCTACCCCTGAAGGGGTTATTATCTTGGCTAGTTAGAAATCAGATGGAGAATATTCTCTGCTATTTATCTTTGTCAATTGAGCTTAGGGAAAGAGTTTAGCCAGTCTTTCAAGACTGTTGGCTAGAATATAGCCACAGGTGTATACAAGCAGTATTCGAGGAGCCATTCATATACTAGATCAAAAGAGGAGATTCAAAGTACAAATGGAAGATAATGGTTTAAATGTGAAGATATCATTAAAAGAGGCTAATGAAACTAGAACATTATATACAACAATAAGAAAGAGACAAACAGCTTTCTTTGGTCATGTGATGAGAAGAGAGGCATTGGAGATCAGCGTGATGACTGGAAAGATCAGGGGGAAGAGAGGCAGAAGAAGGAAAGCAAGAGAAATGATGCTGGATGGATTGAGATCGTGGCATGGAGGAATATCGTCAGCAGAATTGATCTAAAAAACCAAAGACTAAGATCTGTGAAGAGACATGAACGCATATGCCAGCTAGCAGGGCACTCGATGATGATGATCATTAAAAGATGGATTACAAAAAGGGTGTTAGACTCTACCATCATAGCAAAAGGCAGTGTTGGAGATCAACTGCAGTCGACTTTTGGTGCAGAGATGACAACTGATCTAACTTTGTTACTAAGAAACGCCTGCTTTCTGTTAGCGTCAAATGTTGGGCGGCGCTCACAAACCTGACACCCCACATTGTGCCAACGGCTTTGGGTAGAGGAGCGCAAAACACAGTGTTTCATGATGTAGCAAGCTTTCTGCAGAACGTCGCTCTCATCAAAGTCCGCCTCATGTTGTAACCTCATACAGCTTCATGATGCAGACTCATACAACCTCATGATGCAACCTCCTACAACCTCATAATGCAACCCATGATGCAACCTCATAATGAAACCTCATTATGCAACCTCATGATGCAACCACACACAACCTCATGAAGCGACCTCATGATGCAACCTCATTAAGCAATTTCATACAATCTCATGAATCAACCTCATACAACCTTATGATGCAACCTCATACAACCTCATGATGCAACCTCATACAACCTCATGATGCAACCTCATACAACCTCATGATGCAACCTCATGATGCAACCTCATACAACCTCATGATGCAACCTCATACAATCTCATGATGCAACCTCATACAACCTCATAATGCAACCTCATACAACCTCATGATGCAACCTCATACAACCTCATGATGCAATCTTGTAAAACCTCATGATGCAACCTCATACAACCTCATGATGCAACCTCATACAACCTTATGATGCAACCTCATGATGCAATCTTGTAAAACCTCATGATGCAACCTCATGATGCAATCTTGTAAAACCTCACAATGCAACCTCATGATGCAACCTCATACAACCTCATGATGCAACCTCATACAACCTCATGATGCAACCTCATACAACCTCATGATGCAATCTTGTAAAACCTCATGATGCAACCTCATACAACCTCATACCTCATGATGCAACCTCCTACAACCTCATGATGCAACCTCATACAACTTCATGATGCAACCTCATGATGCAACCTCATACAACCTCATGATGCAACCTCATACAACCTCATGATGCAATCTTGTAAAACCTCATGATGCAACCTCACACAACCTTATGATGCAATCTTGTAAAACCTCATGATGCAACCTCATACAACCTCATGATGCAACCTCATACAACCTTATGATGCAACCTCATGATGCACCCTCATGATGCAACCTCATACAACCTTATGATACAACCTCATGATGCAATCTTGTAAAACCTCATGATGCAACCTCATACAACCTCATAATGCAATCTTGTAAAACATCATGATGCAACCTCATGATGCAACCTCATACAACCTTATGATGCAACCTCATACAACCTCATGATGCAACCTCATGATGCAACCTCATGATGCAACCTCATGATGCAACCTCATACAACCTCATGATGCAACCTCATACAACCTTATGATGTAACCTCATACAACCTTATGATGCAACCTCCCACAACCTCATGATGCAACCTCATGATGCAACCTCATGATGCAACCTCATACAACCTTATGATGCAACCTCATGATGCAACCTCATACAACCTCATGATGCAACCTCATACAACCTCATGATGCAATCTTGTAAAACCTCATGATGCAACCTCATGATGCAATCTTGTAAAACCTCATGATGCAACCTCATACAACCTTATGATGCAACCTCATGATGCAATCTCATACAACCTTATGATGCAACCTCATGATGCAACCTCCCACAACCTCATGATGCAACCTCATACAACCTCACGATGCAACCTCCCACAACCTCATGATGCAACCTCATACAACCTCACGATGCAACCTCATACAACCTCATGATGCAACCTCATACAACCTCATGATGCAATCTTGTAAAACCTCATGATGCAACCTCATACAACCTCATGATGCAATCTTGTAAAACCTCATGATGCAACCTCATACAACCTTATGATGCAACCTCATGATGCAATCTCATACAACCTTATGATGCAACCTCATGATGCAACCTCCCACAACCTCATGATGCAACCTCATACAACCTCACGATGCAACCTCACACAACCTCATGATGCAACCTCATGCCCAAGGTGCCTGCAATGTCCTGTGTCCATCTTCTAAAACCTCATGATGCAACCTCATACAACCTCATGATGCAACCTCATACAACCTTATGATGCAACCTCATGATGCACCCTCATGATGCAACCTCATACAACCTTATGATACAACCTCATGATGCAATCTTGTAAAACCTCATGATGCAACCTCATACAACCTCATAATGCAATCTTGTAAAACATCATGATGCAACCTCATGATGCAACCTCATACAACCTTATGATGCAACCTCATACAACCTCATGATGCAACCTCATGATGCAACCTCATGATGCAACCTCATGATGCAACCTCATACAACCTCATGATGCAACCTCATACAACCTTATGATGTAACCTCATACAACCTTATGATGCAACCTCCCACAACCTCATGATGCAACCTCATGATGCAACCTCATGATGCAACCTCATACAACCTTATGATGCAACCTCATGATGCAACCTCATACAACCTCATGATGCAACCTCATACAACCTCATGATGCAATCTTGTAAAACCTCATGATGCAACCTCATGATGCAATCTTGTAAAACCTCATGATGCAACCTCATACAACCTTATGATGCAACCTCATGATGCAATCTCATACAACCTTATGATGCAACCTCATGATGCAACCTCCCACAACCTCATGATGCAACCTCATACAACCTCACGATGCAACCTCCCACAACCTCATGATGCAACCTCATACAACCTCACGATGCAACCTCATACAACCTCATGATGCAACCTCATACAACCTCATGATGCAATCTTGTAAAACCTCATGATGCAACCTCATACAACCTCATGATGCAATCTTGTAAAACCTCATGATGCAACCTCATACAACCTTATGATGCAACCTCATGATGCAATCTCATACAACCTTATGATGCAACCTCATGATGCAACCTCCCACAACCTCATGATGCAACCTCATACAACCTCACGATGCAACCTCACACAACCTCATGATGCAACCTCATGCCCAAGGTGCCTGCAATGTCCTGTGTCCATCTTCATGTTGCCCCCCCCCCCCCCCCCCCCCCCCCCCCCCCCCCCCGAAACCACGCCTCCAATCATTCTTCCCACCAATCCACTGTGACCTTTAACATGGCTGAAGTATTTCAGTTTCCGAGACATCATGCTGTTAATGAGCCACGTTTCTTCGATGTTCATCTCGTAGTATGTCGGCAATTTTCTTCTTCTTGATCCTTTATATTCTAAACAACTTTTTTGTATACAATTTAAGTTCAAAAGCTCCAATGTTCTTCTTGAGTGATTGGGACTTGGTCCATACTGATACGTATATGTTGCCACAGGAAAATGTATGTTGTCACAAAGATTAATTTGATTTTTGTTGTTGTTGTTGTTGTTGTTGTTTGCGCTCGCTCGCTTTGAACACAAGCGTAGTCCATACACACTTACTTCTAGAGGTGCTTGACTGAATTTTGCGTGTGGATTAGCTTTCCGTATTAGCAGTGTCCCTCGCCATCAGTTAAACCCACTCTGACTTCAGAGGTACTTGTAATTTACGTCCCCAAGTCAAGGACGATAGTTCAACATTTTAGCCCAACTGTCCAGTGTAGGGGTTGAACCCCTTACCTCGGCATCAGCACACGGGATGTTTAAGAACATGCAATGTTATCCATTCGACCATGCTGACCTACATTAATTAATGTGTTTGCTGGCGTTATGCCAGAAACTCTTCATACTCTCTAATCTCTGCATTACTATGGTCAGTCTGCACTTAACCTCTTTAGAAGCTTCTTCAACACTCTTTTTCTTGCTGCAATAAAAAGATATCATTTACAATGAGAAAAAGAGTGTCAAAGTGCTATATAGAACCTGTACTTTTGTATAGATTTGATGCATGGACAAGAGCAGACAAGCTGAAAAACATCTGATGACTGTGGAAATGAGGTTTCTGAGGAAAATGCAAAGAATGCCATGGACAGGCAGAAAAACCAATGACCAAATCCTACAAGAAACAAATAAAAATCATAAACTGATTAGAGAAATTAGACGAAGACAGTGACAATATTTTGGACATGTTATGAGAAGAAATAAATTGGAGAACTTGGTGACAACTGGCCAGATTGAGGGGAAAAGAACAATGGGAGGGTAGAGAAATTGATACCTGGATGGCTTGGCCACGTGGCATGGTCGAGACAAGAACACTGAGCTGATCCACGACTCTGGTATTCGGGTGACATGGCGAAACATGACCGCCCATGCTGATAGCACATGATGATGATGATGATAACATTCCCCATTTCCACTGTTTTAAAAATAATTTAAAGGTCATCGCACAGCAGATGCTGTCATTGGAGTGTGAAGTGTTAGGCCTTTAAATATTCTGGGCCCTGTCATATAACAGGGGCTGAATGGTCTCGAGGTAAGGTGTCCGCCTCGAGTGCTGGAGGTCCTGGGTTCAAGCCCTGGTGAGGGCCAGGAATTTTTCACGTGGACTTCTAGTAACAAAATTTCAATATAACGTGAGGTGGCCAGTTCTCTTTCTCATCACTTGTCCTTCTCGGACACTTACCAGAGAATACTGAAAACTGTCTGGTGCTCATTTATACGAAAAAGGATTGATCCCAGATCTAAACTCCTCGGAAACAATCAATCAAGTACACTAACCACTATGCCACTGCACTTCCTTGCACAGTTTAAAAAAAATTAGTAGCATTTCGCAGTAAACCCTAGCATTTTTTGGCTATTTGTGATTTCTTGGCAAGTTAACATTCAGTAGTTTGCCACTGCTTTCTGAACGACCAGCAGCCATACCATTTTATTTTTCAAAATCCAACACAAGGATGTCTGCTGCCAGATCGCCCGCAGCTTTGTTTTGAACGTAGTATGCAGGATTACAAACTGCGTGCGTAATCCCTTCGCTATGGAGCCAGCTTGCACTGTTTACTACTGCACAAATCATCATCATCCAGTGCCCTGCCAACAGTGAACTTAATGGTAATAGATCTCCAGCAGTTTCTGATCTGAGTCTTCATGGTACATCCTGCCAGCCTGTATCCTGACCATATCTTTTATCTGTCCATTTTTTATTTTTAACATTCTTCATCCTTTTTGCTTCATATGTTTTTCTTGTCATGGTTTTCAGAATAAATAACATGATGAAAAAAGTTATAGCAAATGATACAAAATACACAACCTGTAAGTGAGGTAGGCAAAATGTCAGGTTTCCCAGCGACTGTGCGTACTCATACACTTCTGTACACTGTATAGCTTCATTAGTAGCAAACTCCTCAATCGACAAACTATTTTTCGCCAAGAATGAAACAAAAATACAAAAGAGTATGAGTAAAATCAGACATCAAAATATCGTGCACGATAACATAAAATAATTATGATATATAAGCCATGTGTGGTCTTTTACTTTCTCTTGAATTCTCTTCAATGTTTTATGGTGAACTGCGCTGTGGTAAACAGTCCCAAGGTGGCCAAAGGAAATGCTTTAAAGGCACTCTGAAGATCTCACTAAAAGCGTTTGGAATTCATCACGACCCTTAGCAGATTGCAGCCAAAGACTGAAATTCATAGCGTACATAATTACGCAAGGGTGTAGTCACTTGTTAAGCAAACAGGACAGCAAGAGCTGTGAAAAAAAGGCTTAACAAAATAAAACCCACTGCAGGAGATCCTTCTCTTGAAACATCAAACATTCTTTGCCCACATTGTCAAAGAACATTTCGAGCCAAAATAGGCCTTACCAGCCATCTAAGAACTCACGACTTTCAACCCCATTGGATGAAATTAATGCTCATCATCATTCTTAATTCTTGATGGACAAACACCACCAAATTCATGTAGATGAAGGAGGTGCCAAACTACCACAGACTTGTGGAAATTCTTGTAAAAACAAAGGCTAGGGCAACAAAGCCCAACAGAAAATGTAGGCAGGCAAAGTGCATTAGCCTGTGAAGGCAGTCAAAGTCTGAAGATCTTGGCTTAAGTATCACACAATTAGAAAACGGACTTTTACACATCACAATGGTTGCTATGCAACAAACTCCTCAAGTTCTTCTTCTTCTTTTTTCGTTCGCTTGAAATACATCTATAACTGCACTCCTCAAGTGAACGACCATGTTTGTGGCTCACACCAGAACAAATGCATAGCAAACATTGATCAAACTAACTGGGTTGCCATATGAAGTAATGTGTGGCTGCTGGTTTCCTAGAGACTGCCGCTTCCATTGACGATGAACTTTATTTTTCATGGCAGAGTTTTGTATTGGCATTCTGGCGGCCACCTTATGCATAATATACCTGTGCGGGCTGTTGGTTTGTCGAGACTCACGTCTGTTCCACTTTTCATATGGGGCAGTGAAGAGCATTCTGTGTGATATTCACTGGCACAGGAACGGAGAATAATGGGGACGACCCTTTGCCGTGAAGTTGGAACCACGACTAACAAACAAACACAGATCGCTGAAGAAGAAGACTGTCTCTTGTTGCCTGTGTTTGATACCGCTTTCTAAGGAACACTGGTGGGCTGTACTGTAATTGTAATGATGGACAAAATCATTTTACTTGGTGCTTTTCACTGAAGTTTGACACTGGTATTACACCAACTTTCATCATTTCTTATCCAATCTTTCCATGCTACAATAGAAATTCATTCCCAGGCATGTCATCTTTTGCTGTCTGAGCTCTCAGGACATTTTTGGTACCCATTTTATCAGGTTGGATCACTCCCAGAGGCCACTGACCTCTTGCTTCCTTGGCACATCTCTGAAGCTTCCATATGAACACACATTACAAATATGTATCCCATTAAAGGAAGAACATATGGAAGGATTCGGAGAGGTAAAATCGGGAAGGGAAAGAGAAAGGAAGGAAGGAGAGACAAAAGAGAGATATGGGGAGACTGAGGACAGGGAAAAAGGACAGAGGGAGTGAGAAGAAGAGGGAGTGAGAAGAGGGAGTGAGAAGAAGATGGGAAGATGAAGAGAGAGAGGGGGAGGGAGGGGGAGAGAGACAGACAAGCAAGAGAGAGAGAGAGAGAGAGAGAGAGAGAGAGAGAGAGAGAGAGAGAGAGAGAGAGAGAGAGAGAGAGAGAGAGAGAGAGAGAGAGAGAGAGAGAGAGAGAAGAGGAAAATTGAGGAAAGGAAAGAAGAAAAGGGGGAAGAGTGAAAGGAAGTATTGAAGAAGGGAAGGACGAAAAGTGAGAGAGAAAGGAAGCATTGAGGGAGGGAGAGAAGAAAAGGGGGACAGAAAGGAAGTATTGAGGGCGAGATGGAAGAAAAGAGAGAAAGAAAGGTAAGATCATGGTTGGGAAGGGAAAAAAGGGAGAGAGAAAGGAAGTATTGAGGGAGGAAATGACTACAGGAAGTATTGAGAGAGGGGAAGAAGATAAGAATAACCAGAGAAACTTACTTGTGACTGGAGCCAATGAGGACTAACTTTGAAGTCTTGTTGAAATAGTTTCCAAAACCGACCTGAGCCATGAGGTAGCAAAAATGACTGGCATACAGGTAACCTTTGGCAGCTGAAACAAGAAAATCACAAGTCTTATACCGACACATGAACATTTTAATGTTAGCACTCAAGATTGTTCAATACTGGTTTTTATTATTCATATCTTTTAGCCAGCTCTGTGGTAAAGGTGTTACGGACGCAATTCGTAATCCTGTATACCGTGTTCGAAACACAGCTGTGGGCGATTTGGCAGCAAACTGCTTTGTGTTGGTTTTTATAAACAATGGTATGAGTGCCGGTCGTTCAGAAAGCAATGGCAAACTACCGAACGTAAGCTTGCCAAGAAATCACGAACCGCCAAAAAAGCTAGGATTGATTATGTCCTGTAAAGGATATGCAACTAAAGAAGTTAATGAATGAGTCATAGTGGCATAGTTATTAGTGTACTTGCCTGCCAGGAAAAGGATATGGGTTAAACATCAGCAGAGGTAGGGTTTTTTTTTTTCTGGTTCTACTCTGGGGTAGACCCAGTGTCATAGGGGTAGACCAAGTCTCATAGGGGTAGACCAAGTCGCATAGGGGTAGACCAAGTCGCATAGGGGTAGACCAAGTCTCATAGGGGTGACCCAGTCTCATGAGAGCAGACCCAGTGTCATAGGGGTAGACCCAGTCTCATAGGGGTAGACCCAGTCTCATAGGGGTAGACCCAGTCTCATAGGGGTGACCCAGTCTCATGAGAGCAGACCCAGTCTCATAGGGGTGACCCAGTCTCATAGGGGTAGACCAAGTCTCATAGGGGTGACCCAGTCTCATGAGAGCAGACCCAGTGTCATAGGGGTAGACCCAGTCTCATAGGGGTAGACCCAGTCTCATAGGGGTAGACCCAGTCTCATAGGGGTAGACCCAGTCTCATAGGGGTAGACCAAGTCTCATAGGGGTAGACCCAGTCTCATAGGGGTAGACCCAGTCTCATAGGGGTAGACCCAGTCTCATAGGGGTAGACCCAGTCGCATAGGGGTAGACCAAGTCGCATAGGGGTAGACCAAGTCGCATAGGGGTAGACCAAGTCTCATAGGGGTGACCCAGTCTCATGAGAGCAGACCCAGTGTCATAGGGGTAGACCCAGTCTCATAGGGGTAGACCCAGTCTCATAGGGGTAGACCCAGTCTCATAGGGGTAGACCCAGTCTCATAGGGGTAGACCAAGTCTCATAGGGGTAGACCCAGTCTCATAGGGGTAGACCCAGTCTCATAGGGGTAGACCCAGTCTCATAGGGGTAGACCAAGTCTCATAGGGGTAGACCCAGTGTCATAGGGGTAGACCAAGTCTCATGAGAGCAGACCCAGTGTCATAGGGGTAGACCCAGTCTCATAGGGGTAGACCCAGTCTCATAGGGGTAGACCCAGTGTCATAGGGGTAGACCCAGTGTCATAGGGGTAGACCCAGTCGCATAGGGGTAGACCCAGTCGCATAGGGGTAGACCAAGTCGCATAGGGGTAGACCAAGTCTCATAGGGGTGACCCAGTCTCATGAGAGCAGACCCAGTGTCATAGGGGTAGACCAAGTCTCATAGGGGTAGACCCAGTGTCATAGGGGTAGACCCAGTGTCATAGGGGTAGACCCAGTCTCATAGGGGTAGACCCAGTCTCATAGGGGTAGACCCAGTCTCATAGGGGTAGACCCAGTGTCATAGGGGTAGACCCAGTGTCATAGGGGTAGACCAAGTCTCATAGGGGTAGACCAAGTCTCATAGGGGTAGACCCAGTGTCATAGGGGTAGACCAAGTCTCATAGGGGTAGACCAAGTCTCATAGGGGTAGACCCAGTGTCATAGGGGTAGACCAAGTCTCATAGGGGTAGACCCAGTGTCATAGGGGTAGACCAAGTCTCATAGGGGTAGACCAAGTCTCATAGGGGTAGACCCAGTGTCATAGGGGTAGACCAAGTCTCATAGGGGTAGACCCAGTGTCATAGGGGTAGACCAAGTCTCATAGGGGTAGACCCAGTCGCATAGGGGTAGACCAAGTCGCATAGGGGTAGACCAAGTCTCATAGGGGTGACCCAGTCTCATGAGAGCAGACCCAGTGTCATAGGGGTAGACCCAGTCTCATAGGGGTAGACCCAGTCTCATAGGGGTAGACCAAGTCTCATAGGGGTAGACCCAGTCTCATAGGGGTAGACCAAGTCTCATAGGGGTAGACCAAGTCTCATAGGGGTAGACCAAGTCTCATAGGGGTAGACCAAGTCTCATAGGGGTAGACCAAGTCTCATAGGGGTAGACCAAGTCTCATGAGAGCAGACCCAGTGTCATAGGGGTAGACCCAGTCTCATAGGGGTAGACCCAGTCTCATAGGGGTAGACCCAGTCTCATAGGGGTAGACCCAGTGTCATAGGGGTAGACCCAGTCGCATAGGGGTAGACCAAGTCTCATAGGGGTGA
Source organism: Cepaea hortensis (assembly GCA_963921405.1). Taxonomy (NCBI): domain Eukaryota; kingdom Metazoa; phylum Mollusca; class Gastropoda; order Stylommatophora; family Helicidae; genus Cepaea; species Cepaea hortensis. The sequence goes on along the minus strand of OY992884.1, from coordinate 93,704,615 downwards.
CCCAGTCTCATGAGAGCAGACCCAGTGTCATAGGGGTAGACCCAGTCTCATAGGGGTAGACCCAGTCTCATAGGGGTAGACCCAGTCTCATAGGGGTAGACCAAGTCTCATAGGGGTAGACCCAGTCTCATAGGGGTAGACCCAGTCTCATAGGGGTAGACCAAGTCTCATAGGGGTAGACCAAGTCTCATAGGGGTAGACCAAGTCTCATAGGGGTAGACCAAGTCTCATAGGGGTAGACCAAGTCTCATAGGGGTAGACCAAGTCTCATAGGGGTAGACCCAGTGTCATAGGGGTAGACCCAGTCTCATAGGGGTAGACCCAGTCTCATAGGGGTAGACCCAGTGTCATAGGGGTAGACCCAGTGTCATAGGGGTAGACCCAGTCTCATAGGGGTAGACCCAGTGTCATAGGGGTAGACCCAGTGTCATAGGGGTAGACCCAGTCTCATAGGGGTAGACCCAGTGTCATAGGGGTAGACCCAGTGTCATAGGGGTAGACCCAGTCTCATAGGGGTAGACCCAGTGTCATAGGGGTAGACCCAGTGTCATAGGGGTAGACCCAGTCTCATAGGGGTAGACCCAGTCTCATAGGGGTAGACCCAGTCTCATAGGGGTAGACCCAGTCTCATAGGGGTAGACCCAGTGTCATAGGGGTAGACCCAGTGTCATAGGGGTAGACCCAGTGTCATAGGGGTAGACCCAGTGTCATAGGGGTAGACCCAGTCTCATAGGGGTAGACCCAGTGTCATAGGGGTAGACCCAGTGTCATAGGGGTAGACCCAGTGTCATAGGGGTAGACCCAGTGTCATAGGGGTAGACCCAGTGTCATAGGGGTAGACCCAGTGTCATAGGGGTAGACCCAGTGTCATAGGGGTAGACCCAGTGTCATAGGGGTAGACCCAGTGTCATAGGGGTAGACCCAGTGTCATAGGGGTAGACCCAGTGTCATAGGGGTAGACCCAGTCTCATAGGGGTAGACCCAGTGTCATAGGGGTAGACCAAGTCTCATAGGGGTAGACCAAGTCTCATAGGGGTAGACCCAGTGTCATAGGGGTAGACCAAGTCTCATAGGGGTAGACCAAGTCTCATAGGGGTAGACCAAGTCTCATAGGGGTAGACCAAGTCTCATAGGGGTAGACCCAGTGTCATAGGGGTAGACCCAGTCTCATAGGGGTAGACCCAGTCTCATGAGAGCAGACCCAGTGTCATAGGGGTAGACCAAGTCTCATAGGGGTAGACCAAGTCTCATAGGGGTAGACCAAGTCTCATAGGGGTAGACCAAGTCTCATAGGGGTAGACCAAGTCTCATAGGGGTAGACCAAGTCTCATAGGGGTAGACCAAGTCTCATAGGGGTAGACCCAGTGTCATAGGGGTAGACCAAGTCTCATAGGGGTAGACCAAGTCTCATAGGGGTAGACCCAATGTCATAGGGGTAGACCCAGTCTCATAGGGGTAGACCAAGTCTCATAGGGGTAGACCCAGTCTCATGAGAGCAGACCCAGTGTCATAGGGGTAGACCAAGTCTCATAGGGGTAGACCCAGTCTCATGAGAGCAGACCCAGTCTCATAGGGGTAGACCCAGTCTCATGAGAGCAGACCCAGTGTCATAGGGGTAGACCAAGTCTCATAGGGGTAGACCAAGTCTCATAGGGGTAGACCAAGTCTCATAGGGGTAGACCAAGTCTCATAGGGGTAGACCCAGTGTCATAGGGGTAGACCCAGTCTCATAGGGGTAGACCAAGTCTCATAGGGGTAGACCCAGTCTCATGAGAGCAGACCCAGTGTCATAGGGGTAGACCAAGTCTCATAGGGGTAGACCCAGTCTCATGAGAGCAGACCCAGTCTCATAGGGGTGACCCAGTCTCATGAGAGCAGACCCAGTCTCATAGGGGTGACCCAGTCTCATAGGGGTGACCCAGTCTCATGAGAGCAGACCCAGTCTCATAGGGGTGACCCAGTCTCATGAGAGCAGACCCAGTCTCATAGGGGTGACCCAGTCTCATGAGAGCAGACCCAGTCTCATAGGGGTAGACCAAGTCTCATAGGGGTAGACCAAGTCTCATAGGGGTAGACCCAGTGTCATAGGGGTAGACCCAGTCTCATAGGGGTAGACCAAGTCTCATAGGGGTAGACCAAGTCTCATAGGGGTAGACCAAGTCTCATAGGGGTAGACCAAGTCTCATAGGGGTAGACCCAGTGTCATAGGGGTAGACCAAGTCTCATAGGGGTAGACCAAGTCTCATAGGGGTAGACCAAGTCTCATAGGGGTAGACCAAGTCTCATAGGGGTAGACCAAGTCTCATAGGGGTAGACCAAGTCTCATAGGGGTAGACCCAGTGTCATAGGGGTAGACCAAGTCTCATAGGGGTAGACCCAGTCTCATAGGGGTAGACCCAGTCTCATAGGGGTAGACCCAGTCTCATGGGAGCAGACCCAGTATCAGAGGTAGACCCAGTGTCATAGGGGTAGACCCAGTCTCATAGGGGTAGACCCAGTGTCATAGGGGTAGACCAAGTCTCATAGGGGTAGACCCAGTGTCATAGGGGTAGACCAAGTCTCATAGGGGTAGACCAAGTCTCATAGGGGTAGACCAAGTCTCATAGGGGTAGACCAAGTCTCATAGGGGTAGACCAAGTCTCATAGGGGTAGACCCAGTCTCATAGGGGTAGACCAAGTCTCATAGGGGTAGACCAAGTCTCATAGGGGTAGACCAAGTCTCATAGGGGTAGACCAAGTCTCATAGGGGTAGACCCAGTGTCATAGGGGTAGACCAAGTCTCATAGGGGTAGACCCAGTCTCATGGGAGCAGACCCAGTATCAGAGGTAGACCCAGTGTCATAGGGGTAGACCCAGTCTCATAGGGGTAGACCAAGTCTCATAGGGGTAGACCAAGTCTCATAGGGGTAGACCAAGTCTCATAGGGGTAGACCAAGTCTCATAGGGGTAGACCAAGTCTCATAGGGGTAGACCCAGTCTCATAGGGGTAGACCCAGTCTCATAGGGGTAGACCCAGTCTCATAGGGGTAGACCCAGTCTCATAGGGGTAGACCCAGTGTCATAGGGGTAGACCCAGTGTCATAGGGGTAGACCAAGTCTCATAGGGGTAGACCAAGTCTCATAGGGGTAGACCCAGTGTCATAGGGGTAGACCAAGTCTCATAGGGGTAGACCCAGTGTCATAGGGGTAGACCAAGTCTCATAGGGGTAGACCCAGTGTCATAGGGGTAGACCAAGTCTCATAGGGGTAGACCCAGTGTCATAGGGGTAGACCAAGTCTCATAGGGGTAGACCCAGTCGCATAGGGGTAGACCAAGTCGCATAGGGGTAGACCAAGTCTCATAGGGGTGACCCAGTCTCATGAGAGCAGACCCAGTGTCATAGGGGTAGACCCAGTCTCATAGGGGTAGACCCAGTCTCATAGGGGTAGACCCAGTGTCATAGGGGTAGACCCAGTGTCATAGGGGTAGACCCAGTCGCATAGGGGTAGACCCAGTCGCATAGGGGTAGACCAAGTCGCATAGGGGTAGACCAAGTCTCATAGGGGTGACCCAGTCTCATGAGAGCAGACCCAGTGTCATAGGGGTAGACCCAGTCTCATAGGGGTAGACCCAGTCTCATAGGGGTAGACCCAGTGTCATAGGGGTAGACCCAGTCTCATAGGGGTAGACCCAGTGTCATAGGGGTAGACCCAGTGTCATAGGGGTAGACCCAGTGTCATAGGGGTAGACCCAGTGTCATAGGGGTAGACCCAGTGTCATAGGGGTAGACCCAGTGTCATAGGGGTAGACCCAGTCTCATAGGGGTAGACCCAGTGTCATAGGGGTAGACCCAGTCTCATAGGGGTAGACCCAGTCTCATAGGGGTAGACCCAGTCTCATAGGGGTAGACCCAGTCTCATAGGGGTAGACCCAGTCTCATAGGGGTAGACCCAGTCTCATAGGGGTAGACCCAGTGTCATAGGGGTAGACCCAGTCTCATAGGGGTAGACCCAGTCTCATAGGGGTAGACCAAGTCTCATAGGGGTAGACCCAGTCTCATGGGGGTAGACCCAGTCTCATGAGAGCAGACCCAGTGTCATAGGGGTGGACCCAGTCTCATGGGGGTAGACCCAGTCTCATGAGAGCAGACCCAGTGTCATAGGGGTAGACCCAGTGTCATAGGGGTAGACCCAGTCTCATAGGGGTAGACCCAGTCTCATGAGAGCAGACCCAGTGTCATAGGGGTAGACCCAGTCTCATGGGGGTAGACCCAGTCTCATGAGAGCAGACCCAGTGTCATAGGGGTGGACCCAGTCTCATGGGGGTAGACCCAGTCTCATGAGAGCAGACCCAGTGTCATAGGGGTAGACCAAGTCTCATAGGGGTAGACCAAGTCTCATAGGGGTAGACCAAGTCTCATAGGGGTAGACCAAGTCTCATAGGGGTAGACCCAGTGTCATAGGGGTAGACCAAGTCTCATAGGGGTAGACCAAGTCTCATAGGGGTAGACCAAGTCTCATAGGGGTAGACCCAGTGTCATAGGGGTAGACCCAGTGTCATAGGGGTAGACCAAGTCTCATAGGGGTAGACCAAGTCTCATAGGGGTAGACCCAGTGTCATAGGGGTAGACCAAGTCTCATAGGGGTAGACCCAGTGTCATAGGGGTAGACCAAGTCTCATAGGGGTAGACCCAGTGTCATAGGGGTAGACCAAGTCTCATAGGGGTAGACCCAGTGTCATAGGGGTAGACCAAGTCTCATAGGGGTAGACCCAGTCGCATAGGGGTAGACCCAGTCGCATAGGGGTAGACCAAGTCGCATAGGGGTAGACCAAGTCTCATAGGGGTGACCCAGTCTCATGAGAGCAGACCCAGTGTCATAGGGGTAGACCCAGTCTCATAGGGGTAGACCCAGTCTCATAGGGGTAGACCCAGTGTCATAGGGGTAGACCCAGTGTCATAGGGGTAGACCAAGTCTCATAGGGGTAGACCAAGTCTCATAGGGGTAGACCAAGTCTCATAGGGGTAGACCCAGTGTCATAGGGGTAGACCAAGTCTCATAGGGGTAGACCCAGTGTCATAGGGGTAGACCCAGTCTCATAGGGGTAGACCCAGTGTCATAGGGGTAGACCCAGTGTCATAGGGGTAGACCAAGTCTCATAGGGGTAGACCCAGTCGCATAGGGGTAGACCAAGTCGCATAGGGGTAGACCAAGTCTCATAGGGGTGACCCAGTCTCATGGGAGCAGACCCAGTATCAGAGGTAGACCCAGTGTCATAGGGGTAGACCCAGTCTCATAGGGGTAGACCAAGTCTCATAGGGGTAGACCAAGTCTCATAGGGGTAGACCAAGTCTCATAGGGGTAGACCAAGTCTCATAGGGGTAGACCAAGTCTCATAGGGGTAGACCCAGTGTCATAGGGGTAGACCCAGTCTCATAGGGGTAGACCCAGTCTCATAGGGGTAGACCCAGTGTCATAGGGGTAGACCCAGTGTCATAGGGGTAGACCAAGTCTCATAGGGGTAGACCAAGTCTCATAGGGGTAGACCCAGTGTCATAGGGGTAGACCAAGTCTCATAGGGGTAGACCCAGTGTCAAAGGGGTAGACCAAGTCTCATAGGGGTAGACCCAGTGTCATAGGGGTAGACCAAGTCTCATAGGGGTAGACCCAGTGTCATAGGGGTAGACCAAGTCTCATAGGGGTAGACCCAGTCGCATAGGGGTAGACCAAGTCGCATAGGGGTAGACCAAGTCTCATAGGGGTTACCCAGTCTCATGAGAGCAGACCCAGTGTCATAGGGGTAGACCCAGTCTCATAGGGGTAGACCCAGTCTCATAGGGGTAGACCCAGTGTCATAGGGGTAGACCCAGTGTCATAGGGGTAGACCCAGTCGCATAGGGGTAGACCCAGTCGCATAGGGGTAGACCAAGTCGCATAGGGGTAGACCAAGTCTCATAGGGGTGACCCAGTCTCATGAGAGCAGACCCAGTGTCATAGGGGTAGACCCAGTCTCATAGGGGTAGACCCAGTCTCATAGGGGTAGACCCAGTGTCATAGGGGTAGACCCAGTCTCATAGGGGTAGACCCAGTGTCATAGGGGTAGACCCAGTGTCATAGGGGTAGACCCAGTGTCATAGGGGTAGACCCAGTGTCATAGGGGTAGACCCAGTGTCATAGGGGTAGACCCAGTGTCATAGGGGTAGACCCAGTCTCATAGGGGTAGACCCAGTCTCATAGGGGTAGACCCAGTGTCATAGGGGTAGACCCAGTGTCATAGGGGTAGACCCAGTGTCATAGGGGTAGACCCAGTCTCATAGGGGTAGACCAAGTCTCATAGGGGTAGACCCAGTCTCATAGGGGTAGACCCAGTCTCATAGGGGTAGACCCAGTCTCATAGGGGTAGACCCAGTCTCATAGGGGTAGACCCAGTGTCATAGGGGTAGACCCAGTCTCATAGGGGTAGACCCAGTCTCATAGGGGTAGACCAAGTCTCATAGGGGTAGACCCAGTCTCATGAGAGCAGACCCAGTGTCATAGGGGTAGACCAAGTCTCATAGGGGTAGACCCAGTGTCATAGGGGTAGACCAAGTCTCATAGGGGTAGACCCAGTCTCATGAGAGCAGACCCAGTGTCATAGGGGTAGACCAAGTCTCATAGGGGTAGACCCAGTCTCATGAGAGCAGACCCAGTGTCATAGGGGTAGACCCAGTCTCATGAGAGCAGACCCAGTGTCATAGGGGTAGACCAAGTCTCATAGGGGTAGACCCAGTGTCATAGGGGTAGACCAAGTCTCATAGGGGTAGACCCAGTCTCATGAGAGCAGACCCAGTGTCATAGGGGTAGACCAAGTCTCATAGGGGTAGACCCAGTGTCATAGGGGTAGACCCAGTGTCATAGGGGTAGACCAAGTCTCATAGGGGTAGACCCAGTGTCATAGGGGTAGACCAAGTCTCATAGGGGTAGACCCAGTCTCATAGGGGTAGACCCAGTCTCATGAGAGCAGACCCAGTCTCATGGGAGCAGACCCAGTATCAGAGGTAGATCCAGTCTCATAGGGGTAGACCCAGTCTCATAGGGGTAGACCCAGTCTCATAGGGGTAGACCCAGTCTCATGAGAGCAGACCCAGTCTCATGAGAGCAGACCCAGTCTCATGAGAGCAGACCCAGTCTCATGAGAGCAGACCCAGTCTCATGAGAGCAGACCCAGTGTCATAGGGGTAGACCCAGTGTCATAGGGGCAGACCCAGTCTCATGAGAGCAGACCCAGTGTCATAGGGGTAGACCCAGTCTCATGAGAGCAGACCCAGTGTCATAGGGGTAGACCCAGTGTCATAGGGGTAGACCCAGTCTCATAGGGGTAGACCCAGTCTCATGAGAGCAGACCCAGTGTCATAGGGGTAGACCCAGTCTCATGGGGGTAGACCCAGTCTCATGAGAGCAGACCCAGTGTCATAGGGGTGGACCCAGTCTCATGGGGGTAGACCCAGTCTCATGAGAGCAGACCCAGTGTCATAGGGGTAGACCCAGTCTCATGAGAGCAGACCCAGTGTCATAGGGGTAGACCCAGTGTCATAGGGGTAGACCCAGTGTCATAGGGGTAGACCCAGTCTCATGAGAGCAGACCCAGTGTCATAGGGGTAGACCCAGTGTCATAGGGGCAGACCCAGGTTCACAGGAGTAGACCCAGTCTCATGGGAGCAGACCCAGTATCATAGGGGCAGACCCAGTCTCATGGGGGTAGACCCAGTCTCAAAGGGGCAGACCCTGTCTCATAGGGGTAGATCCAGTTTCATAGAAGAATGGGGACCCGGCAATTTTCAGGAAAAAACCACGGAAGGAAAGGTGACAAGGATGGTGACTAGCCATCCTACTTCATATGTCACAGCCTAGAACATATGAAGACTTAACGCTTCACACCCTACCAGCAGTATCTGCTATGGGAACTACCTTAATAGCTAAAGCATTAGGGCTTAAGTCTGCCTTTTTTTTAAGCCTTTAAAACTAATTTTATAGTATGTCCCAAAAAGAATGCCTTCATTCACCATCAATTATTTTGAAAACTGTCTGTTGAATCGTTATGACAATTTTTCCAGCCGTCTTATATTTACCCCCACCCAAGGAATATATGTCTTTGATAAGTCCAAAAACAACTTAAATCATCGAAAGCGGCGACATTTCTTTGATGTTTTGCTGAAAAACTAGTGATTTCTCGCTAACAAATTTATGTTTCTTTCCGCAGCGTGGAAAGCGTCGCACAAAATGCGAACTCCGTAGCTCCAGCGACGAACCTCGGCAAAATATCCCAGTAAGTGTGTACGTAGATTAAGGTCTGCAATCTGCTCAGACCTTAATCTGTGTCGGACGATTCCAGTAGGTTGATGATTGCTCTCGGTTGCATGAAATTCAATCCATCCTTTCTCCAATAGTACTCTTCCTCTTTCAACACATGGTCCTCACATTTTTTCCAGTAACTTTTATCAATATTTAATAGCGCGGACTGGTTGATAGACAGACAGACAGACAGACAGACAGACAGAAAGGTAGGTAGGTAGGTAGAAAGGTAGGTAGGTAGGTGGGTGGGTGGGTGGATGGATGGATGGATGGCTGGCTAGGTAGGTAGGTAGACAGACAGACAAACAGACAGACAGACAAACAGACAGACAGACAGACAGACAGACAGACAGACAGACAGACAGACAGACAGACAGATACATAGATAGATCCCCGCCAGGAGCTGGGCGAAGCCGGGCCGAGTCAGCTAGTTTATTTATGTAATCACGTTTCATGAAAGAACCCCCATTGGAGACACCTCTGAACAATACCATTTAACTCTGCGCTGTTTGTGCCAAAACAAAAACCGCGAGACAATTTCAAAAAAAGCGCGGATGTGTCTTGCTGAAGCTGTAATACTTTTAAAATGATGGTATTAATCCTTGAGCCGTAAATTATATACCACATATAAGCAAACATTAAAATCTGCCGTACAATCTCCAGAACAAAAATTATTTTGTTGGGTGGACATAATGATAAGGTTATATGCTAAATCTCATCATTTTCCCTCAGTTGGGTACTGAGATATTGAATTTTATATTGGGGCAAAAAAAAATAAACACACTATAGAATCAGCCTTAGAAAAAAAATAAACTTGTTAACAAGGCATAACACTTAGAACGTTACAATGATAACTGCATGAGCCTGGTCGGACAAGGGTTCAATGCTAGCTCTCATCATTCGCTACAGGGGGAATGCTATAAAAAATATAATCTTCACCATAAGGGTTAATAATAATAAAACAAACAATAAATATTTGTTACCTAATGTGTCGCCCAGTGTGTTAATACTCTTGCGATGAATATCATTCTTTGATGACTGGTTGGAGAGTATCATTGCCAGGTGAGGCCGCCAGTCACCCCAGCGTTCATCTAAAACACACTGTAAGTAAATGTGGGAAACAGGTTGTCATTTTTGTTGGAAAGATGTAAGCAAATATGAGAAATGGGTTGTCAACGTCGTTGTTGAAATGTAAGCAAAAATTAGAAATGGTTTGTTGGTATCGTTGTTGAGATGCAAGCAAATATGAGAGATGGGTTGTTATTTTTGCTGTTGAGATGTAAGCAAATATGAGAAATGGGATGTTACTTTTGTTGTTTTGATGTAAGCAAATATAAGAAATGGGTTGTTACTTTCATTGTTGAGATGTAAGCAAATATGAGAAATTGGTTGTCATATTTGATGATGGAATGTAAGCAAAAATGAGAAATGGGTTGTCATGTTTGTTGATGAGATGTAAATAAATATGGGAAATGGGTTGTTACTTTCATTGTTGAGATGTAAGTAAATATGAGAAAGTGGTTGTCATATTTGATGATGGAATTTAAGCAAATATTATAAATTTGTTGCCATATTTGATGATGGGATGTAAGTAAAAATGAAAAATGGGTTGTCTTGTTTGTTGATGAGATGTAAGAAAATATGAGAAGTGGGTTGTTATATTGTAAGACCAATGTTTAAAGATATTATAACATGATAATTACACTACATTATAAGACTATAGAGGAGCGGCTGGCCGAGAGAGGAGTGGCTGACCGAGAGGCTAGAACACCGGACTCTCATTCGGGAGACCCGGGTTCAATCCCTCGGTAAGGTGTGGGATTTTTTTCTGTCAGGGGCAAAAAGAAAATCCTAACCTGCACAGTTCGCAGCGACTGCACTAGCCAGGCGGCCCTTATTCCTCAGGCTCAAAGACCCCTCTGCCATACAGTAAATGACAGTTTTTTTTTTTTTTTTTTTATAAGACTATAAGCAAGGACATAGCAACCTAAAAATAAGGCTACATAATAAGACCAGTGTCAAATTTTCAGCAGTCTGATAAAAGAAGACAAAATAATACCGAAGATAAATGCAGTTTAATAATCTGACTACAAAATAAAATCAAGGGCAAAGATCCACTACTGAGACAATGAGAAACAAAACATAACCAATGACAAGAAAGCTTCATTATATTAAAAGGCTTCAAATGAAAACCTTAAAAGTGTGATAGAAATTACAATAACCATGTCTTGTAACTTGACAATATTGTTGCCAAGGAGGTCAAGAGTGTTAAGCATGTGGCATCAAGGTGCAGATGAACACGATGCCATAAGGACAGTTTAAAGATGGCCACACCACTTTTGACATGCACCAAAGAAGAGCAGCATTCTGTTATCCGATTTTTGATCAGTGAAGGGGCTAAACTTATAGACATTCATCGACGAATGAAGGTCCAGTATGGTGATGCATGCCTGTCAGTCCAGCAAGTGTATGAATGGAGTAGGAAGTTTCGACCTACAATAAAAGCCAAATGATGTGGACTTCTGAGTAAAAGTGTCCTCCTATTGCAACATGACAAAGCTCAACCCCATAAAGCTACAACAGTTGAAACCATCGAAGACCTACACTTTCAGTGTGTACCCATCCCCCATACTCGCAAGACCTAGCCTCAAGTGATTTCCACCTGTTTGAACAACTCAAAGAGTCAAAAGACATGTAAGGTTTTCATTTGAAGCCTCTCGTATAATTATAAAATTATGAAATATGATCAATGGTAATGATGATGTGGTCGGTTAAACATATCAGGAGCTTACAGTGACAGCTGCCGGTTGTCGACCTGACATCAACTGGTAGAGCGTCTGCAGGGGGTCGTTCATTCTCATGGCACTGTTGGCAAATCTGTGAGTGAAATAAATTACAGTTACAACTTCCTCACTAGTGCTAACTCTTAACATGACGTATGCTTACATGTTGGCATGCTCCCAGTTGCTAACTCATACATGACATATGGCAACAAGTCAATGAACTTATGATTGCTAACTCACACATGACATATGCCAACAAGTCAGCGAGCTCATGGTTGTTAACTCACACATGGCATGTGCCCACACATCAGCTTCATTAATTTTGCTAACTCACACATGACATATGCCAACAAGTCAGCGAGCTCATGGTTCTTAACTCACACATGACATATGGCAACATATCAGCAAACTCATGATTGCTAACTCACACATGATATATGCCCACAAGTCAGCGAACTCATGATTGCTAACTCACACATGATATATGCTAGCTTTATCACTTTGGCTAACTCACACATGACATATGCCTACAAGTCAGCGAACAAGTCAGAGAACTCATGTTTGCTAACTCACACACGACATATGGCAATATGTTGACTCACCCATTGTTGCAAACACACACGTGACATATGCCCACATGACAAAATCCTCACTGTCACTTTCATGTAACAGTAGAACCAAAGCTGAAGAGCCAGGTTGAATGAAACCGAATTTGGAATTTTTGTTTTGATAATTGGAATTGAAATTGGAATAGACAGACCTAAACATGCTGATCCAATTAACCTGCCGCTCACTCGTCTGCCATTCTTTTAATGAGTATTTGTTACTGCTGGAAAACTGTGAGCACTCATGACAATTTAGAAGTGAGATGTTAGAAATACCTGGTCATGACATTAGCATGCGTTCTTGCATCCATTTTGCTGGCCAGGAACAAAGCATGTCCCCACAAGTTGTTCTTCATCGCACACTCTAAAGCATCCTGATTGGACAAGAAAGTTATTCACTGTTAATATTCCCCAGAAGCAATTTTTGCTGCACAAACAAAGAATGTCCCCACAAGTTCTTCATTCATCACACACTCTAATGCACCCTGAAGGATTGAGAAAGTCATAAAATATTAATATTCCCCAGAAGCAACTTTCCCTGCAGTATGTGCACACCAATGATGGGACAAGAAAGTTATCAAATGTTAATATTCCCCAGAAGCAACTTTAACTGTAGTATAAGGACATCACTGAAGTTAATATTCCCCAGAAGCAACTTTCCCTGCAGTATGAGCGTACCAATGATTGGACAAGAAAGTTATCAAATGTTAATATTCCCCAGAAGCAACTTTAACTGTAGTATAAGGACATCACTGAAGGGACAAAAAAGTCACTAACAGTTAATATTCCCCAGAAGCAACTTTCCCTGCAGTATGAGCGCACCAATGATTGGACAAGAAAGTTATCAAATGTTAATATTCCCCAGAAGCAACTTTAACTGTAGTATAAGGACATCACTGAAGGGACAAGAAAGTCACTAACAGTTAATATTCCCCAGAAGCAACTTTCCCTGCAGTATGAGCGCACCAATGATTGGACAAGAAAGTTATCAAATGTTAATATTCCCCAGAAGCAACTTTAACTGTAGTATAAAGACATCACTGAACGGACAAGAAAGTCACTAACAGTTAATATTCCCCAGAAGCAACTTTCCCTGCAGTATGAGAGCACCAATGATGGGACAAGAAACTTATCAAATGTTAATATTCCCCAAAAGCAACTTTAACTGTAGTATAAGCACATCAATGAAGGGACAAGAAAGTCATAAAATGTTATTATTCCCCAGAATCAATATTCACTGCACTATAAGCAAATCACAGGTTATATCTGTCTGTGGTGGTTTATATTGTGAACTGCTGTAAAGAAAGATGGCAGACATCCAGTTGCTGAATTAGCTGGTTTTGCCATACGCAGTAATATGTGCGCAACTGGGGCAACTGCCGGTTTTCTAGCGACTGCTGAATCCATTGATGATGAACTGTAATGTTAGTGGCAGACTGTGGGAATTCTGACAGTGGCCTTAGGCATGTATGCTTGTGAGTGCTATTGGTTTGTTGGGACTGCTGTCTGTTCCCCTTTTCACATGGGACAGTGAGGAGTGTTTTATGTGATATTCACTGGCACAGGAATGGAGCATTATGTGGTGACCCTTTGCCATTAAGTTAGAACCGCGGCGAATGACTAACGACACAGCTTGTAGAAGGTTTTATGTTTGAGGATCATTTTGATTAAATGTTTTTGCACCTACAACTTTCTGGAAATTGTCTGGGACGGAAAGATGAGGAAGGGAAGTGGCCACCTCAGCTCATATGTCTTTGACTAGAATATGTTCAGAGCTAACACTTCACACCACAATGGCAGTGTCTACTAGGGGATTATTCTTATCTTACCCATAACAGGATTATTCTTATCTTACCCATAACAGGATTATTCTTATCTTACCCATAACAGGATTATTCTTATCTTACCCATAACAGGATTATTCTTATCTTACCCATAACAGGATTATTCTTATCTTACCCATAACAGGATTATTCTTATCTTACCCATAACAGGATTATTCTTATCTTACCCATAACAGGATTATTCTTATCTTACCCATAACAGGATTATTCTTATCTTACCCATAACAGAACACAGAGCTGGGCTCAACTAGGTTTGGAAAGTGGAGACAGGTTAGTGTGGGATAGGGTGTTGTTCTTTAACTCAAGCGGACCCAGTTTGATTCATGTTTTAGCATCATCATCATCATATGCCATGCCGAAAAGCATGGGCGGTCATGTTGCGCAATCTCACTCGATCAACAAAGTCGTGGATCAGCTCAGTGTTCTTGTCCTGACCATGCCATGTGGCCAAGCCATCTAGGTATTTACTTCTCTTACCCTCAATCTTGCCAGTTATCACAAAGTTCTTCAATTTATTTCTTCTCATAACATGACCAAAAATTGTGATGTTTTAGTATGGAGTTTTACAAAATAAGAAAAGGGTAGTATAATCCCTTGTGATCATGGGGTAGTGGATAAGACATCTAGCCCTCTCAGATAATAGCACAAACTAGTAGGACCTATGCGCACATTCTACATATTAAAAATCCCTCGGCAGTTAGAAATTGAAATGAGCAGGCCAAATTTTCTGTTGCCCAGCTAGATTTCACATTAGAAAACTGTACCCACAAAAGAATATTTGCAGCATTGGTGATTCTGCTTTGCACGCATTTCAACTGTTGCACTAAGAGTGATTACTAGATGTCTATGGTTAATTGACCTGTTCTCTACCTTTTCCTCCAGGAGAGTAGTGTTATCAATGTAGGTTGGGCTGGGGTCTGTTTCTGTCCAGTCCCATCTTTATATAAATAGAGCCATGGCTACGTCCATTCCTGGAGATGATCATTTACATAACAGACCAAACCAGGTTAAGAAACACCGTATAGTTCACTACATCTACAGACGTGGTGCTCCAAAAACCTACTAAGTAATGAGAGATGGAAGGACGGGAGTAGCTGAACAACCTGGCTGCAGTTGTTTGTATATATATTTGTGAATCCTCTGGGAGAAAAAAAAAGTCTTAAAAGTCTAGAGGATCGACTTCACTGCACCAGGTTTTATCCATATGGTTTGGTCTCTTTCCGCAGGGCGGCCTGCAGAAAGTGTCGCATAAAGCATGAACTTCATAGCTCCAGCGATGACCTCCAGAAGACTCCGAGAAAAATTCATTCATGAACCGAAAGACAGCCCGGAATCAAACCCATAACCTTCGGAGCGAAAGGCAGATGGCTTGACCACTTGGCCATGGAGACTCCCTTCCTCTGGGAGATTACGTTTTAACTCTCAAGTCAATGCATTAGAACATTGCTTTTCTGATGCGGCAGCTTCTACAGTTTGTCTTTTTGTCTTGTTCCAGACCTATTGTTGTTACCTTTCCTCTGGAGTACACTAGACCGGCCGAGAGAGGGATCATGCTGCATGTGCAACACTTGGTCTCTAAATCCAGCCCAGGCTTTGTATTATAGAGGGGTATAACTCCATTTCACAAACTATCGCCTGTAAAGAAGGCAAGGTGCCAGTCAGTCAGTTAGTCAATCAGCCAGCCAGTCAGTCATTCAGTCATTCAATGCAATGGTGTAAATGTTGTCTGAGTTCTGTCCAGGCCTAGCATCTATTGGAGTCGGGTTGGTATAGAGATTTCGCTCCCAACCCGGTACCCAAGTACCATCTCCCCAGGGACTGTGTTGCAGACCGCTCCTTGCCCTCTCCAAGCTCAGACACCAGTGGGGTGGGCAAGACTGGTACTGGAACTTCACATCTGTGATGAGGCATATTAGGGTGTAACCAGGTCATGACCTTTTTTTGAGAAAACCTAATAATAGTATAACTAGACAGTTATACATTCTACAGCCCACAGGGCCAATGAAACAGTGGGAGACCTTAAAATAGAGAGACTTAAAAAAATAGAGGGAGACTAAAAAAAAATAGAGAGAGATTAAAAAATAGAGGGAGACTTAAAAAATAGAGGGCGACTTAAAAAATAGAGGGAGACTTAAAAATAAAGGGAGATTTAAACAATAGAGGGAGATTTAAACATAGAGGGAGATTTAAACATAGAGGGAGACTTAAAAAATAGAGGGAGACAAACATAGAGGGAGACTTAAAAAATAGAGGGAGATTTAAACATAGAGGGAGACTTAAAGAATAGAGGGAGATTTAAAAATAAAGGGAGATTCAAAAAATAGAGGAGATTTAAAAAATAGAGGGAGATTTAAAAATAGAGGGAGATTTAAACATAGAGGGAGACTTAAAAATAGAGGGAGACTTAAAAACATAGACGGAGATTTAAACATAGAGGGAGACTTAAAAATAGAGGGAGACTTAAACATAGAGGGAGACTTAAATAATAGAGGGAGATTTAAACATAGAGGGAGACTTAAAAAAAATAGAGGGAGACTTAAACATAGAAGGAGACTTAAAAAATAGAGGGAGATTTAAACGTAGAGGGAGATTTAAACATAGAGGGAGACCTAACAAATAGAGGGAGACTTAAAAAATAGAGGGAGACTTAAAAAATAGAGGGAGATTTAAAACACTTGGAGAGGTGAATTAGAAATATGGTGAGGGCATGGAGGGAGCTGAAAGAGATAGCAAAAGATAGGATGGCTTGTCATGAGTTGGTCCTGAGCTCCATTCAGAGACAGAGGACTGAAGAAGAAAAAGGGCAGGATACAGCACAACACGTACCGACAGTCTGGTATTAGGCCTGAGTTGATCAAGTTGACTCCACGGGTTTGATATTTCATTGCCCAGAGACTCTTACTCTTAAGTCCAACACCCAGGAGTATAGGCTGCTGGAACATTTGGCTCAACTTCTTGCCTCTATACAGGAGTTGGTATTTCATTGCCACAGACTACAACCCAACACCCGGGGGGATAAGCAGCTGGAACATTTGGCTCAACTTCTTGCCTCTATACAGGAGTTGGTATTTCATTGCCCACAGACTACAACCCAACACCCGGGGGGATAAGAAGCTGGAACATTTGGCTCAACTTCTTGCCTCTATACAGGAGTTGGTATTTCATTGCCGATAGACTACAACCCAACACCCAGGGGGATAAGAAGCTGGAACATTTGGCTCAACTTCTTGCCTCTATACAGAAGTTGGTATTTCATTGCCGATAGACTACAACCCAACACCCAGGGGGATAAGAAGCTGGAACATTTGGCTCAACTTCTTGCCTCTATACAGAAGTTGGTATTTCATTGCCGATAGACTACAACCCAACACCCAGGGGGATAAGCAGCTGGAACATATTGCTTACCTTCTTGCCTCTATACAGAAGTTGGTATTTCATTGCCCACAGACTACAACCCAACACACGGGGGGATAAGAAGCTGGAACATTTGGCTCAACTTCTTGCCTCTATACAGGAGTTGGTATTTCATTGCCCACAGACTACAACCCAACACCCGGGGGGATAAGAAGCTGGAACATTTGGCTCAACTTCTTGCCTCTATACAGGAGTTGGTATTTCATTGCCGATAGACTACAACCCAACACCCAGGGGGATAAGAAGCTGGAACATTTGGCTCAACTTCTTGCCTCTATACAGAAGTTGGTATTTCATTGCCGATAGACTACAACCCAACACCCGGGGGGATAAGCAGCTGGAACATTTGGCTTACCTTCTTGCCTATATACAGGAGTTGGTATTTCATTGCCGATAGACTACAACTCAACACCTGGGAGGATAGGCAGCTGGAACATTTGGCTTAACTTCTTGCCTCTATACAGAAGTTGGTATTTCATTGCCCACAGACTACAACCCAACACCCAGGGGGATAAGAAGCTGGAACATTTGGCTCAACTTCTTGCCTCTATACAGGAGTTGGTATTTCATTGCCGATAGACTACAACCCAACACCCAGGGGGATAAGAAGCTGGAACATTTGGCTCAACTTCTTGCCTCTATACAGAAGTTGGTATTTCATTGCCCACAGACTACAACCCAACACCCGGGGGGATAAGCAGCTGGAACATTTGGCTCACCTTCTTGCCTCTATACAGAAGTTGGTATTTCATTGCCCACAGACTACAACCCAACACCCGGGGGGATAAGCAGCTGGAACATTTGGCTCACCTTCTTGCCTCTATACAGAAGTTGGTATTTCATTGCCCACAGACTACAACCCAACACCCGGGGGGATAAGCAGCTGGAACATTTGGCTCACCTTCTTGCCTCTATACAGAAGTTGGTATTTCATTGCCCACAGACTACAACCCAACACCCGGGGGGATAAGCAGCTGGAACATTTGGCTCACCTTCTTGCCTCTATACAGAAGTTGGTATTTCATTGCCGATAGACTACAACACAACACCCAGGGGGATAAGAAGCTGGAACATTTGGCTCAACTTCTTGCCTCTATACAGAAGTTGGTATTTCATTGCCCAGACTACAACCCAACACCCGGGGGGATAAGCAGCTGGAACATATGGCTTACCTTCTTGCCTCTATACAGAAGTTGGTATTTCATTGCTGATAGACTACAACCCAACACCCGGGGGGATAAGCAGCTGGAACATTTGACTTACCTTCTTGCCTCTATACAGGAGTTGGTATTTCATTGCCGACAGACATTGCCGACTATAAACCAACACACAGGAAAATATGCAGCTGGAACATTTGACTCACCTTCTTACGTCCATACAAGAGTAGATGTCGGAACCTGTCACTCCAGTTTTCTGTTTCCCCATCTGCGCTGTTAATAACCGTCCTATCAGATGTGACGCGGACAGCTGGAGATTCTCTAGAGCTGCTGCCATCTTCACTGTTGCCTTCTGGGACTGTGTCCAGGCCCTGTGGACTCTGGGATAGCCTGATGCCCTGCAAACTGTACTCATGGGTCGAGGGTTCATGACCTTCAAGAAGCAAGTCTGACAAATCTGTGCCCACGGCTGACTATATGACAGCAGACAGAATAAATTATATACTTAGATAGGATGATGCAAATATACTTAATTATAACAATGAAATACTGCAGAATGATAAAAACATACTTAATTTAAGAATGAAATAGAGCAGAACAATAAAACTATACTTAATTGTAACAATGAAATACTGTTGAAAGATAAAAACATACTTAATTGTAACACATTAAAACAGCTGAACAAAACACACTTAAATGTAACAATGAAAACATGAACAATGAAAACATACTTAATTGTAACAAAAAATTACACTTGAAGAATAAAATATACTAAATTATAACAATGAAATACAGATGAACAATAAAGTATAATTCATTGTAACAACAAAATACACTTTAACAATAAAATATACTTAATTGTAATAATGGAAAACAATTGAAAAAAACAATTGAACAATAAAACATACTTACTGTAACAATAACATACAGTTGAACAATAAAACATACTTAACTGTAACAACAAAAATACAGTTTAACAATAAAATATACTTAACTGTAACACCAAAGTATATCTAAACAATAAAAACATACTTAACTGTAACAATGAAATACAGTGAACAAAATCCCCCAAAAAAACTATTTTATGTACTTAATTAACTTGTTCGGTCCCAAGCAACGCACCATGTGCGATCGCTATTGTCTGCATGTATCAAGCAACACACATGATGTGTTATCATATTTTCTAGGTTAGGTATAGCATACTAAAGAAATCTGGCTAGATATTACATAACAAGCCAAAGAGAATATGTTTTACATAATACATTTTGTGGTTTTGCAGAAGAATACTGAAAATTGCTGGACAAACCAAAAATAAATAATCTAAATGTTTTGAAACAGGTCATGACCCAAAGACAACTTATCACAAACAACACAAAGAGGATGTGGGACTTTTTTTTGGGTCAAATCATGAGAAGAGAAAAACTGGAACATGTGTGACAACTGGAAAGAGAGATAGGGAGATAGCAGCGACAATAAGAGAAGATTCTTGAAAAACCTTTTGTCATTGTAAAGAAATGTGTCAGCACATGAAACGATACATGCTTTTGGAGATCGCAAGATGCAGAGAAGCATGATAGCTCATGTCAGTCAGCAAGGCACTTGATGATGATGTATTTGTTTATAAAAATAACTACATATGATAGGCAGATGATACAGTTTTGTTGACTGAAATGATGGATCTGTAGGTAACGAGAATTGGCAGATCCATGATGATGATAACACACTCGCCCATTCTTCACATCTGATTCAGATTTTCTTGGCCAAACACAATATTTTTCTGGTTCATCAGGTTCCAAACTCTTCAGACATAGCTCCTGGCAATCTTTAGCTGTTTCCCAAGCTGAATATACCGTTTAAAGGTACCATATTTAAGCCATGACTTTATGAGGATGCAACTGCCACAATCTTTGACTGTTTCCGAAACTGAAAATGCAGCTTAAAGGTACAATATTCTTGCCATTTCTTTATGAGGACGCAAAGGCCATGCAGTACTCAATTTCCAAAGAAGTCTTCCTGAAATGGCAAGTCTGCCGGGAGAAGTGTATACAGTTCTAAGGATATTACTTTGAGGGAATTAGGATTTAGACCGCCACGTAAGTTAACTACTTTTCCTGTCCAAAGATCTGCTACTTTCTAAACAAACATTGCATACACCTTAAATACAACACAAACAGACAACCCTTACTCCATTCTGTTTAATAAGCAGCTCTAGAAATTTCCAAATCAACTGGGCTGACTCTCTGTCCACCATATCTATGTTGTCAAGGCAGGCGCGGGCCTTCTCATGGCAGAACAACAGGACATCCTTTTTGTGTGTGGTGTTTCTGGAAAAGGGGGCAATCATTAATTTAAAGAAAACAAGTAGGAGGTCAGCATGGCTGAATGGATAAGAACGCATGTTCTTAAACATCCAGTGTGCTGATGCCGAGGTAGAGGGTTCAACCCCTGCACCGGACAGCTGGACTAAAATGTTGACCTTTCATCTTTGACTTGGGGACGTAAATTATAAGTACCTCTGAAGTCGGAGTAGGTTCGCCTGATGGCGAGGGACACTGTTAATAGGGAAAGCTAATCCACATGCAAAATTCAGCCCAGTAATATTAGAAGTAGTGTGTATAGACTACGCTTAAGTTCAAAGCAAGCGAGTGAAAAAAAAATAAATATGGTTTACAGACGTCAACGTAGTTGAAAGGACGAGAGCTCTTGCTAGTAAACTTCCAGTGCACTGATGGCCAGGCAGGCAGTTTGACGCCTACACCGGCAGTGTTGAACTTTAGCATTGACTTCTAATTCAGAAAGCAATGGCAAACTACTGAACGTACAGCTACCTAGAAAATCAACCTGGGGTTGACTGCAATGTTTTGCAAAGAACATTTAGAACATGATTGGACATATGGTGCTAGACCAATATTTGTGTCGACCAATCAGCATTCGCTGAGTGATGTGGTCGGTATCAACCTGCAGCCTTAACTTCCCAAGGCAGTTCCTGGTACCCAATTTAATCTGGGTCGGCCTGGAAGCCTAGGTTAATTTTAAAAATCCACCTTTATGTAATTAATAATTAAAGTTAAATTAGCTGCATATCCTTTACAGGACGCTGCAGTCAACACCAGCATTGTTTGCTGTTGTGACCTCTTGGCAAGTTTACGTTCAGTAGTTTGAATTAATAATTAACTAAGCAAAAATAATCTTCTTTTCCTTCTTCATCAACATGGTATCGCCTCTGTCTTCTTCGCTTGCCCTACATTTTTTAAATGGTTGATCGTACTCACACTATACCTGCTTACAGAAGAGTCGCAATATTTGTGCCTTTTGATGGACATATTTCACTTCCTACTAGCATTCCATGACCATGTTAACCTTTCCTGGTTAGCCTTCTTCCTTGTCTGGTCTTTGTTCTACTACCTTGAGTCACAACCGTACGATACAGTCTTGGTTAACTTTATTCTACTACCTGGGGTCGCAGCCGTACGATACAGTCTTGGTTAACTTTATTCTACTACCTGGGGTCGCAGCCATACAATACAGCCTTGGTTAACTTTATTCTACAATCTGGGGTCGCAACCGTATGATACAGTCTTGGTTAACTTTATTCTACTACCTGGGGTCGCAGCCATACAATACAGCCTTGGTTAACTTTATTCTACTACCTTGGGTCGCAGCCGTATGATACAGTCTTGGTTAACTTTATTCTACTACCTGGGGTCGCAGCCGTACGATACAGTCTTGGTTAACTTTATTCTACTACCTGGGGTCGCAGCCGTATGATACAGTCTTGGTTAACTTTATTCTACTACCTTGGGTCGCAGCCGTATGATACAGTCTTGGTTAACTTTATTCTACTACCTGGGGTCGCAGCCGTACGATACAGTCTTGGTTAACTTTATTCTACTACCTGGGGTCGCAGCAGTACGATACAGTCTTGGTTAACTTTATTCTACTACCTGGGGTCGCAGCCGTATGATACAGTCTTGGTTAACTTTATTCTACTACCTTGGGTCGCAGCCGTATGATACAGTCTTGGTTAACTGTATTCTACTACCTTGGGTCGCAGCCGTATGATACAGTCTTGGTTAACTTTATTCTACTACCTTGGGTCGCAGCCGTATGATACAGTCTTGGTTAACTTTATTCTACTACCTGGGGTCGCAGCCGTACGATACAGTCTTGGTTAACTTTATTCTACTACCTGGGGTCGCAGCCGTATGATACAGTCTTGGTTAACTTTATTCTACTACCTTGGGTCGCAGCCGTATGATACAGTCTTGGTTAACTGTATTCTACTACCTTGGGTCGCAGCCGTATGATACAGTCTTGGTTAACTTTATTCTACTACCTGGGGTCGCAGCAGTACGATACAGTCTTGGTTAACTTTATTCTACTACCTGGGGTCGCAGCCGTACGATACAGTCTTGGTTAACTTTATTCTACTACCTGGGGTCGCAGCCGTATGATACAGTCTTGGTTAACTTTATTCTACTACCTTGGGTCGCAGTCGTATGATAGTCTTGGTTAACTTTATTCTACTACCTTGGGTCGCAGCCGTATGATACAGTCTTGGTTAACTTTATTCTACTACCTGGGGTCGCAGCCGTATGATACAGTCTTGGTTAACTTTATTCTACTACCTGGGGTCGCAACCGTACGATACAGTCTTGGTTAACTTTATTCTACTACCTTGGGTTGCAGCCGTATGATACAGTCTTGGTTAACTTTATTCTACTACCTGGGGTCGCAACCGTACGATACAGTCTTGGTTAACTTTATTCTACTACCTTGGGTCGCAGCCGTATGATACAGTCTTGGTTAACTTTATTCTACTACCTTGGGTTGCAGCCGTATGATACAGTCTTGGTTAACTAGTTTTCTCTTACACCGGGATGCAGTAGTATATTCAGGGGATTCACTGTTGGGGTGTAGTGAACCACTCACATATCCTGAGATTGGCATGGCTGAATGGATAAGAGCAGTTACTCTTAAACTTTCGGTATGCTGATGCCGAGGTAGCGGTTTTCAACCCCTACACTGGTCAGCTGGACTAAAATGTTGATTTCTCGTCCTTGACTTGGGGATGTAAATTTCAAGTACCTCAGAAGTCAGAGTGGGTTCGCCTGATGGCGAGAGACACTGGTAATAGGGAAAGCTAATCCACACCAAAAATCAGTCTGCTGCACTAGAAGTAGGAGCATGTGTATGGACTATGATTGAGTTCAAAGCGAGCGAAAGAAACAAATCATAAGTTCCATTTTTTGGGTGTTGTTGTAGTTACCTCTTGTTGTTGTTTGCTGATGAAGGCTTGTCGCCGCAGTGTACTCTTTTTTTTTTTTAAATCATACTTTTGTAAAACTTATCTACACAGTGTTTTCCAACGTTTACTACTTTCTGAATAAGAATGCTTTTACATCTGTCCGCGGTTGTTTGTAGCGTGAATTGCATGTTTGGAAAAATGGCGGTCTGCCGGTCGTTGAACTAACTGGGTTGACTTATGCAGTAATGTGTGACTGCTGGTTTTCTAGTGACTACCGCTATCATGACGATGACCTGTATTTATCATGGCAGACTTTTGTGTTGGCATTCTGGCAGCAGCATTATGTATAGTATACCTGTGCGGGCTGTTGGTTTCTCAAGACTCCTGTCTGTTCCACTTTGTTCTACAATGCAGAGTGGAGCATTTTTTGTGTGATATTCACTGGCACAGGAATGGAGCATAATGGGGTAACCCTTTGCCGTGAAGTTGGAACCACGACTAAGTAAATAACTAACTAAATAAGAGGAGATAAGACAATATTTACCGAGCCAACGGGCCAGGAAACATTTTCAGCTCTCTGGCTTCGGGGCAGTTCTCCAGGATTGCCTGTATGTCCTGCACCTCCACTAAGGCAGGCTGTCCATCCTTTGGGCGGTTGGGCAACACTTTGACCAGCTGACCACTTGGTCCAAAGCAAGCCTTTACATGAGGATATGAGTATTTTGGTGGGGTCATCCTTCCCTGATCGTATCCTAAGGAGGAAAGCATAAAGTTAGTTGCATATCCTTTACAGGACGTCATAGTCAACCCCAAATGTTTGTGATTTTTTGGCATTTCTTGGCAAGTTTATGTTGAACAAATTTGCCATTGCTTTCTGAATGAGTGGGACTCATACCTTTGTATGGGAAACCAATGTAAGGCTGACTGGTCTGCTTGCAAATCCCCCGAAGCTATGTGTAGAATGTGGTATGCAGAATTACGAATTACATTCGTAACCCCCTTCATCACAGAGCATAAACAGTTCATTAATGGTAGTGTGGAACTGAAGGTCACCACATGGTACATCTTACTGTAAGAATGTGGAGTCAAAAGAATTAACATACACTGGATCAATGCATTATGTAGCTTCAGTTCTCTGCCTGGTGTGTTTGTGACTGTGAGCTACTGAGTTGCTGCAACAAGAAAAAGAGTGTTGAAGTGCTATATAGAGCATGTACTTTTGTATGGATGTGAAAAGTGGACGATGAGCAGATAAGCTGAAAAAACATCTAATGGCAGTGGAAATGTGGTTTCTGAGGAAAATACAAAGAATATCAAGGAAAGACAGAAAAACCAATGAGCAATCCTACAAGAGGTAAATGAAAACATCAAACTGATCTGAGAAATTAGACGCAGACAGTCAAATTTTTTGGGCATGCAATGAAAAGAAATAAATTAGAGAACTTGGTGACAACTGGCAAGATTGAGGGAAACAGAAGTAAATACCTGGATGGCTTGACCACATGGCATGGTTAGGACAAGAACACAGAGCTGATCTTCGACTCTGGTGATCGTGTAAGATGGCGAAAAATTACCACCTATGCTTACTGGCATGGCACATGATGATGATGACTGGATGTATTACTATGAAAGTTTGTGTAAATGATGTATGTATGAATGTGTGTATGCAGGTAAATGTGTGTGTGTGTGCATGCACAGAGGGAAGTGTGTGTATGTATGTGTGCGTGCACGCACAGGGGGAAGTGCGTGT
The DNA here is from genome assembly GCA_963921405.1 of Cepaea hortensis. Classification (NCBI taxonomy): domain Eukaryota; kingdom Metazoa; phylum Mollusca; class Gastropoda; order Stylommatophora; family Helicidae; genus Cepaea; species Cepaea hortensis. The sequence goes on along the minus strand of OY992884.1, from coordinate 93,679,504 downwards.
GTATGTGTGCGTGTGCATGTGTGCGTATACATGCCTGTCTCATAACATGGTAATATGCACTGTTTATGGTCACAGCCTTCATTTTGCAATGTTATTTCTATGTGAATGTAACAAGCACAATAGGTAATTAATGTACATTAGATGAGTGGTTGGAGAGGCCGAATGTAAGACGCACCTGCGTGCCTAATTTGTGATCTTTTGAAAATAAAAGTTCCTTCGTTCGTTTGTTCGTTCCTCTTCAACTTCTGTACATTTTCTGACACTTGACCTTCAACTGAGGACTGATCCTATACCATTTTATTGGTAAATCACTGCTACCCACTTCATTACAATTACTTTAAAGCAAAAATACCCAACAAATAAGAGACAAAAATAGACTTTAACAATCAATCAATCAATCAGGTGCCATCTCCACAATGAAGGTTAGCTGCAATGTATCTCCAACACTGTCTGTCTCTCGCTTGGGTTGTACATTCTGTCAGACTGATGTTCATCAATCTCTTGATGTTATCTTCCCACTTGTATCTTTGTCCGCATCTTGCTCGCTTGCACCCAACCTTGCCCTCCAGTATGGTTTTTATAAGAGCATGTTTTTTAACATGGCCGAAATATTTCACTTGCCTCTTTTTTATTTATTTCATTAACTCTCTTTAGACTTTAACACCATGACCTTAATCTTTATCAATGAACATAAAAAACTTAATGTTGTGACCAAAATCTTTGTAAATGAATATTACTCCTACCTTGATTATATTCACTATATCCTGGGTAACCATAGGCATAAGTGTAAGGATCGTAGCCATATCCATCATAGTAGGCATTGTAACCTTCGTAGGAATACCCTTTGCTGTAATAGTCACGGCTGTAATCTGTTCTACTGGCTGGCCGAGAATCACGACTCCCATGCTGTTCAGGACTGAAATGGATGAGGGTATGACTAATTAAATAAACCACTAAAATGTATCATTGGAGTTGAATTCTAATGAAAGGTAAGGAACAATTATATTATAACTTTGCTTCAACTGCTGCTACTGACTGGGTCGGCACCCCTTGGTGGGGTACTGGTGAAAGATAAAGCAGACGTGGTAGGGGATCTTTGGAATCGTGTGTATAGTGCAGAAGAGCAGATAGATCATCACAGCTTGGAGAGAATGGTGCTGCAGGGAATGACCAGAGGATCTGGCCAACACTCAAAGCTCTGAAGAAAGGCCAGAGAGTCACAAAATCAGAGTGCAATTGGTATCATTAGTATTGGGACTCTTCGCTGGTTGTTGCAGATGTGGACATAGCACTATGGGAATGACCCGAGTGCTGTCATGTCAGTTTTTGATTCAACTCAACTCATTCAAATGCTGCTATGAGGCACATAATTACAGAAAAGGTTAATTGCACATCATTTTCAGGACATTGCAGTCTACCTTTTCCTAACGTCACAGTCAACCCTAGCATTTTGTGGCTGTTTGTGATTTCTTGGCAAGTTTACATTCAGTAGTTTGCCATTAATTACAGAAGGCACTTACATAATCAATAAAAATAGAAAATCTTTTAATTCTGGAGCCAGCACTGTGGCAAAGGGGTAACAAATCCAATTTGCAATCCTGCATTTTGTGCTCTAAACACAACTCTGTGTGATTTGCTCTGGTATTTCATACAATGGTATAAGTGCTGGTCAATCAGAAAGCAATGGCAAACTACTGAATGTAAACTTGCCAAGAAATCACAAACAGCCATAAAATATTGGGGCTGACTGTGACGTCCTGTAAAGGATATGGCAACTAACTGAACTTTGAATTCAGAGGAAAAATTAGCACTTATGGCTTTGTCAAAGTGCAGTGATGAAAGACACAGTTTATGCTAAACTATCATTGAACTTAGCAAAACTGGAATGAGGTCAGGGAACATATGGGACAGATTGGATTGAGGTCAGGGAACGTACTGGACAATAATGGAATGAGGTCAGGGAACATACTGGACAATAATGGAATGAGGTTAGGGAACGTACTGGGCAATATTCGAATGAGGTCAGGGAATGTACTGGACAATATTGGAATGAAGTCAGGGAATGTACAGAACAATATTGGAATGAAGTCAGGGAATGTACAGGACAATATTGGAAAGAGGTCAAGGAACGTACTGGGCAATATTGGAATGAGGTCAGGTAATGTACTGGACAAAATTGGAATGAGGTCAGGGAATGTACTGGACAATTTTGGAATGAGGTCAGGGAACGTACAGAACAATATTGGAATGAGGTCAGGGAACATACTGGACAATATTGGAATGAGGTCAGGGAACGTACTGGACAATATTGGAATGAGGTCAGGGAACGTACTGGACAATATTGGAATGAGGTCAGGGAGCGTACAGAACAATATTGGAAAGAGGTCAAGGAACGTACTGGGCAAAGCAGGAATGAAGGAAATGGACTGGGCAATATTGGATTGAGGTATGGGAACGTACTGGAATGAAGGGAATAGACTTGGGGAAAATAAAAAAGTCGCTTAAAAGTCGACAGGGTCGACTTCATTGCACTGGGTTTTATCCCGCATCGCTCAGTCTCTTTCCGCAGCACAGAAAGCGTCGCACAAAGCACGAACTCCATAGCTTTTAGCGACGACCCACAGGAGTCTCCGAAACATTTAACTCGTAAACCAAAGGACGCGGCCCGGAATAGAACCCACAACCTTCGGAGCATGAGTCAAACAGCTTGACCACTTCACCACAGAGACTCCCAAACTTGGGGAAAATGGAATGAGGTAAGGGAACATACTGGACAATACTGGAATGAGGTAATCACTTCTCGGTGATATAATGTGAACGGAGCAAGCAGTGGTACTGTGTGTATAATATGAGTGAGGCAAGTGATATACTGGGTACTATTTGAATGAGATAAGCAGAGGTAAAAAGTTAAGTAAAAGACATTTTTCATGCCAAGAAACTAATTGTGTTTATGGTAATAACATTATATTTTTACTTATGGGAATGCCCCGATTGCTGTGATGTCAGTTCCTAAATCAATCAATCATTATATTTTTACTGGGTACTATTTGAATGAGATAAGCAGAGGTAAAAAGTTAAGTAAAGGACACTTTTTGCGCCACAAAACTAATTGTGTTTATGGTAATAACACTATATTTGTAGATCAATCAGTTCTTGTTTCGTGATGTGGTTTATATTGCGCCTGATGCCTTTAATTCCCATGAAATTTTCTGGTACTCAATCTAGGATGGATCAACCTAATACTCAATCTAGGGTGGATCAACCTAGTACTCAATCTAGGGTGGATCAACCTAGTACTCAATCTAGGGTGGATCAACCTAGTACTCAATCTAGGGTGGATCAACCTAGTACTCAATCCAGGATGGATCAACCTTGTACTCAATCTAGGATGGATCAACCTAGTACTTAGTCTAGGATGGATCAATCTAGTACCCAAAGTCAAATAAATAAAAAATATCCCTGTCATAAAGTGAACACACGACCATTGATGGAGTTCAGCATTGTCGACTCTATAAGGAAGCTTGCTCTTTAACTTCCGGTTTGCTGATGTCAAGGTAGTGGGTTCAACCCAAACACCAGTCAGTTGGACTAAAATGTTGACTTCTCATTCTTGACTTGGGGACATAAATTATAAAAGTACCTCAGAAGTCATAGTGGGTTCGCTGGCGAGGCGACAATGGTAATAGGGAAAGCTAATCCGCATGCAAAAATCAGTCCAGTACTAGAAGTAGTAGCATGTGTATTGACTACACTTGAGTTCAATACAAATGAAGGCAACAAAAAAAATGAAGGCATAAGTTAACAGATGTGGTGACCATCTCCCTTTTTAAAGCCTATCTTTCTGCAATTCAAAACAAAATCAGGAAACTATTTTTACACAACAATACATCAGAGCAACTCCATGAACTGGTTTATAACCCACCACCTATATCACACAGCCACAAAAGCCCCAACCACCTAGTTACTGAGCTAAGTGAACATAACACAATGCACACTGTGGGTCATGCTAAAGACAAGCGCAAACAAGGGTGATGCAAGCAGGGAGGGATGCAACCTATCAACGAAAGTCAAATTGTTAAGATGGTGTTTCCCATTCATACATCTGATTATGGTAGGCAACTCCAATTGTTTACAATACAAAATATTTAAACTTTGAGCACAACCCACTACTGGCAATGCTGATCATATTTTGATTGACGTGGACAAGGCCTTAGGTCCATACCGAAATCAATCAGCGTTGCCAGTAGTGGGTTGTGCTCAATGTTTAAATCTCAAATCCCGAAAAAAAAAAAAAAAATCAATACAAACTATCCAATAATTGTTTTCTTCCATTTATACACCTTGTCATTAGTCATTAGCCGTGGTTCCAACTTCACGGCAACGGACAGATGCATAAATAATTTTTTCTTTTTGCATTTATACACCTAGATGTAGGACAGGTAACTTGTATCTCGTAGGACACAGAATATCACATAATTGCCTACTTCCATTTATGCACCTAGATGTAGGACAGGTAACTTTTATCTCGTAGGACACAGAATATCACATAATTGCCTACTTCCATTTATGCACCTAGATGTAGTACAGGTAACTTTTATCTCGTAGGACACAGAATATCACATAATTGCCTACTTCCATTTATGCACCTAGATGTAGGACAGGTAACTTGTATCTCGTAGGACACAGAATATCACATAATTGCCTACTTCCATTTATGCACCTAGATGTAGGACAGGTAACTTTTATCTCGTAGGACACAGAATATCACATAATTGCCTACTTCCATTTATGCACCTAGATGTAGTACAGGTAACTTTTATCTCGTAGGACACAGAATATCACATAATTGCCTACTTCCATTTATGCACCTAGATGTAGGACAGGTAACTTTTATCTCATAGGACACAGAATATCACATAATTGCCTACTTCCATTTATGCACCTAGATGTAGGACAGGTAACTTGTATCTCATAGGACACAGAATATCACATAATTGCTTTCTTCCATTTATACACCTATATGTAGGACAGGTAACTTTTGTCTCATAGAACACAGAATATCACATAATTGTTTTCTCCCATTCATACATCTAGCTGCAGGACCACTAATTCTTATCTCACAAGACACTACTACCCCACAATTTTCCTCATATTCATCTGTCTCTCTAATTCTCTTCTCCTTGTGTTCTTAGGTTCCCCTCTATTTCATTTGCTGTGTTGGTTCCAGTCAAAGGACTTTCTAGCTATACTATCAACAGGTTTTCTCAATGTGCCCTATCCAGTGTCTGCATCTTTCCCCCACTTCTTCATTCACTGAGATTTGTCTAGCTCTTAGTGATTCTATCACACCCTTTTAGTTCTATTCACATACATGGTCGAGGGTTCAAAATCAGTCACAGGCATTTGGAAGCATTTGCTTGGCATTGATTTTTATGATTTCAGCATTGGCCATTCAGATGGCAATGGCAAATGAATTAATGCCTAGTAAATCACAAGCTGCTAATACATGCTGGGGTTGATTGCAACTTCCTGTAAGAGGACATGCAACAAACTACACAGGCATTAGTTAATAAATATTTGTAGTTGATTAGTATCTGCTGTAGTCATTCTCTGTGTTTCTGATCCATATAGCAGTAAAGACGGTGTAAAGACAGGATGATCAATCCTAGCTCATGCAGTGTTAAAATTCAGCTTGTGTGATCTCAGAGGGGAAACTGTAGTCCTTATGAAGTTATCTGTGTGCAAACCAAACCAAAGTCTAAAACATGAATATTCTTTGCCCTTGTAACATGGGTTACTATTCTTTGCCCTTGTAACATGGGTTACTATTCTTTGCCCTTGTAACATGGGTTACTATTCTTTGCCCTTGTAATGTAGGTTACTATTCTTTGCCCTTGTAATATAGGTTACTATTCTTTGCCCTTGTAACATAGGTTACTGTGAGTCTATTCTTTGCCCTTGTAACATAGATTACTGTGTGACTACTCTTTGCCCTTGTAACATACGTTACTGTGTGACTATTCTTTGTCCTTGTAACATAAGTTACTGTGTTACTATTCTTTGCCCTTGTAACATAAGTTACTGTGTGAATGTACTTTAACCTTGTATCATATGTTACAGAGTGACTATTCTTTGCCCTGGTAACATAGGTTACAATGTTACTATTTCTTTGCTCTTGTAACATAGGTTACAGTGTTATTATTCTTTGCCCTTATAACAGGCAGGTTTGATCTCATATTGCAGAATATATCTATACATTTTGTGTTTTATTTTAAAGAAAGTCTAGCTTTACCCAGGAGATGGACCAACGGCTGGCGTACTTCCTCGTGACTGACTGTGGCTGCTGGACCGATCTGATTCTCGACTGCTCAATCTACCTCCTTGAAGTTGCAGTTGCTGTTGGTGATGATGATGCTGTTCAAGCTGTTTGTAATATTCTGCATACCTACACAAATGGGTGCAGTCAGTGGTCATAAGCAGGAAAAGTTGAAAGCCAAAAAACTAAATATAACATAAATAACAAAAAATAAACAATAGTGGGTAATCCAAGCCAAAAATGTAAGGTAATGATGAAGCAGAAATAGTCAAAGGAACATGTATTCAGGATTGTATATATACCAGCTTACAGTATCATGAGAAATGGGTCTCAATGGTGAAGTGGCCAACCCACCTGGCTTGTATTCTGAAGGTTGTGGTTCATTTCAAGACTTTGTCATTTGGCTCATTAGTTGGTTGGTTGGTTGGTTGGTTGGTTAGTCGACAGATCATCCTCATTGCACATCAAACCATTCAGTCCATAAGTACTCAGATCCCCTCCTCAGTAAATCCCAACACCAGTTCTATGTAGGTTTATTCATCTTCTTTGGCTTCCTGCATAGTGTTCTTGTTTGGCCACACCATGGATGTAGATTCGCAGTCATCACTTGGTTCTCGCAAACAACTTACTTCTCGTAGAGTATTCAGTATATCAGCCTGGTCCATGGCACGTCCGTCCTCCACAGTAGCCTTACCTGCAAGCCTATCTGGTTCACTAGTGCAATTTTTTTCTCAGGTGGTTGTCACTGGTGCTACAGCGGGCGATTCTTTCAGCAGGCTGCTCAGCAGAAAGAGACTGATTCATATGGGATCAACCCCGGTGCAATTAAGTTTATCCTCCTGCTTTAAAACAGTATCATGAGATGAGATAATCAGTGCTCTTCCTTAACCAGCCTGTCTTTCTGAACTCAGAAAAGTGTCAGTTATTTATATTATGAAGGTGTATTAGGACAGTGGTTAGTAGCGCATTCCTGACAACATAATGGTTGTCAAAGCTCTAAATGGGGTATCCATAGAATGAATCACCAAAAACGAGAAACAGATTGTAAGCTTTACTAGAACATGATTACAAGAAACAAAATGGGGTATCAGAGATTAACATGCATGACTTAAGTGGAACACAGCCATGAGATTTGAGAATCCTTGTTGCTTTAACTCAATATCTCCTGCCTCTTGAAGGAGACTTAAGTAATTAGTACTGTGCATGAATTTCACTTGCAGTGCATGACAAAAATGTAGTGCTTTAGTTAAATAACTGTGATGCATGGTGACTGTACATGCGTCCATTTTGGATGAACAATTACAGCACAAATTGGTCTGATCAGTCACATTCGCTATTGACTTGGGTTGTAGTTATTGTGCCTATTTTTAAACACACTGTAACAAACTATTATCTGTCAAGACGGCCAGGTACCAGTACGAATATGTGAAGACCTGATACTTCACACCCCAATGGCAGTATTGGCTATGGGGCTACCGTGTAACTAGCTGACTACTGTTGATAGGCTGAATCCTTGCTTGCTGCACCCAAATGTAAGATGGGCCGAATGTAAGACAAGCCTGCGTGCCTAACTTGTAACCATTTGAAAATAAAATTTGTTCGTTCATTTATTAATCCTTATCATGATTCCTAACTTGACCGCAGAAATGTTCGGCATCAATTTTTTTTGACTTCCAGCAAATGTTTTAGAAGTCAGCATAACCAATGAGATTAATGTTAATGCACTCCTGCAACACGATAAGCGGCGACTTGCTCACAAGGTGCATCATCAATGCCTGTATCAATCATGTCCCACTTACACACATCTTTGTATTGTAGAAAAGGCTGACCCAGAAATCTTTTACCCATCTATAACGCACCAAAAAGAGATGTCCTTTGGTATTCTACCATCATCCATCCTCCTAATGTGCCCTATCCATCTATGTCTACGAAGACTGGGCATGGAACAAACCATTCACATAGTCTAGGTCTTGACATAATGAAGTAGGGTGGCCAGTTTCCCTCCCTTGTCAACGTTCCTTCCCTGACAATGACCAGAAAAATTATTCACATTGTTTTCATGAAGCTGGGTCAACTACAGAGCCATGCTGGCCAGGTAAACAATAATCTAGCCCTTGCTGGGGATTGAATCCAGCCCACTGTCTTGGTAGGCAAGTGTACTAACCTCTATGTCAACATAGCTTTAAAATACATTCTTAATTTCTGACGTTTGAACTCTGCATGGTCAAGACAGCAGTCTGGTGTTTCAGTCGACCATAAAGGTGGTTGCTATAGGGTGTTTGTAAAGTCTCACTACACTTTGTATGTCGAACAATTTTGAAAAATTAAATACACATCATTAAAAAAATGTGCTCCACGTCCACCATGAAGCAATATGCAGTAAATTGCTGTCGTCTGCTGGTGTAATTCTTTCCACTCCAAACAAAATGGTGTTATCAACAGAAGAAAGAATTTTTTGGGGTTGAACAAGTGTTTCGAAATGGTGGTTGATACACACAGATGGTTTCCTGATAAACAACCTCTTCATCACATTATGGTTAGAAATTTGTTGAAAAAGTTACAATGAATACTTCATTGGTACTTTCCAGCTTCCCCAAAACCTCGTTAGACCATAGCAGTGACTATTGCAACTAATTTAATGAATTTTTTAGCACATTTTTTAATGACATTATGTACTTAATTTTTCAAAATTGTTCTACATACAAAGTGTAGTGAGACTTTACAAACGCACTATTATGGAATGGCAAAAAGTAACAAGAGACTAGAAGGGAAAAACTAGGTGGATTTTAACAACTTCTCACAGTTGGAAATTAAAACGAGTAAGTACAGGCAACTACCCGGGCAAAATTCAAAATGAGAAACCCTACCCACAGAATATTATTTATAGCATGTGTGATTCTAGTACACAAACATCTGGATCCTCGCTGGGGCTATGGAGTTGGTGCACTCGACTGAGATTCTCATTGTATGGTCTATAGGAAGATGTTGGAGCGCTTATGAAGTTATCCTTGTGCAATAATGTGAACTTTCACAAATTAAATCAAACACAACCACAACAAAATAGGAGTATCACAAAACTACAACTTAAATGGGTATCACGAAATTATGACAAAAGGAAAGGGGGTATCACGAAACTACAACAAATGGAGGTATCACAAACTACAACAAAAGGGGGCATCACAAAACTACAACAAAAGGGGGTATCACAAACTACAACAAAAGGGGGTATCACAAACTACAACAAAAGGAGGTATCACGAAACTACAATGAAAGGTGGTATCACAAAACTACAACAAAAAGGGGTATCACGAAATTACAACAAAAGGGGGTATCACGAAACTAAAACAAAAGGGGGTATCACAAAACTACAACAAAAGGTGGTATCATGAAACTACAACAAAAGGGGGTATCACAAACTACAACAAAAGGGGGTATCATGAAACTACAACTAAAGGAGGCATCACAAAACTACAACAAAAGGGGGTATCACAAAACTACAACAAAAGGGGGTATTACAAAACTTACAACAAAAGGGGGTATCATGAAACTACAACAAAAGGGGGTATCACGAAACTACAACAAAAGGGGGTATCATGAAACTACAACAAAAGGGGGTATCACAAAACTTACAACAAAAGGGGGTATCATGAAACTACAACAAAAGGGGGTATCACAAAACTACAGCAAATAATGGGGTACAACATAACTAGAATAAAATTGAGTGTATACCCCACAAGTAAAGACATAGAGCACATCACGATCTCATCTCATCTCATCATCTTCCTCTTGTACCTTGTGGTGTCGAGGTGAAGTATAAACTTCGTGAGAGTGCCCGATTATGGGCTTCATATATCGATATTCCCATGGACTCTGCTATTCCCTCCGTCCAACGTTTACGTGGTCGGTCTCTTCCTCTATTTCCATCTGGTCTGTACATCATTGCTTGTTGTGGTAGGCTGTTGACTGGTAACCTACTTGCATGGCCAAACCATTTGACTTGCTGCCTTCTAATAAAATCTAGTGCTACTTTAACCCCCACTTTAGTCCTGATTTCTTCATTTCTGATCTTATCTCTTCTTGATACGTTGAGTATTCTTCTCAGGAATCTCATTTCTGTTGTTGTGATTTTTCTTTTCTCTTTTTCTGTCATTGTCCAGGTTTGGCATTGGTAGCATAGAGTTGGTAGGAAGATTGTGTTGTAAAGTGCTTTCTTAGTAGTTATCACGATGATACAACAAAAAAGACAGTATGGCAGAACTACAACAATTAAAGGGGTTGTCACATAACTACAACAAAAAGGGGTTATCACACATTTATTAAAAATAGGGTTATCACACAACTATATGAAAAAAGGGGGTATCACATAAATAATAACATAATTACAACAAAAAAGAGCTACCACATAACTGCAACAAAAAGGGTTATCAATAAAATAACAACAAAAAGAGCTACCACACAGCTAAAACAAAACAACAACCACATAAAAGGGGTGGAGGGTATCACATAATTACAAAACAATTAGCTACCACACAACCACAACAAAAAAGGAGGTATCACATAATTACAACAAAAACAGCTACCACACAACGACAACCCAAACAACATGGGCATACCACATGACAGATAAATACTGAAACACAAGGAAACAAACAGTAACTTACTGAGCTCCATAGTATTCCTCGTAGTAAGCTCGAGCCAACCTGGCCTCTTTCTCCTTGCTATATCTATAGTAGCGTTCCCTTTCCTCATTGTAGTGGTCCAGGTTTCTGCTGTAGCTGTCATACCCGTAGTCTGTGTCAAGAATAGACGACCACAGATTATCAGTAAGTGCCTTAACATTAACAGACTCAGTGCTAAACAAAAAACAGGTTTGGATCTAACAAAAATGGATGGCGAAAAATGAGAAGTTAGGGTGCGTCACAGTTATAATTTAAAAGTTGTTAATATGGTAGCAGACATGGTGTATTATAACACAATGACAACATTTTGGCAATATATAAGCCTATGTCAGAAAATGGAAGTGGCTTAAAACAAGTAATCATCCCGTGGCACTCATTTTGTACCAGCACTATACCATAAGTTATGTCTCTTCTTCTAGCATCCATTCTTTCATGTTTACACCGACGGACAAGTTCTTGTAATGTAGCCAACAGTTCTTGCATCTCCTCTTTCGTTTCATATACTTTTAATGGAGGTCAGCAAGGCTGAATGGATAAGAGCACTTGTTCTCAAATGTCCGGTGTGCTCCTGCTAGGGTAGAGGGTTCAACCCCAACACCAGTCAGTTGGACTCAAATATTAACTTCTCATTTTTGACTTGGAGATGTAAATTACAAGTACCTCAGAAGATGTGGAAAAATCAGCCCAGTGCACTAGAAGCAGTATCACATGTATGGGTTATGCTTTAGTACAAAGCAAGCGAGCACGCATTATATTATTTTTGGGTAACGCATCCAAAATTATTTTTCTCATTTCTATTTGCCTAATAACCAATATTTTTCAATCATGATGATGATGTGCCATGCTGATAAATGGTCATGTTTCACCATCTCACTCGACCACCAGAGTCATGGATCAGCTTTGTGTTCTTGTCCCGACCATGCCACATGGCCAATCCATCCAGGTATTTACTTCTCTGCCTCCCCCTTGTTCTCTTCCCCTCAATCTTGCCAGTTGTACCAAGTTCTCCAATTTATTTCTTCTCATAACGTGTCCCAAAAATTGTGACTGCCTACGTCTAATTTCTCTTTTCAATTTATGTTTTTCATTTGTTTCTTGTAGGATTAGGTCATTGGTTTTTCTGTCTGTCCATGGAACAAGAACACTTTACCTACACAACATGAAAAGAACAAAAAACACTTAACCTACACAATATGGACAAAACAAGAACACTTTACCTACACAACATGAAAAGAACAAAAAATATTTAACCTACACAATATGGAAAGAACAAAAAATATTTAACCTACACAATATGGAAAGAACAAGAACACTTTACCTACACAATACAGAATAGAACAAGTATAACAAAAAAAGCAAGAATACTTAACCTACACAATACACAAAAGAACAAGTATTACACAGAAATAGCAAGCATACTTAACCTATACAATTTGAAGCAGAACATGTACAACATTACATCTCACTCTGGGAAGCCTTATATGAAAATCAAAATCATTTGTTAAAATAAACAAAGAAATATCAAATCTATTATCTTCTTCTTCGGGATCAAAATTTCCATCTATTCTGGCTTGGCTTACAAACAGGGCAATTCACTTCAGATATCTATTATCTGAAAAAATAGATACTATATATCGCAATTATATCTTAGCATGATGAACAGAATATTATCTTCTTCTTCTTCTTCTTCGTTCATCCGGAGTTTTTTTTCCTTTTCGGATGTGATTGCGTTGTGCCTGTTTACAGCAGAGCTGCGTTCTTGCGCCGTTAGGCCGACACATCCGACTTCTGCGGGCATGTGTTGACCGGGTTAACCTTCCCGGGAATATTATCTTATTTACACCCCAAAAAAATTCTTCTATATAAAGCATTTTTATAAAGATATCTAGACCAACCATGACGTGATCGGGGCCTGTCATATCGCTCGTCCAACGAATCATCTTTGTAGTCTCTGTAATAATCATGGTGCCGCCGATAGTCTTCATCTTTTGAATACCGGTCTGTCCGACTTGTTGGCCGATCGTAATGATAACGATCATCTTTGTCGTACTGACTGCTAGATGGATTGGTTCGGCTTGCATGCTTGTCTGGATTGTGTCGGTCCGGTTCGCCTCGCCGTTCATATTTCTGGACGCTACTTGTATCTTTATGTTCACGCTGCTCCTTGCTGTAGCTTTTGATGCTGGGAACAAGGAGTCAACAATTGTACAGTTAAGTAAAACACTGGAAACAAGGTATAATAAGTAGTCAGCAATTGTACTTTTTTTGCTATTTATCTTCACAATGTATGACACCACAATGTATTACTTCACAAGTTATGATACCACACTTCACAATGTATGACAACAGGTTATGACACGACAATGTATGACATGACAATGTATGACACCACAATGTACGACTTTACACTGTATGACTCCACAATGTATGACACCATAAAAAATTACACAAAGTAGTGCAGCTTTACATAACAGAATTACGACACAAACAGGACGTTGCGGCGATTAGCCTTCATCAGCAAACAAACACATTCACAAACACAACATATAGTCCAGGAGATCTCGTGTGACTACATCAAAAGGTGACGACGGGATGAGAAGAACAAAAGGATGAAAAACACTACAATGTATGATGTATAACATCACAATGTATGACTTCAGAATGTATGACACCACAAAGTATGACACCATGTTATGACACAACACTGTATGATTTCACAATGTATGACAACAGATTATGACACCACAATGTATGACACCACACAATATGATAACAGATTATGACATCATAATGTGTGACTACACAAGTTATGACACTATGTTATGACACTACACTGTATGGCTTCACAATGTATGACAACAGGTTATGACACGACAATGTATGACACGACAATGTATGACACCACAATGTATGACAACACAATGTATGACACCACAATGTTTCACTTCACAATGTTGACACCACAATGTATGGCATCACAATGTATGACACAATATTATGACACCACGCTTTATGACATGACAATGTATGACACCATATTATGATACCACAATGTATGACACCACAATGTATGACACCACACTGTATGACACCACAATGTATGACTTCACAATGTATGACACCATGTAATGACAACTCAATGTATGACTTCACAATTAATGATTTCCTGCTATAAAACCACAATGTATGACTTCACAATGTATGACACCACACTGTATCACACCATGTTATGACACCACAATGTATGACTTCACAATGTATGACACCATAAAGTATGACTTCACAATATATGACAACATGTTTGACATCACATTATATGACGACTCACTATGATAACACATTGTGTGACAACAGGATATGATAACACAATCTTTTGACACCACAATCTATGACACCATGTTACGACATCACACTGTATTAAATTTATTTCTTACATCTAATCATTTTATCCTGGCCATGAACAAAGAAAATGTTGATACAAGAATGTAGTCACTTCATCATGATAATCATCCAGTATCTTGTCGGTTAGCGTGGGCGATCATGCCTCTCCACAAATTACGATCTCCGATGGCATGGATCAATTCGTGTGTTGACTCCCTTCCGTGCCATGACACAAGATTGTCAAAAATCTTCTTCCACTGTCTACCTCTGTCTCTCTTTCCGCAAATCTTTCCGGTTGTCACGACATGTTCCACTTTTTGTCTTTTCATAATGTGGTCAAAAAACGATGACTGTCTCTTTCTGATGTTTGTGATAAGTTGTTTTTGCGACTCAGCTTCCCTCAAAATATCCCGATTTCTCATTACAGCTGTCCAATTAATTTTCAGCAGCATTCTTCAAACAAACTACATCTCCAAGGCTTCCAGAATGCTATTTATCTGCTTAAGCAAGCGGCTATTTTTCCTCTATCCAGAAAACATTCCCAGCAGTCATTAGAATGGTGAAAATGCTGCAATGCTATTCTTTTTTTTAAATTATTAAATATATCTTGGAATGTAAATGAACAAATTTAGAAGAAATTAGAAGCAACAGAGATTTGGTTTCTGAGACAAATGTTGAGAATTCCTTGGACTGCCAGAGTAACTAACGATGACTGCCTGAAACAGGCTAATGAAACTAGAACATTGTATACAACAATAAGAAAGAGACAAACAGCTTTCTTCGGTCACGTGATGAGAAGAGAGGCATTGGAGAACATCGTACAACTGGAAAGATCGAGGGGAAGAGAGGCAGAGGCAGACCAAGAGAAATGATGCTGGATGGATTGAGACGGTGGCATGGAGGAATATCATCAGCAGAGTTGATCCTGAACACCAAAGACCGAGATCCATGGAGAGCCATGAACGCCTACGCCAGCTGGCAGGGCACTTGATGATGATGATGATGATTAAATATATACAAATTATACCTGTCTGAAACCCACAAGAGAAACAAAATAACAGGAGATGTAAAATACATGGAGAAGAGAATTACAGGCAGTAATAAATAATACTGGGCAACACAGAGGAGCTGCAGGAGAAAGCACAAGATAGGACGTCTTATGGTGGTTTGACTGGGGGGGTTTATACCCCAATGGGGGATAAAAGTTGTATATCCTTTACAGGACGTCACAGTCAACCCCAGTATTTTTGGCTGTTTGTGATCTCTTGGCAAGTTTACATTTGGTAGTTTGCCATTGCTTTCTAAACGATCGGCACCCATGACATTTTATTAAAAAACCCAACGCAAGGCGGTCTGCTGCCAAATCGCCCGCAGCAGTGTTTTGAACACGGTATGTAGATTGCGAACTGCGTCCGTAACCTCTTCACCACGGAGCCGGCAATGGGGAATAAAGGGCAGAATAAATGAAAAGACACCTACTGCTGTTCAGGAACTGAATTAATTTCATCCAGAGAATGAAAAGACACCTACTGCTGTTCAGGATCTGAATTAATTTCATCCAGAGAATGAAAAGATACCTACTGCCGTTCAGGGACTGAATCAATTTCATCCAGAGAATCAAAAGAGCGATTATGTTCCTCCTCATTTCTGGGATGATGTCTCTCCTTCTCTCTCGGCTCTCTGCTCCTCTCCTCTCTCTTGTTATTGGCTCTGCTCTGTGTCTGTTCAATATCAAAACAAAGAAAATAAATTAAACATTCTTGACCCCTATGACGACAATCTTTAAAATTAATTTCTGTAATGTGGCTGAACCGGTCTCGGGATTAATAATCTGGGGCTAGGATGGGCCCTAATTATAACTTCTCTTCTGAGGATGAATCGGATAGGGGTAATGGAAAAATGGACGGATGGATGAAAATAAACGTTTACATACTATGGAAGCTGTATTCTCCATCTATTTTATAATTCATATACGAGGGGAAGTCAATAAGGCAGCCACAAATGGTTGTAGAAAAATAACTAACTACGATAACAACTTGAAACCAGTTTATTTTTATACATACATTGTCCCTTTATTTCTCAACATAATTTCCATCAACATTGATGCACTTATCCCATCGTTTTATCAGTCCTCCCAAACCGGCTGCATGGAATTGAGTGCTCTGTTTTCTAAACCACGTTTTCACTTCACATTCAACTTCGGCGTCATTCGCGAAATGTCTCCCGCCAAAGTGGGTTTTCAGTGTTTACGCTGACAAATGTTGTCCCATAAAGTGGTGCATAGCTGGGCAGAAAAAGCTACGAGGGTGAGTCAATATGTAAGTCACACAGTTCTGTGGGATGGAAGGTAAATAAAAACAAGGCATGCAGTTCCACGCAGCGGGTTTGGAAGGACTGATAAAACGATGGGATAAGTGCATCAATGTTGGTGGAAATTATGTTGAGAAATAAAGGGTCAATGTATGTATAAAAATAAACTGGTTTCAAGTTGTTATCATATTTAGTTATTTTTCTACAGCCATTTGTGGCTTACTTATTAACTTACCCTCGTATGTTATAGGGTGCCACAAGGTTGCAGACAGATAGATGGGACAGACAGAATAAGACAGACATTCAGAACTGCTTACATAAAAGGGTCATACAGACGGATGGATGGATGGATGGATGGATGGATGGATGGATGGATGGATGGATGGATGGATGGATAGATGGATGGATGGATGGATGAACAGACAGATAAGACAGACATTCAGAATTTCCTACATAAAACAAACAAACCAACAGATAGTTGGACAGATGGATGTAGAGACCAGATAAGAAAGACATATAAAGAAGTTACACAGGCAGATGGGAGTGAGAAAGACTTTCAGATTATCTATATAAGACAGACAGACAGACAGACAGACAGACAGACAGACAGACAGACAGACAGACAGACAGACAGGCAGGCAGGCAGGCAGGCAGGCAGGCAGGCAGGCAGGCAGGCAGATTAGTAGCTAGGTAGTCAGATGTAAATGAGATGCACCGTCAATCAGATTACCTATGTAAAATAGACAGGCAGAGAGGCAGGTAGATAGACAGACATGCAGACAGATTACTAGCTAGGTAGGCAGATGTAAATGAGATGTCCAGACATTCAGATCACCTATATAAAATAGACAGGCAGACAGGCAGATGGATGGATGTGATAGATAGATAAATTATGTGTGATTAAAAAAAACAGCAGCTCTCACATGAAAAACTCACTCTCAAACATAACAAAGAGTAAATATTTTAAGAACACAGTTAATTTTTAACATCAGATGAGATATGATGAAAAAAATAATACTGCCAGCTTCCCATTAAGAAATAGAATTGGAAATGAAGAGATTTGAAATACCATCAGTACCACTCCCTGCTTGAATTTGCAGAGAAACAACAGACAAAGTAGCTGTCTTAAAAAAGAGGTTGCTTAAAAGTCGAGAGGATTGACTTCACTGCACCAGGTTTTATCCCTTATGGCTCAGTCTCTTTCCACAGCACGTGCTGCCGAAAGCGTTGCACAGAGCATGAACTTTGTAGCTCCAGCGATGACCCCCAGGAGTCTCAGAGAAAAATGCACTCATGAAGATGTAGCCCGGAATCGAACCCACAAGCTACAGAGCATGAGGCAGGCGGCTTGACCACTAGCCACGGAGATTGTGAGCATGAAGCCTTTATTACAACTGCTTTGTGCTACATCCAAAGAAGGTCAAGCTTAACAGCTAGAGGAGGACCAAGAAACAGATGTATAGATTCAATCAAGAGTACACAAATTAAATGCAGTCTAGACAACACACCTGGAGCTAGATTAAAAACTTCAACTCTCCTTCTAATTCACTTAACAAATGTGGACCACAAGTTTTGTCCATATGGGAACAGATATCATCATCAATAAGTCAGCTTGGAGTTTACTGACAATTCCATTTTGTAATTGTCTGTCTTGTGCTATTTTCTTTTATTCCACACGTCTCCACTGCAGTGTGGCTAGACGCTGGCCTGATGATCCTGCGATCATTGGTTAAAATCCACAATGGGGCAAATTTGTTAAATTGACCTAGGCTCCAATAAATCACTCACCAAGTGCTTACTGATCTATGGACCTGGTTGATATACTGAATGCTCTACAAGATGTAAGACTTTTGCCAGAACCAAGTGATGACTGTGAATCTACAACCATGGTCAAGACTGCGAGAATAGCAAGTTAAAAGAGGTGTGACCAGACAAGAACACTGTGCAGGAAGCCAAAACAGATTACCAGCACAGAACTGGTGTCATTAGCCGCTACACGCTGCAGGATTGATTGATTGATTGATTGATTGATTTAGGAACCGACATCACAGCATTCGGGGCATTCCCATAAGCGCTCCGTCCCCATCCTCAGCAGCCAGCAAAGAGTTCCAACACTAATAGTACCAGTAGCAATCTGATTATATGTCCATCTCGCCTTTCCTCTGAGCGTCGATCGTCGGCCAGATCCCCTCGTCACCCCTCGCTGTCACATTCTTGCCAGACCATGGTGATCCATTTGCTCCCCCGAGGTGTACACATGCTCCCACAAGGCCGCAACCACGTCTTCCTTATCATGCATCAATACTCCACCAAGTTTTGCAGAGCCAGCCAATCTGTCCGCCTGTTCATTCCCCAGCACACCAGCATGCCCCGGAGAAAAGATCCAGACGATGCTTGTCACCCATGACTTCCGAAGCGAAGCAAGCTACTCTGCACGAAGCTTGCCTGTCCTCACCCTCCTCAGCATGCTTTCTGAGTCAGTTACAATCATGATGTGTGTGTGTATCGTATTCTTCATCTAGCTGAAAGCTGCACTGACCGCCTCCACTTCCATTCTTAAGCTAGATGTTGTGGTATCATATGCCAGGCTCTCCTGCACCAAACGGCGACCATTAGCTTTTGCTAAGAACCCCCAGGCACTTCTCCTGCCTCTCAACACCGAACCATCTGTGTAGATAATCACATCACCCGAGTGAGCATTATCCTGAATTAGTTGCTGGATTTCCACTTCCGTGGCCCCTGCTGGCCACTCCCTGCACTCCCGGCTCAATGTGATTATAACAGGATTTACTGAGGAGGGGATCCGAGGACTTATGAATTGAATGGTTGGATATGCAATGAGGATGTTCTGTCGACCGACTAACTAATTAACTAACTATCTATCTAAACTAAACTAAACTAAACAACTCACTCACTAACTCACTCACTCACTAACTAAATAACTAACTAACTAACTAACTAACCATATGCTCAATGTGCCTTCAGGCATGTACAAGTGTTCTTGACTGACTTACTACGTCTGCACGGACAGTTTTGTGCATACCAGTTTAGGTTTGCTTCACCACTTCCTCTTTTCCCCAGTATTGTGCCCTCTAGTGCATCTTTTCAATGTTTCTTCATGTATTAGGATGTCACGGGTTCGCATCAACATGGGGGTGAACTTTTACAATTGAACCCAGGCTCCCAGGTTAATACAGCCTTACAGGGTACCAGGAAATGTCTTGGAAAGTAAAGGCAGCTGATGTGAGACTGAACACACCCCCCAATGAGTGCTGATTTGTCTGTACAAATTGGGTCTCGCACCATGTGCCCAATGTGCCTTCATCATCATCATCAAGTACCCTGCCAGCTGGCGTATGCGTTCATGTCTCTCCACAGATCTTGGTCTTTGGTGGATCAACTCTGCTGCTGACATTCCTCCATACCCCCATTTCAATCAATCCAGCATCATTTCTCTGCCTCTTTTTCCCTCGATCTTTCCAGTGCTGAAGTGGTATATAGAATGTGTTTTGCTGTATGACAGTGAATCTTGGAATGTAAATGAACAAATTAGGAAGAACTTGGAAGCAACAGAGATGCAGTTCCTAAGATGAATATTGTGAATTCCCTGGACTGTGTCATGAAACCACTATAATCACGATAGATGATGAAACAACAGAGGCAGGCTATATTCAAACTTACAAATTGTTTGCAACTAGGGGTTACATTCCCGTCAGATCAAAAGCGCCGCTGGTCTATGATGATTCCCCGGAGAAACGGGAAAAGAGTTTCCCGGTTGTCTTAAAGCAGACTCAAGATGAAAGGCAGAGCGCTGCCATGATTCGATTGCCACATGTTGTTGACAGGAGAATGATGTCACGAGGTCAATCCCAGATTATATAAAGACAAGCTTGTTGTCGGGAGTGCACAATAAAGTTGACCTAGGCTAAAGTGTTGAATAGCTCAGTGCTCGTAGTGAAAAGACATGTGTCTTTCATGACAATTTGGAGATTCAATTCAGATTGTGAGCTAGGAATTCATAGGGTATCTACACTTAGCATTTAACTGTTAATAATGTGGAATAGTAAAATGATAGTTAGAGTTTAGAACTTTAACGTAGTGGTGGCTATGTAGTCAAGTATAAAATAAACTAACTAGTGCAGTGTTTCCCAACGTGGGGCCCATGCCCCACCGGGGGGGGGGGGGGGGGGGGGGGCAATTCGATTGTTAAGGGGGGCAATTCGAAAATGGAAAAAAGATTTATAGAATTATTTGATACTCTTAGTGATTTTTTAAGTGAAAAACCTGAAATGAAAAATCTTTTAACGGTCGATGGTGTGAGTTATTTAGCCGATATCTTTGAAAAACTAAATATATTAAATAAACAACTTCAAGGAACAAACAAAACTCTTGTCGATGCAAAAACAAAGATATTTGGTTTCATTATCTTTATTGAATTATGTCAGACATATATTTACAACAAAAATTTTGAAAAGTTTCACTGGCTCTAAAAGTGTGAAGTGACTGACACCGCTATATATGTTATTGTCGATCATCTGAAAATTGTATCAGCTGATTTACAAGAAAGGTTTTCTGATTTGAAACAAATTGATTTCCTAACTTGGATGATGCAGCCAATGTTAGTGGATTTGTCTGATATTTCAAATATGCAGTATCAAGAAGAACTCGCAGAAATGCAAAATGATGAATCAATGAAAACTTTATTTAATATAAAAGGAGCGATGGCATGGCTTTGTGACGAAACCGAAATCAAATATTCAAATGCAACCAAATGTGCAAGAGAACTATTGTTACCGTTTCCATCTTCATATTTAGCTGAATGCGGGTTTAGTGCCATAAATGATTTGCTGCTTAAAAAAAAAGAAGAAAAAAACAAAAGACTTGAGACTGAAGTTAATTAAATTGGAACCTGACATAAAATCTCTTTGCAGCAAGCATCAATCACAAGGATCTCATTAAATTTAAATAATAAATAATTACTAATAATTAAAATAATATAGAAAAATCTTTCATTAAAATTATTTTGTATTTGAATTTCAGTTCTCCATTATGTGTTTTGAAAATTTACTTACTGTTTGCTCAATGATTTCCTAGTAATTTCTTTCTAAAACCTACCATTCAAGTTTCTTTAGTGAACATTTCATGTTTTGAATATTAAAAATTATGTATATGTTGAGGGGGGTGGGGGAGGGGGGGCATAAGAAATTTAGAAAGGCTTAGGTGGGGCATAGCACAAAAAAGGTTGGGAAACACTGAACTAGTGTGAGATGTAAATTAGCTCAGCTAGTTGAGGTTAGTGAAAGGGGATGATATTTAGTGTGATTGGGAATGGGGGGAGATAGGGGAAATGTCAAAGGGTGGGATATTCCAGTGGGGGTCTACTGTGGTTCTACACTTTGTATATTGGTCTTTCCTTGTCTTGCCCTAACTCAGGCCAGGGGGAGGAGCTCCTCTGACATGACAGAGATTGGTTCACTGTCATGAATCTGAGTAAGACTGTAAACGTACACTCATCTAATAGGAGTCAGTATCAGATTGCCCTCACCGAGTCTGTTGTGTCTCTTTCACAAGTTCCCTCGGGTTTTCAAAGAACAGATGCTGAATTGTTTGTATCATGGAGAACTTGGTACGAGGAGATCTGTTCAGTGGCCTGTGCATTTAGCCCATGAGAAAAGGGTTTATTATGTCACACCACAGGTGTAACAACAATATCGTGTTTGAATATCACAATACAAGTGAACGAACATTGAGTGTTGCTTTTCACACTACAAGTGACATAACATTAAAGTGTTTTAACATTTTCACACCACCTGAGAAATATTAATAGAAATTAATTCTAAGAACGAAAACAGTGTAATAGTGAAAACGGTAGGACTTGTAAGAAGGAATCATTTATTCCCTGGAACCGTGTTACTTGTTTTCAATAGGCAAGGAAGGTTTATGGTTCGGAACCATGTAGACATTTATTAACAAGGTGTATGATCGCTGCCAGAGCAATATCAGACTATATTCGTGATTGGTGACCAGGTATCTGGGTTATCAAAGGGGCTACCGGAGAGAGTCAACATCGCACCAGAGGGACACGGCGTGTGGTGAGGTTTTTGTTTACTGACCCGTGATGATGTGGTGTAACTCGTACAATGATGATCAGACTGTGATCCGGAGCTTTGGGGTCTGATTTCTACATATCCACCTTGGAACATGCGACACACATTCTACACTTTACACACACACACACTTCTCCCACATATACTCTTAGCTTTAATAAATTTTCTTGTATTTATTTGTTGAGGCTGGAGTTGTCAAGTATGTTATGTTGGTGAAGAATGAGAGGGGGCATGATCTAGGGGTGAGTGAGAGTAAGAAAGAGGTGCCTGCAGACTGACGGAGTTTTGTGGACGGAGTCTGGTGGTTTCTCTAGGACAATAATATTGGGGTAATAAAAATGTGGGTGTTGATTCCCCTCACTCCAGGGACGACACTAAAGTAAGAAAGGATAACTTACGACAGACTGCCAGAGTAACTAATGACGATTGCCTGAAGGAGAGAACACTGTGATGACTGGAAAGATCATGGGGAAGAGAGGCAGTGGTCGACTAAGAGAAATGATGCTGGATGGACTGAGACGGTGGCTTGAATAAATATCAGCAGCAGAGTTGATCCAGAACACCAAAGACCAAGATCTGTGGAGTCATGAATGCCTACGCCAACTGGCATGGCACTTGATGATGATAATAATGCAACTTGCCATATATACACACAAAGGATTCTTTTCTATAGATCAAGTTGCGTATTCCTTGAAGTTAGAATTTTGTGTGTTTCTCTAAATGGCTCTTAGAGACAGATGAACTCGCTTGATTTACTAATACATACCTTAGTGGATTCTTGATTAGGTTGCCTTTGTTCCAGTCCAGACACTTTGCTTGTGGTAACTGTAGAATTTGTTCCTGTTTGTGCAGCTGAGACTGAAAACGGGTTTAGCGCTGGAATTATCAGGGGAATGGTTGGAGCCAGCAGGATGTTTGGTGTTGGTTTCTCAGAGCTGTCCCAGGAAGAAGCTGATGGGGACACTGTCTGTTGCTGGTGGCCAACAGGATGGAAAGCTGAATGATGTTGTTGCCGACTGGCAATGGAAGCATCTTCAGCATTAAAGGAAGTGCTTTTTGTTGAACTAATGTCTGTTGCATTCACAGTTTGATCACGATTTCGCTTGCTGATAGAGTTCCCATCTTCAACTGATGAATGTGATGGCACTTGTATTTTAGCAGATATGGGGGTTGTCGCATCGACTGACTTCTGTGAGTCTAAATTCTGACTGGTAGCTGCAGCAGTTTTATAATCAGCTGGATTAGCTGCACCACGAGATGACAATGAAGAGCTACTTAATGAATTCTGAGAAAGAACAGATTGCGGGGTGCCTGGATGCCTTGGACTCCTCCCACCATCATTTCTAAATGGGTTAGTTGCACCATCTTGTTGTGAAACAGAGGACAATGGGACATTTGAATTCCCTGGAATGAGTGTGGCAGTTTGCATCGGTACTGTTGGCTGGGATGGATGCAGTAAGTAGTCTCCCTTCTGCTGATCTGATGTCAAAGCTGAAGGACCTCCCAGATGCCCACCAGTTTCATGGGAACGCTGAGCAGGAGCAGGCATATAAGCAGTGGTGGTTGATGTATCATATACTGTAGAATGCTGTACTGAACCCCAACTCTGTGAGTTGGAAGAAGCAGTTGCAGCTGATGCGGCATTAACATAATTTTGTGCCTGCGATTCTTGAGGTTGTGGAACTTGATGTTCAACATTTGTATAACCATGTGGCATGCTTGCACTACCACCTTGCTTGTCCAGGACAACCTTGCTGTTGTTACCCAAAGAAATATTATGACCAGGAGTCACTGATTCGCTCAGTGCAGGAACAATTTCCCAGTCTGTCAGCCCTGAAGATCCACCAGATGTTCCAGATCCTGAAGAGCCAGGATGATCTCCGTCAGGTGAAGCAGGTCTAATGTTTGTATTCAGAGGCAGACTAGGTGGATTGTGAAAAGTGGTGCTCAACTCTCCCCTAGACTGCCTCTGGATGAATTCAGTGGAAGCATCATGGCTATGATGCATGCTGGTATCTACCTGATATTGTTCACCCAAAGATGTGCTTCCAGCTAAAGTACTACCTAGACTTGTGTTTTGTCCACCCGGTTCCCTTTGGGCTAAAATAACATCCTTTGCTGTATGACTATACATATTTCCAGCATCGGGTGCACTGAATGTTGAAAGACTAGTACTACCAACCTCAGAACTTCTATGAGCTTCTGCCAAAGGATTACTAAGAGCATATGAGTTGCTGCCCTGATTATCCAAGCCTGGTACATTATAACTGAATCCCTGCCTCTGTGTGTCTAAACAAGTGTCTCCATCATCATCTTTACCAAAAAATCCAGACACTGTTCCCTCATCATCTTCAGCAGTATACACTTCAAGGTTTGCTCCAGATAAAGCTATATTACTATTAGAATACAGGATGTTGGAAGGAGATGGCAAGCTTTGAGAAGCTGGATTCTGTAAGGTGTACGACTGTTGCTGTTCGCTAACTGTATTCAGCCCTGCATCTGCAGCATTTGTGAACTGTGATGCTTGATCCCTGTCACCACCAGCCCACTGTGTGCCTCCACCAGATGTCGTCCATGTGCTGGCACCATAAAGATTGCTGTAACCAGCATCTGTTTGAGCTTGATATTGTTCATGACCCTGTTGATAAACCTGGCTCTGATCGCCAGCTTCAGGCTGCTGCCCGTACATCTGCTGATTCTGCTGTTGGTGTTGCGGAGCAGGAGTGTTAGCGTAATGCTGTTGGCCATACATGCTGGCCTCATACTGCCCCTGACCATATGAACCAGTGTCTTGCTGTGGAGCACCCCACTGAGACTGCTGCTGCTGCTGCTGTTGATGCAACTCCTGACCCTGGTATGAAACACCAGTATCAGGGGGAGCATTAGCTTGATTTGGCTGGGAGTAATGCTGACTAGAAACATCATAACCTTGATTCCATGTATTGGTATACTGATTATCACTGTAAAACTGACTCCCCCCAGCTTCATTGCTTACGTTTTGCTGATGTACTATCTGGCTCTGCTGCTGCTGCTGCTGTTGACCCTCACCTTGGGTGTTACTAGACTCTGAATTCCAGTCCCAAGTGTTCCAGCTATTCCATGAAGGTTGTGAAGCTGCCGGTAGAGGTGCATGCTGGGATACTGGTGCGCTACCACTCTGCTGTCGGGCGTGCAGCCGAGGTTTACTTGAAAGCGCTCCTCCATGAGTAGCTGGCGCCTGGAACTGTGTGGGATCAAACATCATCACCTGGCTTCCTTGGGAGGGAAGACCTGATTGAAGCTGCCCACTGTTCCACTGGTTGCTCATTCTGAGAAGAATACACAAGAAAATGATTATCTGATTATCTATTGTCTACAATGATTAAGCAATTAAATTGCTCTTCTGTATTTTATGAAAAATTAGACAATTCAGCTACAATGAAAAAAAAAAACTAAATGTTAGCCAGGTTTTTAAGAATTTACTATCCATTTCCTCTCTCTCTCTCTCTCTCTCTCTCTCTCTCTCTCTCTCTCTCTCTCTCTCTCTCACGCGCCTATGTGTGCATGTGCGCGCATGCACACACACACATGCACGCATGTACGCACACACACACGCACGCACCCACACACACACACACACACACACACACACACAAAATAGTAGTACCGTGCAAACCTCTTAAGGCGATTTCAGATGTGGCAAATTTCTGTTGCGAAGAACAATATTGTATTCTATGTTGTAAATGCATTACTATATGCTTGAGCTCTTATAAGAGGAATTTCTGATCAGAAGAACTATTTCTTGGGTCCCAGGTGAGTTTGCCTTATCAGAACTGCACTGTAACAATATTTCACCATCTGAACATCTGCAACTGAATGACAGCTGTTTACATCTGAACTCTTCAACTTGTTTTCTTCTTCTTCTTTGTTCCTCATTCGAGGGGAGTGCATCACGCCAGTTAAGCACCTCTCAAGTTCAGAGAACAGTGAATCTGAATTCATTCAGGTAGAGCACTGGCCGCCCCATCCCATATGTTGTAACCTAGAATATGTGAAGGCCTTACACTTCACACACTAATAGCAGTATCTGTTGGAGGACCACCTTTACCTTTCTTTTACTTCCTCTAGACAGGAAGTCTCTGTTACAAAGTGGTTTCGCCGCCTGCCTCGCACTCCAAAGGTTGTGGGTTTGGTTCAAGAGTGCAATTTTCTTGGAGATTTCACAGGGTTGTCGCTGGAGCTACGGAGTTTGTGCTTTAATCGGATGCTTTTGAGCATGTCGCCCTGCGGAAAGAGACTGAACCATGTGGGATAAAACCAGGTGTAATGAAGTCGATCCTCTAACCTTTTAAAATCATTTTCTTTAAACTTCCTGTTTCCTCTGGCTAGGATTCCATCCCAAGTAATGGGCTCCATATACTACTAACACTGGCACAGGAACTGAGCATAATGGGGAGACCGACCCTTTACCATGAAGTTGGAACCCTGACTAACTAACTAACAATGTGAATTATGCTGTATTGTTTTATCTGATCTGTGGCTCAATCCAAGTGATTTCAAATTATATTTTCTTCTTTATGCTGTACTACTTTGCATATACTACAATAAAGAAGACAAATAATGACATTCTACCAGATCTGAACAACAAAGAAAACTGTCTTATAAACAACATCATGTCCCTGAAACTGAAATACGAGGGTACGTTAATAAGTAAGTCACAAATAGCTGTAGAAAAATAACTAAATATGATAACAACTTGAAACCTGTTTTTTTTTAAATACATACATTGTCCCTTTATTTCTCAACATAATTTCCACCAACATTGATGCACTTATCCCATCGTTTTATCAGTCTTCCCAAATCGGCTGCATAGAACTGCGTGCTCTGTTTTCTAAACCACGTTTTCACTTCACAACTAAGGTGGGACGTTCTGGAACATCCACTTTACAGTCCCGACTTAGCCCCTAGCAATGCCACCTTTTTTGTCCAGTGAAAACCCACCTTGGCGGGAGACATTTCACGAAATACACCGAAGTTGAATGTGAAGTGAAAACGTGGTTTAGAAAACAGAGCATGCAGTTCTATGCAGCTGGTTTGGGAGGCCTGATAAAACGATGGGACAAGAGCGTCAATGTTGGTGGAAATGTTGAGAAATAAAGGGACAATGTACGTATAAAAATAAACTGGTTTCAAGTTGTTATCATATTTAGTTACTTTTCTACAGCCATTTGTGACTGATTTATTGACTTCTCCTCATAATTTGGCCATGTTAAACATGACAGTGACTTAGGAAGAACAGTAATAGAAGACATCGTTCCTGAATGAAGAAGCAAGGATCAACCAGCACAAAGGAAGGACATTAAAGACACTCTGATCATGCATGAGTCAGGGGAGCTGGTGTATGATTGCGAGTCTTCTCGGTGTGCTTTACATGCGAGGTTATGCAAAGGGCCTGCTACATGATGATAAGTGCATCACAATGTGCCGCACTACACTGTATAACAATACACACTGTACCACACTATACACTGTGCCACACTACATGCTGTGCCACACTACACACTGTACCACACTACACACTGTGCCACACTACACACTGTACCACACTACACACTGTACCACACTACACACTGTGCCACACTACACACTGTACCACACTACACACTGTACCACACTACACACTGTACCACACTACACGCTGTACCACACTACACGCTGTGCCACACTACACACTGTACCACACTACACGCTGTACCACACTACACGCTGTACCACACTACACACTGTGCCACACTACACACTGTACCACACTACACGCTGTGCCACACTACACACAGTGCCACACTACACACAATGCCACACTACACACAGTACCACACTGCACACAGTACCACACTACACACTGTACCACACTACACACAGTACCACACTACACACTGTACCACACTACACACAGTACCACACTACACACTGTGCCATACTACACACAATGCCACACTACACACAGTACCACACTGCACACAGTACCACACTACACACAGTACCACACTACACACAATGCCACACTACACAGTGCCACACTACACTGTGCCACACTACACTGTGCCGCACTACACACTGTGCCACACAACACAGTGCCACACTACACAGTGCCACACTACACAGTGCCACACTACACACAGTGCCACACTACACACTGTACCACACTACACAGTGCCACACTATACACTGTACCACACTACACAGTGCCACACTACACACTGTACCACACTACACACAGTGCCACACTACACACTGTGCCACACTACACAGTGCCACACTACACACAGTGCCACACTACACATTGTACCACACTACACACTGTGCCACACTACACACAGTACCACACTACACACTGTGTCACACTACACACAGTGCCACACTACACACAATGCCACACTACACACAGTACCACACTACACACAGTACCACACTACACACAGTACCACACTACACACTGTGCCACACTACACACTGTGCCACACTACACACAGTACCACACTACACACAGTACCACACTACACACAGTACCACACTACACACAGTACCACACTACACACTGTGCCACACTACACACTGTGCCACACTACACAGTGCCACACTACACACAGTGCCACACTACACACAGTGCCACACTACACACTGTACCACACTACACATTATGCCACAGTACACACAGTGCCACACTACACACAGTGCCCCACCACACACTGTTACAGTACTATTCTACACCATGTGCCGCACTATACACTGCTACAGTACTATTCTACACTCTGTGCCACACTATACACTGCTACAGTACTATTCTACACATGTGCCACACTATACACTGCTACAGTACTATTCTACACATGCGCCGCACTATATACTGCTACAGTAATATTTTACACTCTGTGCCACACTATACACTGCTACAGTACTATTCTACACTCTGTGCCACACTATACACAGCTACAGTACTATTCTACACATGCGCCGCACTATACACTGCTACAGTAATATTCTACACTCTGTGCCACACTATACACTGCTACAGTACTATTCTACACTCTGTGCTGCACTATACACTGCTACAGTACTATTCTATACTCTGTGCCGCACTATACACTGTTACAGTACTATTCTACACACTGTGCCACACTACACACTGTTACAGTACTATTCTACGCACTGTGCCACACTATACACTGTTACAGTACTATTCTACGCACTCTGCCACACCATACACTGTTACAGTACTATTCTACGCATTGTGCCACACTATACACTGTTACAGTACTATTCTACACACTGTGCCACACTATACACTGTTACAGTACTATTCTACGCACTGTGCCACACTATACACTGTTACAATACTATTCTATGCACTGTGCCACACTATACACTGTTACAGTACTATTCTACACACTGTGCCACACTATACACTGTTACAGTACTATTCTACACACTGTACCACACTATACACTGTTACAGTACTATTCTACACACTGTGACACACTATACACTGTTACAGTACTATTCTATATAATTCACAATACAGAATCACACAGCACTGCATTCTACTACACTGGAGATGTGGATATACAGAAGAATATGACATATTTCATGGAAACAAAAATAATCAAATACAGTGGTTCTAGAAAAACTTGGAATGAAAAGAGAGTTAATGAAAGCACACAAAAAAAGAGGCAAGTGAAATATTTCGGCCACGTTAAAAGACATAACGTTCTTATAAAAACCATACTGGAGGGTAAGGCTGAAGGCAAGCGAGCAAGAGGCCGACAAAAGTACAAGTGAGAAGATAACATCAAGAGATGGATAAACAGCAACATTAAGAGATGGATGAACAGCAATCTTACAGAATGTACAGTCATGAGAGACAGACAGTGTAGGAGATCCATTGTAGCCAGCCTTCATTGTGGAGAAGGCACTTGATTGATTCACATTCTACTACACTGGAATGTGGATTCCATCACATGTATGTCCAGTCCACAATCAGGAATATAATGTAATACAGAAATAGTAATGCAATGCTATTTCCTGAATCATAATGTAGTATATTAGTAGTATAATAAAGTGCTATATATTGCATCATATTGTAATATGAATGCTATAATTACTACTACTACACTGGACCACACTGTGACTATAATATACTAATCATTACGCAGCATATCCTCTCAGAATGTAGGCGGTCTCATGATGTCCCACCAAAATCAAAACGAAGTGACTATTCACAATAGATTTGCGAATAGAGAAAAATTATATTCGCAGTAGAAGTAGGTCACATGATTATGCCTATGCGTGTGGCTATATTATTTTTCGTTGATCTATTAACGTGAGCTCAGTAGCATAGTGGTAAGTGTCTCCCCCTGCGACGTGGGAGCTCGAGGTTCGATTCTCCACCCGGGAAGCAATATTTTTTTTTTCATTTTTAGCACCCAGGCAGCGACGGAGTGATCGAGTGTCGGAATCGACAGATCCAATAGATGTCTTTGTTTAACGTGAATTTTATTTGCCAACTGAAATAGCGCGCCAAATTAACCACCTTCATACTGGCTCAAACTAAAATTGACTAGTAAGCGGACACTGACGCTTTCACTGTACAGGGAAAAATGATCTGGAGACATTACACATCCCTGTCTCACGCCTCTTTTAATAGGCTGATACTGACCTACATCATTATCAATTCTGATGGCAGTTTGTTGTTTCCAATATATGTTTTTTTTTTTAACATTTGGATTTACACATGGATGCCTGGTAACAGTAAGTGTACAGAAACGAAAGTTAACAATTCTTGAACTCGCCTGGGGACACAATTATTTGGAGGGATCGTTATTTGTATTGGGGATACCAATTCTGGAAAATTATTCTTGATATTTAAACAGGACTAACGTAATTTAAAAATAAAACGGGATGCCAGAAGAACGGACAGAAGTAAGAAGAAGGGTGATTAATTAAAAATTACTGAGAATTCGGCAGAATTAAACTCGTGACAGTGAACATTCCTATTTAAATTAACCACCTTCTTAGACTTCTTAATGGCTCAAACTAAAATTGACTAGTGAGCAGACGCTGTGACATGTTTGTTACTTCCCGCAATTCTATTGTGAATATAATTTTTCTCTATTCGCAATTCTATTGCGAATATAATTTTTCTCTATTCACAATTCTATTGCGAATAGAGCCTCCCAAATCAAAATTATTCTTGATCCTCTGCTAGTTCCCCTGCCTCACGCATTGTCATGCCCAATGTGTTTTCAATGTCCTGTGACCATCTTTGTACTGGTCGACCCTTGCAGACAGACACCATGGGCAATGGTCAATAGATAAGCGGTTGAAACTGCAAGGCAAGGGCTAAACTAAAGAATCTTAAAGTTAAAAGATTGATTGTAGTACACTGTACAACAATGATTCATACTTTCTTCGCACCCTGTTACTCACTGTTAGGACTTACTTAGGTAGAGCAACGTTCTGAAAAATAATAGTAATGCATGCTACATCTTGACATGTTTCCACTGTACTATAAGCTCATTGGTCATAAATTATATTAGTGTGTCCTCTGATGTTCATTCTTAGTTTAAACGACTTCTTCTGTAATTTGTAATTCATCAATAAACTTTATAAATAAAACCACGGTGGCGAACCTCACACAGACGACCGAACTGAGTGAACTTGAAGTAAGACACTCGGGGTTTTAGATAATTTAATCTCAGTTCAAGATAATTCTTCAACAATCGCACTTACTCTACAAGTTACTCTTCACACAAAGGCAATGCCCCATGTAAAACTGATGTTATATCCAAGGAAATAATGCAGTCCTTGTCGCTAGCAAAGATGTAGGTTATACATAGCAGACAGTTCAAGACGGACTTCTGAATACTTGATTACGTGGGGACTCAAACATTCCAAACTACGGCTCGGAGAGTACTTATTCGCGTCTCCAGTTAGATATTAAGTTATTTAGTTACAAAAATTACTGAATTTCTATATATTATTAATCATTATGATGTTATTTACTTTAATATGTGTCAATTTAATATAAATATAAATTCCCATTGTTTCCAAACTATCACTTAGAAAGTGAAGGTTGTTTAAGGAGAGTTAACGAAAAGAGCCGAAATTAAATCAATCATCATCATCGTCATCATACTATTCATTTTCCAATTTTGCTGTCAAGAGTTGTGGGGAGGAAAAATGAACGTTCTATACCTAGTCCCTGGTGGGTGGCACTTGCTGGTGTTATTCCGTGTGATTTTACAACGTTCTTTGATGTTAATTCATGTTCTTCTCGGGCGCTCTCTTAATCTTGTATCAAATCTTCTTGCTAAAACTAAATCTATAGAAAGGAAATGTAATTGTTTCTGCTTTTGCAAATAACTTTCTTTATATGTGCACAGACAGTGTTTATTGTTTTGTTCTATATTATCTATTATAAATAAATAGTTTTTATTATTTGTATATTTCCCTACAATGCAAAGTGTTTGTCGGGAAGTTAACGAAAAGAGCCGAATGCGAAACAAGACTAAGATTTGGGTACAAGTGTGCCACGTAGACGACTGATAACAGATGGGGGATTAGATTTCATACAGGATTATGGGAGGTGGGCGTACACCTGGTGGGGCCCTTGTAACACCACCCATCACCGTGGACGTTGGGTTTTTGACGGCCCTTCTGTGAGATATGAGTCTAGTCTCGAACCGACATGCAGAACTAGGGACAATCGCATCATTGTTCCGTCCTCGTCTTCAACAACCAGCGAAGAGTCCCATAATATTAATGACTAATGGAACCAGCTGTAGTCTGATGTGTGTCCGTCTGACTTTTCCTCGGTGCATCGATTGTCGCTTAGATCCTCTAGTCACTCCCTGCCACTTCATTCTTTCTAGGTTATGATGATTTACATATTCATCCACGCTATGCATATGATCCCAAAGGGCAGAGACCAAGTCTGCATTATCATGCATCAATACGCCACCAATGAGTGCAGACCCAACCAATCTCTCCGCCTGCTCGTTTCCCATCCCACCAGCATGTCCCGGAGAAAAGGTCCAACAGATGCTTCATATTTTTTTTTTATTATTATTTTTTAATCGAAGCATGTCACTCTACACGAAGTATGCCTGTCTTAACCTTTCTAATGTGAATCCGTTACAACAGGGATTTGACATTCTGTGTGCTGTTTGTCCTCCAACCAATGAACAACGGCGTTGACTTCTTCCACCGCCCTCTCAGACTAGATGTTATGGTATGGTATCATATGCCAGACTCTCCTGGACTAAACGCCGTAAATTAACATATGGATAGGGACTGCTCACAATATCAAAGAGTCAGCTGGTGAATACGGAATAAAGCTGTGCGGGTGATCATAGGATGGATAAGGGACACGTCAGTTGTATGTATGCGATACATCCTAGCTTTGCCAACGATTGCGGCTAAATCGTATCCACAAGTGGCTGCAAACTAGGAGCACCCCCTGCATAAATCCCTGAACACAGTTAAGGGCCACAGGCTGATCAGAGAAAAAACATGGATGGCTTAGGCATAGGACGCCATCAGTGTGCATGTTTGAGAACACTGGGAGAGAAAAGGAGTAGGTCCGATTGCTCGAGGAAAAGTCAGACTTGTGCCTCTCCCATGCACATCTTTTTCCCTCTTACCACAGCGCCATCCATATAGATGATTGTATGGCCTGAGCACGAACTGTCATGAGTCCGTTGTTGTATCTCCCATTAAGCGCTGCTAATCAGCCACTTCCTGCGCTCTCTGAATAATTTAATTATAACCCTGCATAAGTCTCATTTTTACCGTCATTTATTATAACACCTGGGGACATCGGCCTTAACAATCCTATTCTTCACTGAGCACCTTAACACAAACGCTTTCTGGGTTAATAACACTACCGATCTTTATACACTAGTCAATCAAATTTTTTTCACTGTCTTCTGCAATTCTTGCTAGTTCCCATGCCTATACCTTATTCGCAAGAATACCAGCTGCAAAAATCAGTCAACTGTCATTGCCATTTACTGCCTACATAGCACCTTGCAATGTATGGCAGGGTCGCTAAGAAAGCAATGGCAAACTACTGAGCGTAATCTTGCCTAGTAGATCAACAGCAGCTGAAAGATGCTGGTGTTGACTGCAACGTCCGGTAAGGGATATGCAACAAACACAAAAATGTATGGCAGGGGGGTCTTGAACCTCAGGAATTAAAGCGACCTGGCTTGTGCAGTGAACGCGAACTGTGAAGGTTATGGTTTTCTTTTTTGCCCCCGACAGAAAAATATCCACACCTTACTTAGGATTCTAACCCGGTCTCCCGTAGGAGAATCCGGCATTCTAGCCACTCGGACAGCTGTTCCTCCGCAAATGTCAGTATCATTCCAGTTCCGGGTACCTCAAACCTATTAATCTTGCTTGTGTAAACAGTGACTAGCACAGGCGATATTGCAGATCCTTGTGGTAATCCAGGTGTAATAATACACGTCTCAGAGGTCTATGATCCTAGGTGGAGAGCAACTCTACGAAAATGCAGGGTAGATGCTATCCAGCTCACAATATATAGTGCTACTGCCATTGTTTCCTGGCTACTCTGGAACCCCTCATAAACATCAAAAGCAAATGTGGCTGCATTTGACCAGGTGTCCTTTCCCTGACCGGTAACTCCATAACCCTTGTTTGGGTGCCGGTTTTCCCTTTCCAAGTATCCTTGCAGCTTAACAGCAACCATCTTCTCCAACACTTTACCATATGCATACACAGAAGTCACAAACAATATGTTGCACTATTTATTGCCTGGTATATTTCGCTGCATCGTGTGCATATTGTAGAGTTATATATCATATGAAGTTACTACATGAATAATATGAATAATCAATCAATCAATCATGTGCCATGCCGGAAAGCGTGGGCGGTCATGACACGCCATTTCACTCGATCACCAGTGTCGTGGATCAGCTCAGTGTTCCTGTCTCGTCCATGCCATGTGGCCAAGCCATCCAGGTATTTTCCTCTCGGTCTTCCCCTTGGTCTGTTCCCTTCGATCTTGCCAGTTGTCACCAAGTTCTCCAATCCATTTCTTCTCATAACATGCCCAAAAAATTTTGACTGTCTACGTCTAATGAATAATACTTTGGCTGAAATACTTAACAGATTCAGTGCCAAACAAAACAGTAGGTGTTGACTCAACCATTTCCCCGGTATACAAGACTATCCATTATTCAGTTGAATTGAGGTGAATTGAGTTGAGCTGAGTTAAGAACCAACATCAACGCATTCAGGACATTCCCATACGTGCCCCGCCCCTTGTTCAACAGCCAGCGAAGAGTCATACTACTAATTGTTCCCATCGCTATCTGATTTAAAATTCTCCTGATCTTCCCTCTCAGTTTTGAGATTCTTCCAGAACCCCTGCTGATCCTCCGCATTCTCATTCTTTCCACATACGGATTCTCAATCTATCCCCCGCCTTCACCACCTAGTCCCACAAGCGCACGACCACCTCCTCCTTGTCCATAGGCAATATACCAACAAGAGGTGCACTCCCTGCCAGCCTATCAGCCTCTTCATTCCCCCGCACCCCCGCATGGCCAGTGCAAAATATTCATACAATTCTCACAATCTGTGACCTCTGAAGCGACGATAGCCATTCCACACGAAACATTCCTTGTTCCATCTTACTAAGCATACGCTTTAAATCCGTAATGAATACAATGTATGTTACAGTAGTCTCCTCTAACCAACGGGATGTCGCTGTTACTGCTTCCACCTCCATTCTCATGCTGGAGGCCGTAGTCTCATATGCCAGACTCTCCTTTGTCAAAACTCGCCCATTAGCCTTTGAAATAAAACCCCAACCACTACGTCTGTTTTCTCACCACTGACCAATCGGTGTAGATGACTATGTCACCTTGATGTAAGTTACTCTGGATCAGTTGTTGCACTTCAAACTCAGTGCGGTCCGCTGCCAATTCTCTGCAATAACGTTACTATTACATTGTGACAGTCTGTCATGTCTTCCGGAACATCAACCCACTCTCTTTCATGATTGATGCTCTCCAGATCACACACCTGACGTATAGATAGTTCTGCCTGTGCCATCCAGGACCTGCCTCGTCTTAGTCTATGACCCTTGACCATATCTATGGCTTCATTCAGGGGTTATTCATATCTGCAGCAACTCTCAGGTACCATTTGGCCTGAAGGACCCTATGCCTATCCGTCATTGTTGGTATCGCTAGGATATGCCTCATGTATATTAGCGGAGTGTCCTTTTTGTACCCCAGGATTACCCCTCATGGCAGTATTCTGTATGCTCTCTAACCTTTCAAGCTGGCTCTTTGATACTGTCAGCAGCCCCAAACCATACTCAATGACAGAAATTATTAACTGCTGAAAGAGCCTGTAATGCATCCTCTGATCTACCCCGGTTGCTGCCTTCGCCCTCAATGCATTAAATCCCCTACAAGCCTTCATCACCAAAGTCTCCACATATCCTTAAAAGACAAACACCTGTCAAAGGTGATACCCAAGTACTTCTATTTACTCTCTCTACTAAGAGGACATCCATTCAAAATAATACCTGGGACATCTGCCTTGACGATTCGGTTATCCAGGGAGTACCACACAGCCGATGCCTTGTCTGGGTTTTAACGGCCCCTGCGTCCGTGCACCATTCTGCCACCCTGTTTACTGACACATGTAAGTGTTCCGCCAAACTAGCCCTGTCTCTGCCCTGTCTGTACATCAGCACATCGTCTGCAAATGTCAAGATTCTACCCACACCTGTGTCTCAATATCTGCAATTTTGCTGCTGTAGACATTAAAGAACACTAGGGACATGGCAGATCCCTGTGGCGACCCAGGTGTAATAGTACATGGGTCGGAAGTCCAGGAACCCATGCGCAGTGCAACCTTACACTCATAGAGGACGGCCGCAACCCATCTGACCAGGCAAAGGCAGACCTCCATGTCCAACAGAGTGTATATCAACCGATCATACCTGACCCCGTTATACGCATCCTCCAGGTCAAGAGCTACCGCCACTGTCTCTTGTTTATCCTGGAGTTTAAAACCACGCACCTTTACTTTTTTTTTAAATATCTTTCAGCCTCCTCCAATTCTGTGTCAACTGTATTTGTTGCTCTCCGCACCCTCTGCCAATTCCTTATGGCCGCTCTCTTTTCCCTCCATGAATTCTCCACCTCTTTTGTCCACCATGGTGGTTGAGTGAAGATTCTTCTTATTGGTTTAGATATTCCCTGTGATCTAAGACGCCCCAAGAGCGAAGAGTGGTCGCAATCATAACTGAATACCCTGCGGGCTCTTATAGCCCTGAATGTGCTGGACTTAATTATCAGCACAGAACAGGGGATTTGGTCACTTCCATGGTTCCAAGGACACTCCATTTTATGTCTGATGCCGCCTCTTGGGATACAAGTGCCAGCTCGATGGCCGTGTCAGGGTCCTCCCGTCTCACTGCTGGACTAGTTGGTATCCCGTGATTTAAACAGACAACATCCGTCTCAAGCAAAGCTTCAGCAAGAGCAGTACCCTGTCTGTTCTCTCCCGACCTGTCCCACTCCTTGGCGCGGGCATTGAAGTCACCACATATCAGATACCTGTACCAGGGTTATCCACTGAACTTATCAACCAGTACCAACTCTCTCTTCTTATGCGAGATACCCCATTTACACACACACACACACACATATATATATATATATATATATATATATATATATATATATATATATATATATATATATATATATATATATTAGGTTCCAGCTGTATCGTTCGATTTTATCTGCATTCCGTGCACTCCTTTACTTTCCTGACCCCACCCACTCATATCCATGGACGGTAGCTTGCACCTCACAAATGTGGAGTACGCAATCATACTACCCATGAGTTGAAAGATGCGTGCCAGACCTTACGCAGATCATGGGAATATAATAGACATCTGGGCGTATCTTTGGGTCTGTGTTCATATCCAGAATTGTATCCATCAGCACTGAAGGTAGATTTCATCGCTCCTGAAGTCACCATCCACGGCTTTTGATTGGGGCACGACAACACGTTGAGATGTTTCCTGAGTTACTCCCGTGCTAATATAAAGCGCACGAACTTACATAGGTGTTTCAGATGCAGCCTAAACCATATTGTCCTGTGTGGATGTGACGCCTCAGTGTAAGAGAGATAACTTGTATATCATTGACATTATCATCATGACAAGTGGCATCATTCTCATCTGTCAAGAAATCAGGACCGCTTTCGTCCAGTCCATGAACGCCAAATTCACAAACTGACACCCAGGACCAAAGCAAACCGGCTCACATGGGACACCAGAAGGGCAGCTTACATTCTCATCATTACGGATGCCATTTTAACAATGACATTGTAATTTGTAACATACACTACATCTTTGTCCAAACCATTCATTGTTACCAATATTCAATGTTCATTTGATTTGTTTTGTTGCTAAATCACGTATAGAAACATTTTAACCACGTCCAACAAACAATGAGACAAAAACTTCCGGGTCAGGGAAAAGTGGCTCATATGATCATTTCTGCTGGACAGATCCACAAACCGGTGGCTCATTTTCCTCAGTTTAAGTTCAGGGATCCAGTTTTCTTACTTGAAAAGCATGTTTTTTAGTGCCGAAGATGACGACCAAGATTTTATGTCAACAGGAGGGTATGTACATTCGTTTGTCTTAACGATTTCATCTGGTTTCGATATTGTCAGTATGAGTATCGAAGTGGGTGGTACCTCGCCTCATGATGAGACTTGAAAGATGTACTTACTTGCTTTTTGACCGTTTGCTATCACATTTGTTTTGAAGATAATTTATCTGTTGTGTTTGCATACACTATACTCTATACTCTATACCAACTAGCTTAGTGGACTTCTGTCAAATAACTACAGCCAAACTTTAAATGTTCTCCATTCTTTCATCATCGGTAGGTATCAATAAAAAATAGTATCAACTATCATCAAGTTCAAGAAGTAACTCCAAAAAGAAAAAAAAATAGTTTTACTTTTTAGTTAACCCACTCAGTGCCAAACAAAACAAGTAGGTTTGGTTGGACCAAACCTAGTGCACAATCAAATAATATTTCCAGTGCACTGGACAGATTTTTGCGTGTGGGTTAGCTTACCTTATTACCAATATCCCTCACCATTAAACACACCCACTCAAACTTCTGAGGTACTTGTAATTTATGTCTCAAAGTCAAGGATGAGACGTCAACATTTAAATCCAACTGACTGGTGTAGGGGTTGAACCCGCTACCATTGCACCAGTGCACCAAATGATCAGGAGCAGGTGCTGTTATCCATTCGGCCTTGCTGACCTCCATTTGGCATATATATTATGTTAAATATGTCACCAGCATGTGTAACATGAGTGGTAGGAATGACAGATTGACAGATGAACTATGTGACAAATTGTGAACTATTTAAACATGAAGTTACTTACTTCTATTCAGTTATTCTAGCGCAGTGGTTCTAGGCGGTGGGGAATTCCCCCCCCCCCCTCCATCTGGGGGGATTGATTTTAGGGTTTCTGGGGAGGGGGGGGGGGATTAATATTATTTCAAGATCGCGTTAATATAAGAACCGTTTACTTGATATTGTTTTTCCTTCCATACTTTACGGTTCTGTACTTCTATCTCTTCTGAAATTCGTTGTGTAACGCAAGTAGACCCGCAAATCACATATTATGTAGACGTCTAGACATGTTCTAGTATGTGTTATGAAATTTAGCTTCCATTTTTATGTATACTGTGTGGGGGGGGGGGGGATTTATAGGGAGTAAACACGAAAGGGGGGAATGATATTCTGAACATATGGTGAAGGGGTGGATGGGCCAAAAAAGGTTCTTCTTCTTCTTTGCGTTCATCCAGAGTGTTTTTTCAGATGTGATTGCATTGTGTCTAGTTAGGCACCCTTGGGCCGAAACCCTTGGGCCAACACATCCTACTTTTAGCATGCATTTTTGACAGGTTAGCATTCCTGTGGGACTCTCACTTTTGTTGTGCCGTCCGCATCCCAGCTTGTCAAGTTGGAATGGTCGAATGCTTCACGATCAGCCCTCAAGGGAAGGCAGGGACAGTCCATAGCATTTTCTGCCATCCAGGGTTGCTTCCATAGTTGCAGAGCCGACACATAGTGCCCTGGTGCTGGGCTCACCGAGGGAATCATCACATCCTGCTCATGGCTGCTTTAATTCCTCACTTCAATGTATTGGGCATTTCATTCATCACGGGCCTTTCCCACACAAACCAGACCGGTCTGCAGACAGTATCCACTCAGCGAGTTTTCGATTCGGACATGTGCTTGTCGCTGTGCCTGTCAGAGCTGTTCCGGGCACAACGAACATTCAGAAAACTAGCTAGTCAGAGCTTTTCTGGACACGATAGGCATTCAGAAAACTAGGTAGTCAGAGCTGTTCCTAGCACGAAAGACATTTCGCTCGGATGTAATTGCGTAGTGCCAATTTTTATTTTGCCACCTGTAGGACGGCACTTCCGACTTCGGTGGGAATTTTTTTATGAGGTTATCTTTCCTCGGGTTTTGAGGCACGTTAGACTCTTACTGTTGTGGTGTCGCCCACATCTCAGCTGGTCAAGGTAGATCTGTCGAAGACATCATGGTCAACCCTCAAGGGAAGGCAGAAGCAGACCATGGGCATTACCCACTATCCAAAGAGGCTTCCATAATTGCAGAACTGGCACATATTGCTCTGAGACTGGGCTCACCCTAGGATTTGCCATATCTTGCTCATGGCTGCTTTAATTTCTCACTTCCATGTATTAGGCATTTCGTTAGCCACTCGCCGCTCCCCACACAAACCAGGAATGGTCAGTCTGCAGATGACATCCACTAGGTAAGTTTTAGCTTCGGGCTTCCATGCAATGGATTCGCTAGCCAAGCGTTCCATTTCGTGATAATGAGACGTTTTTCACCTTTGACTGCACTCTATGAGTATAAATATAGACATTTTCCATAACCATTTCTTCATGCGACTGGGGTGCTTTTCTACCTT
Organism: Cepaea hortensis; assembly: GCA_963921405.1. Lineage (NCBI taxonomy): Eukaryota > Metazoa > Mollusca > Gastropoda > Stylommatophora > Helicidae > Cepaea > Cepaea hortensis. The sequence goes on along the minus strand of OY992884.1, from coordinate 93,637,633 downwards.
TAGTACTCGCACACGAGGTAGACTACATGTGCTGCCGGCTCAGCACCTTACCTCCAGTGAGTGAGAGATGGCCAGGCCCTCTCATCCGGGGATCCCTCATATCCCCAGCTGAGGGCCTTCGAACAAGTATCTGAACTAAGCATGTAGCATGCTCAGCATCTCACCTCCGTTTTGCAGTATGTGTGTATCGGCCCGGCTCTCACATCTAGGGGTTAGTGGCTTAGAGGCGTTCAGCCATATCCCTCAGATGGTAGCCTTAGGGTATGTGGCTGGACCAAGTATTAGTGGCTTTGTGCACCTGATTTGGGCTTTTGACTGCTATCCTCAGTCTACGTGCAGAGCAGTAGGTTGTGTCTGTCTTAGTCTGGTCCCTATTTCAAGAGCTGTCCAGCATGTAGTTGTATATCCATCGGCATAGCGCTTGGGGTCACTGGGACACTCAAAGCCCCCCCCCCCCCCCCCACCGCAGCAAGGTGGAGACACATGGGAGTGGGGGGGGGGGGGGCAAAATGGTTGAGAACCACTGTTCTAGTGCAATATCATTTAGTTATTGTTTACAAATTTTAAAAATTGTCTCGGCAGGTCAAAACTGGCCAACTTGTTTGGGATTGATAAAGCCAGTGGCCAAGGTGGGAATGAGTCTCTGACCTATACAGCACCAAAACAACCAAAAAAGAAAGGTAAAAACTGTTTGCTGTCTGCATTGTAGAATGGTTTCATACACAACAGATTGACATAGATGCCTGGTGTGTGGGTTCTTCAAATGGAGACTGTAAATGTGTTCAGATTTTGTAACTAGACATACATGTCATGGTCAAAAAGAGGCAAGTGAAATATTTTGGCCACGTTAAAAGACATAACACTCTTATAAAAACCATACTGGAGGGTAAGGTTGAGGGCAAGCGAGCAAGAGGTAGACAACAATACAAGTGGGAATATAACATTAAGGGATGGATGAACAGCAATCTCACAGAATGTACAGTCAGGACGAGAGACAGACAGTGTTGAAGATCCGTTGCAGCCAATCTTTATTGTGGAGGCGGCACCTAATTGATTGACTTGGTCTAATAGTTGTGACATCATCATCACTCATTCTGATAAACATAGGCGGTCATGGTTCACCATCTGACACGATCACAAGAGTCTTCAATCAGGTCTATGTTCTTCTCCCAATTGTGCCATGTGGGAAAGCGATCCAGATATTGATCTCCCTGCCTTCCCTTTGCTCTTCTCCCATCAATGTTGTCAGTTGTCACTAAGTTTGTTAATCAGTCCCATTATGGTTTTCATTTGGTTCTTGAAGGTCTGTCGCTTGTTTTTGTTTCTGTCCTTCCATGATATTTGTTGAATTCTCCTTAGTAATCACATTTCTACTGCCATTAGCTATTTCCCAGCTAGTCTGTTTATTGTCCATAGATGGTACAATTGTTGCATCATCATCATACTCAAGTGCCTTGCCAGCTGGAGTAGGCATTCATGTCTCTCCACAGATCTTGGTCTTTGGCGTTCTGGATCAACTCTACTGATGATATTCCTCTATGCCACCATCTCAATCCATCCAGCATCATATCTCTTGATCTGCCTCTGCCTCTCTTCTCCTTGATCTTTCCAGTCGTCAAGATGTTCTCCAATGCCTCTCTTCTCATCACATGACCAAAGAAAGCTGTTTGTCTCATTCTTATTGTTGAATAGGTTGTTCTAGGTTCATTAGCCTCTTTCAGGCAGTCGTTGATAGATATACTGGCAGTCTAAGGAAATCACAACATTTATCTCAGGAACCACATCTCATTGCATACATGTCAATAATCAGTCTAATAGGCTGTGCAAGTGGGTCAGAAGGTAAGGTCAATGTGTGAGTTATTTGTTTATAAAATAGAAACAGCCATAAGCAGCACAATTTGGTGATGGTTAAGAGTGAATATTCTTAATGAGGATATTCTCAGTAAGAATCAGGATCTTTGGAGATGCATGTAAACCTTTGTCAGTTGGTAGGACACATGACATTGATGATTCTCAGCAAGCGTGAGGTAAAATCCCATGCTAAGTAATATCTAAGCAGACATGTTTGTTTCAAATGTAGACATGTACATAGCAAACTTGTGACTCTGTTGATTGTAGATGTGTATTGAAGGACATTCTAAATTTCTTCCCCCCCCCCCCCACCCACCCCCACACACACACACACACACACACACACACACACACACACACACACACACACACACACACACACACACACACACACACACACACACACACACACACACACACACACACACACACACACACACACACACACACACACACACACACACACACAGAGAGAGAGAGAGAGAGAGAGAGAGAGAGAGAGAGAGAGAGAGAGAGAGAGAGAGAGAGAGAGAGAGAGAGAGAGAGAGAGAGAGAGAGAGAGACAGACAGAGACAGAGACAGAGACCAGACCAGACAGACCAGATAACCCCCAGGAGTCTCTGAGAAAATTTCACCCGTGAGCCGAATGGCATACCCCAGAATTGAACCCACAACCTTCAGAACCCAAGACAGGCAACATAGCCACTTCGCCATTGTTGACTCCCTCCCCTAACCGTCCCTGATAAGGAAGTCCTGTGTGCTTCACTAGAGATCTCATAAACAGTAGGTCACCCAAATCCTTGGCCTTGTAACATTTCAAAATTAGAAAACCTATTTACCAACAGAATAATTATAATATTCATGTAAACACGGATGCCACAGACAATATATTGTACGATTTATTGCCTGGCATATTTCGCTGCATCTCATCAGGTTTATACTGCAGGGCTATATATCACATAAAGTGAATAAATGAACTATACTTTAGCTGAAACAATGTTCAAATTGCTCAAATATAGTGAGGTGTTAGCAGTCAGGTGGTTCCATATTTCGCTGCATCTCATCAGGTTCTTACTGCAGGGCTATATATCACATAAAGTGAATAAATGAACTATACTTTAGCTGAAACAATGTTCAAATTGCTCAAATATAGTGAGGTGTTAGCAGTCAGGTGGTTCCATATTTCGCTGCATCTCATCAGGTTCTTACTGCAGGGCTATATATCACATAAAGTTAATAAATTAACTATACTTTAGCTGAAACAATGTTCAAATTGCTCAAATATAATGAGGTGTTAGCAGTTAGGCGGTTCCAGTCGGTTTTATGCAAACAGACAGAGTTCATCTTAAATGTGAAATTACAATAGGGATAACAGATGTTGCACATTCAAACAATGCTTGTGAGTATGTGTTTTAAATGTTTCAGCTAAAGCATTATTCATTTATTCTCTCCAAATGATATGCACCTGCAGCGAAATATGCCAGGCAATAAATTGCGCAACTTATTATTATTGGCCTTCGTGTTTAAATTCACTAAGAGAATACATTGTTTTGAATTATTATATGTGTGAAAGAGGAAAAACAAACTTATTTTTCCTGGACAATGTAAAACATTGGTAGCCGTATATACGACAAGATGTGGATATTGAAGAAGGTTGGCTACTAAAGACGATAAAACAAAGAAAATCAAAATATTTTGGTCACTTGAAATGTCATGAAAGTTTGGAGAGAACAGTAATAGAGGGAAGAGAGGAAGAGAAAGGCCCAACAGAAGATGGGTGCAGGATGATCTCCAGATAGATCTTTTGGACACGGGATATCCTGCTTATGACCGAGAAGTTTTCCAGAAGGTTGTTGTGGGAGCAAGGTTCTGCAAAGGACATGTTACTGAATGAATGAATGAGCTGTATATTTGAATGCAATTGTCACAGAGCTATTGTATAATGCAGTGTGACCTTTCATCTATTTTCCTCATCAGATGCAGTGCCTGATGGAAGCACAGCTCCAGCAGTTGTCGTAGCCAGTGTTGTTCATGCCTATAAATAGTAAGTTCCAGCTTTCATCTGTAGGTTAGCTTTATTAACTGCACATATGTGTATGACTTCCGGTCCAATATGGTGGATAGGCTGTCGAGCTTTTAAGAGTGTTTTTACTTATGGCTATGTTTTGCTTATGCATTTTCCTCATGTTGGACCGGTAGTAAATGTTTCCGTCACCCAGCTACTGAGTTAAGTGCTTGAAGTGACACTGTGAGCTGTGGATTTCATGTGGAATGCTTTTACATCTGCGGTTGTTTGCATTGTGAACTGCATGTTCTGAAAAATGGCGGCGGCCAGTTGCTGAATTAGCTGGTTTTGCCTTATGCAGTAATTACGATTAGTAGCATGACTCTTCGCTGGCTGTTGAACGAGGGGACGGAGCATGTATGGGAATGTCCTGAGTGCAGTGATGTCGGTTCTTAACTCAACTCAACTCAACTGTGTGTGCAACTGCTGGTTTTCTAGTGACTGCTGCTTCCATCAACGATAAACTGCAATTTTAGTGGTGGAATGTTGTTTTGACATTCTGGCCTTATGCATGCATGCTTGTGCATGCTGTTGGTTTATTGAGCCTGCTATCTGTTCCACTGTTCACATGGCACAGTGGGGAGCATTTTATGTGATTTTTCACTTGAATAGTAATGGAGCATTATGGAGCGACCCTCTACTGACTTCAAGCCCTGCTGTCCTTAGCCATCCCTTGCAGTTTTGTTCACGTTTTCTCCATATTATTAATTTCTATTTCCACTTCTCTTCTCCTTTTATTTTTAGGTCTTCCTCTATTTATTTTACTCTGTGGATTTCAGACAAACGACTTTTATAGTTAAATTATTCTCAGGTTTTCTAATTGTATGTCCGATCCACGAGCGTCTTTTCTCCTCTCGTTAGAAATTATTAAAAAATCACTAATTTTAACATGTGGCTGTGAATCCTGGACAATTATTATTTAAGTAAAATAATCCTTGAACCTACAGAGATGTGATTTTACAGAATGCTAAAAATAGCTTGGACAGATTTTACAGAATGCTAAAAATAGCTTGGACAGACAAAAAAGTAATCTAAGTATTTCATAAGAAACAAACACAACTGATGACATATATAACAAAGAGGCAGCCAACATTTGTTGGCCACATAATGAGAAGAAAATAGCTGGAACGTGCTGTGACTATCAAGGGATTTGTGAACAAATATTTTGAAGAAGATAGTGTGAGAAGTGTCTTGACAGTCTTTCATTGTGGCATGGAAAAGATATCAGAGCTTAAGGTATGTCATCATTTGGTGAATCATTACAGAATGAAGCTATGCATATTATTCTTCTATGTACAAGAAATACAGCATACAGGGCGATGCACTTTCTTCTTGATTTTCCAACCATTGGAGACAGAATACAAATTTGCAGAGCTCGTGCCTACCTCAGAGTCAACGCAAACACACAACAACCATTGCATAGTGAAATTAAAAAGGTAAAGGGCAGCAGGTTAAAAAGAGGAAGGTCGTGGATGGGTCAAGCCGAAGACATTCTTTAACAGGTGTCTTCACGTGAGGCCTTAGAACCTGGTGAGGAGTGGGTAGAAGTGCCAACAGATTTATGTACGTCATTTTCAGTTTGCATCCAACTAGACAGAACATGCAGACAAGAAAATCCAGCTGCTGTGGAGGCGGAAGTACAAGCGTTGATCTTCGAGAATTTGTTAGATTTGCTGAGGAGGGGATCCGGGCACTTATGGACTGAATGGTTCAATGTGCAATGAGGATGATCTGTTGACTAACTAACTAACTTGGTGAATCATGTTGCACTGTTTCGTTAAACCTCTAGCTCAGTACATCCGACTTTGACAAGCATATATTTTGGTTTTGCTTTCCCTAGCTTTTGATTGTCCCCAGTCTACCCTACAAGGCAGCAGGTTTGTGTCTCTCTTTGTCTGGTCCCTAGCCTTTGACTGTCCTCAGTCTGCCTCAAAGGCAGCAGGTTTGTGTTTCTCCTTGTCTGGTCCCCAGCCTGCCTACAAGGCAGCAGGTTTGTGTCTCTCTTTGTTTGGTCCCTAGCCTTTGACTGTCCTCAGTCTACCTCAAAGGCAGCAGGTTTGTGTCTCTCTTCATCTGGTTCCTATCCCTTGACCAGTCCAACACGGGAGATCCCTTTGACTGTCCCCAGTGTACCTACAAGGCAGCAGGTTTATGTTTCTCTTTGTCTGGTCTCCAGCCTATCTACAAGGCAGCAGGTTTGTGTTTCTCTTTGTCTGGTTCCTATCCTTTGACCAGTCCAACACGGGAGATCCCTTTGACTGTCCCCAGTGTACCTACAAGGCAGCAGGTGTGTGTTTCTCTGTGTCTTTGTCCAACACAGGAGACCTCACATGTAGCTGCACTACAGTCTGCATAGCTCTTGGGGTCATTGGAACATCCAAGCCCTTCTACCTCTGCAAGGTGGAGACACAACAGAGGGAGATATATCCAGTTGAAGATGGGGAGATGTAGAGTGACATCAGTGTTGGAGCTATGGTGTCGTGTAACAGAGTGAACAGTTGAACGATAATCTCAAGTGATGACATTGAAGCCTTGATATTGTAAACGGTTTTTATTATCTAGAAATACAAAGTTGATATAACTTCATGAAAACACACCGTGACCGACCACAGGTTGAGCTGGAACTGTTTATATCTTGACGTCACCCGTAAGCTTTTCTAACAATAGTGCTTTCAATAGTGCTCACGGGTGCGACATTTCCTAAACCTTCTCTATTTCCCCCTAACTATCTATAACAGAGATGAAGCTCTGTTATACTCTTCCCCTTCTTTAAAAAGACTTTTCTCAAAAGTCTTACCTCCCTAACCTACATATTCCATATTCCCACTTAATTTTCTCTCACTACTATCTCACTAACCCAATATTATTTATCTAAACCTTCTTATTTCGATTTCAATCTCTCTAGTTGTCTCCTATAAACACCCTTAATACTCTCTCTCTTATAGCTAACTGCTACTTTCGTTGTTACTTCTTCTTCGTTTCTGAGCAGACAAGGTTTCATTACCCAAAAAAAACTCAGTTCATATATTATTTACATATCCTATCACAAAAAAAACCCCTCTTGTATAGGTATCTATTATACCTCATAATATTTAAATCTCCGCTTTATACAACACATCTTAACAATATATGTGTACCTTTTTGAAATACTTCTTCTTCTCTTCATAAGCGATCCGCTTAAACCTTTTCATCACGACCAATATCTGGTCTCAACTATAAAAACACTGTAACCTTCTGATACTACTTCAAACTCTCTATCGTCATCACTAACCGTATTACCTCCACATTACTACTTCTCCCCTTTCAACCAACCTGAAATCACTCTCACACGATAGGAAGACAAAGAATCGGTGGCCACCGGAATTTAAAAGAAGCAGAACTCTTTTTCACTACACTCATACTTACCCCCCATGTTACCTGAGACTTTATGTAATAAAGTCTAAAACAATTATATATCTTCTACAGTTCACTTATACCACTTATTATGGCAATTTTACAGTTTGCGCTGCTATCTACAGCATCAAGTAACCATTAAAAATATTATTCACTCCTAAATGTCTATATATTACACAAATTAAAAAGGTCCATTATTTCTCAAGACCTCCTCCAACATTATACACTTCACCTCATATAACTAATCTTCTCCTATACCTCACTCAGAATTCCCTCTTAATCTCGCCGAAAACTTCAGCAACCCACTAATGTCCTCCTGAACCTCAATTTATGCCGTTATCAACAGCAACAATATACCGCCACTGAACTCATGTCTGTGACTGCTTGCAATCAATGTTATTCTCTCTCAGTCCATATATCACGGACCCCTAAAACCTCATGGCATTTTATCTCTGTTCGCTGTGAGCACTGACAATGTCCATTTCTCACTAACATACTTACTTCCCTTTACTATTGTATCCACAGTATATAAAAAAACATGGGATTCAATTCATGTTTTTACTATTTGTCTTCACACTGTCTGGCGTAGCACGTTACCCACTTCTTCTTCTATAAGCCAGCAATCTCGTGTCTCTTATGAAATTTCTATTACATCATGGCTCTAAATCCATGTTAACTTGCGACCCCGTGGAGACCATGTTATATAATTGTCCCACATCTTCTGAACGTAAATATGTATCCAGAACTCCCAAGGACCCCTTACTAAGTTTCTCTCTTTAACATGGACCTGTTTACTTTTCTAACTCCCCACAACTGAACGTCAAACGAAAACTAATTTAAACATAGTTAGTGCAAGTCAATAAATAACATTATTATAACTTTTGCCAAATGAAAATTAATAAACAAAGTAACATGCCAATATTTAAGCAAAATAAGCTAATTAAACTCACAATTCGTGAATAACTGGAGTCAAGACAAATCAAAATAGAACAATATCACCCCTCCCTGGTTTTGAACCGTTTATCCCCAACATCAAAACATGCATCAATTTAAATTAAAAGAAAATATCTAGTGTTATCTAACACTACTGGTCTCTTTTACGGACCAGTAGTTTGTACACAAAAGACTAAAAACACAACAATCCTATTCTAAAATCAAATGGTGATAATCATTTTACAGGACCAAATCAAGCAAAAATAATATAACATACCATACATATTCAATAAACATTGGTCTCTTATATTAACCAATGAAATACATATCTATTCACACAAGTCATGCCTATTCCGTTATTCTTATAACAGATAAAACAAAACAACTCAATGCTAAGCATTAACCCCAAAATATATATATATCTGTTACCTACAGACTATATTCTCATCACAGCGCGGAACAATACTTGTTCCCCAAAATCATCAATCAACAAATAACCGCACTTTCCCTGGAAGCCAAACGATTATCTCCTCTCGCAACTTTCCATCCCCCACAAACCAACTCCTAACACATCACAACACCTGCAATATAAACCCAAACAACTGCTGTAAACCACAGCAAATCACCCCACCTAGTACTAGTGTGGCGGCTATCTCAATGTACCACCAGTCATCTATCTACTAATAGAACCTGTGGCTTGGCACACTAGTTGTTTCCCCTAGATTTGCACCAAGAATTACCACAATTTCTTAAACATTACTGTTAACTACGATATCTCCACCATGCTACAACCAGCAAAAAATTTGTCTATTTACTATAGACCTCACCAATACATCTATCTACTGTACCAACAACTAATTCTACTTTTGAGTCTCTCGTCTACCCGACGTAACTAACCAACGTATCAGTACTTTCTAACATCTCACCACAACTATTAGCGTTCTCACACCGCGATGATAGTCAAACCAGTCACAGTTATCGGAACACAGTCTATAGTGCTCTATTTATAATGCTCCGACGTTCACTTATCTAATCACATTCTCTCCTTCTCTTGCTTACTCCTATTTATCGGGACTCCTTCAGAAACAATAAACAACACCGCACATGACTAACGACAAACCTCACTCCGACTGGGCAAACCATATTCTCTTATTTCTCTGTATCAGGCATTCTTGCTTCGACATGTCTCTGCTAACAATACTAAATCTGTTTTATGAAACGTCATACAAAATGTTAACCCTCTTTCTGTTAGCCTGTCATAAAATTTTCATCGATTCCGTCCAAGATCACACATTCCAAACAAAAGACATCACACCTTTCTAATCACCTACTTTAACCATTTAGCACAAGCAAAACAGAGGCAACGACTATAACCAAAGAAGAACAAACAACAACAATTCAGCTAAACGAAGATTTCTCGAAACAAGTAAAGAGTCTCAAGTGCCTAGAAAGTATAATATCATCAAATGGCAAACCAGAAAACGAGATTGAAAACAGGTGCAATAAGGCTAATCAACTTTCTGGACAAATGGACAAACATGTATCAATAACTACTAAGCCTAAGCGTGTCGATCACTTCCACAGACAGTGACACCAGATATACTAAACGCCTTGTACATGCATGCGCTACTACTACTAATCATCTGACACGACGCACATATGTTTGTCTACCTTTTTACACATGCAAGAACAACGCATTACCAGACTAATTACTTCAACACTCAACAAGACTTTCACAATTCAACTGTTTTCTTATTTCTACTTTTCTCAATCATTCACTCCTTTTCAAAGATCAGAGCCTATACATTATCTCTCGCAAACTATATCTCTTCTACACACTAACCAGCACTATCAACGATCTCTCAGAACAAACCTCACTCCGACGAGCCACTAACCTCGTAACCATCATTCTATACTTCTCTACACTATAACTTTCTTAGATTTAATCATTTCTTCTTTCTCCGCAAGCATGACGTAATTACTTCATCCCCCTCACCCAGAACTCGTATTCTTCAAGCATCAGCTTCCACAGTCTTTTACTCTTAATACTCTCGCGCTCCACTGGCTATTTTACACAGGATACTCAATTCCTCCTCATCAGACACGCTCGGTTCATCTGCCAATGCTACTATACCTACTTCTCAAACTATCAAGCAAAACTTTCTCAGACATCACGTCATAGCCCTGAGTCGAACCAACTCTAGTACTAGCATTCATACTTAGTTTATCTCTCTCTCTGCTAATTCTGTGCTGAATCTACCCTACTTTAATCACACCAGTTATACATCACTCAACGTGATCAACTCTCTCTATCTATCCATTCCGGACAAGGGACATTTCAATTTCTACATTGTTTACTCTCCCCACACCAGAACTAAACACAAGATATTCTTTATAACGTATCCACGTAGAATATTCTATCAGTTGCCGTGACTCTCTATCCTCAACAACACTATTGCCTACCCTGTACCATGTGATGCTACTTCTTCTTCTTCAGCGTTCCGAGCCATTGAGGTTCTTTGCTGCAAATACAATCCGTCTCCATTCGTCTCTCTGGTGGACCTTCTCTTGCCAGTCGTTGATTCCAAAGTGCTTGCAGGTCTGTACATGTATTATCTCTCCACCGCCTTCTTGGTCTACCTCGGGGTCTACGGTCATTTATTTCCTGAGTGTAAGCGAGTTTTGTTTCCCTATTATCTTCCATTCTTTCTATATGCCCCAGCCATTGTAGTCTATTAGCCTTCATGATACCAGTGATTAGTGGGGACTTAAACATATCATAAATGTCTTTGTTACTTCTTCTTTTCCACTCTCCACTTTGTGTATCCCTAATGGGTCCAAAGATGCGTCTTAAAATTTTGTTCTCAAAGGTTTGTAACAAGGCTTCGTCTCCTTTCGTTGTACTCCAGGTTTCAGAGCCATACAGCACAACTGGTCTGATCAGTGTTTTGTATATTGTGATTTTGGTGTTACGAGATAGCGCCTTTGATTTTAGTAGATGTTGTAGTGCATAGTATATCTTATTTCCAGAGTTGATTCTAGTTTGTATTTCTTCCCTTATGATGTTGGAGCAGTTGAAGATCGTACCCAGGTATTTGTATGTTTCCGTTCTTTTAATGGTCATATTATCTATTTGTAAGTGGCCAGAGTTTCTAGCCATTCCGTCTCTTGAAATTACCATATATTCTGTCTTATCTTGGTTGATAACCAGCCCCATCTGTTGGGCTTTTCCCTTTAAGTGAGTCAATATTTCCAATGTCTTTTGTTCACTTTGCCCTATAATATCTATATCATCTGCATAACCAAGCAGCTTGGATGTTCCTCCAATATCACATTCCTCCTTTACCTTCCTTACAACTTTCTCTAGAGCCAGATTGAAGAGTAGCGGCGATAGTGCATCACCCTGTTTCAAGCCAGATGTTATTTGGAAGGGGTCTGATTTCCTGCCTTTATATGTTACTATATTATAAGTATCTTCCATGCATAGTCTGGTCATGTTGATTAACTTCCTTGGTATTCCAAATTCCTGCATAGCATTCCATAGACTATTCCTATGGACACTATCATAAGCCTTTTTAAAATCCACAAAAATGTTATGGAGATCTCTTTTATATTCCCAATGTTTCTCGGCTATTTGTCGTAAGATAAATATCTGATCTATTGTTGATCTGTTTTGTCTAAACCCCGCCTGGTAGTCACCTAATATGTCTTCTGAATATGGTTTTAGTCTATTTAGTAATACTGCAGATAGTATCTTATAGCTTGTGGACAGTAGTGATATTCCTCTATAATTTCCACATTGGAACTTGTCTCCTTTCTTAAAGATAGGTATCAATAATGACTCTTTCCAGTCATGGGGTAATTCTTCTGTCCTCCAGATTTTTATTATTAGTTCGTATAGCTTTTGATGTAATGCATGGCCACCTGCCTTTATAAATTCAGCAGCAATTCCATCAGTCCCAGTTGCCTTATTGTTTTTAAGTCGTGTGATTACATATAGGATTTCTTCAAATGTAGGTTCTTCAATTTGTGGTTCGCATGTTAGAACCTCTTCCTGTGAGAAAATGTTACTTGGAGCTTCACAATTTAGTAATTCAATAAAATATTCTTTCCATGTGTTGCACATTTCCTCATTGGTATTTATCATATTCCCATTTTTGTCTTTTAAACCATATGTGTTTTGTTGGTGCCCTCGTTTCATTGACTTCAGTTCTTTAAAAAATTTTCTGGATTCATTTTTCTGGTGATTAGTTTCCATATCTTTGATTATATTATTCATATATTCTCGCTTCTGCTGTCTGACTATTTTTGTAGCCTCTTTACATTCATTTCTATAATGCTCTTCCTTTTGGATGTTATTGATGTCATTTAACCATACATGTCTGGCATTCTTCTTCCTAATGACTGCTTCTTCACATTTTTGATTGAACCATCTGTTCTTTCTATGCGTGGTTAACACACCGAGACATTCTTCTGCGGTAGACTGAATTGTATTCTTGATGTTCAACCAAGTTTGGTCAATGCTTTCCTCCAAAGGGTTTTGCAGAGTTTCAAGTTTACATTTTATTTCATCTGTAAATTTCTCTTTGACTGTAATGTCTTGCAGTTTTTCTCTGTTATAGGTTGGGTTTAATCTTTGTAATTTAGTATAGAAAGCTCTCTTAAGTTTTATTTTAAATTTTGCTCCAACGAGGAAGTGGTCACTGTGGCACTCAGCTCCTCTATAACTTCTGACTTGCTGTATGTTTGATGCATTTCTGTTGTTAATTAAAATGTGATCTATTTGATTATAGGTTCTCTTGTCACATGATTTCCAAGTTTGTTTGTGTATATCCTTTCTTTGTAGTCTGGTACTGCTAATCTGCAGTCCTTTGGCTTCTGCCAGGTTGATGACTCTCCATCCATTATCATTTGAAGTTGTATGTAGGCTTTCCATACCGGCCACTTTTTTATTAGTTTGCTCTCTACCTATTTTTGCATTGAAGTCTCCTAGCACAATCAGGATGTCCTGTTTGGGGGTTTCTTCTATGACATCTTCCAGATCATTATAAAAGTCTTCTTTAATATCATCTTCTTTTTCTTCAGTAGGTGCATGTACATTAATCATCGTTATATTTTTCCATTTACCTTTTATTCGTAATTTACTAATCCTGTCATTAAAAGCTTTAAAGTTTAAAACGTTCCCCCATAACTCTTTTTTGATGACAAATCCTGTTCCTAATTCATGTTTATTTTGGGTGTTTCCTCCATATATTATAATCATTCCATTTTGCTCTAAAGTACCCTCTCCTGGCCACCTTATTTCTTGAATTGCTGTTATATCCATTTGATATTCAATCAGCTCCCGGGTTAGTTCTTCGGCCGCTCCAGCTCGATATAGTGTCCGTACATTCCATGTTCCAAATCTCAAAAGCCCTTTAACGTTCCAAGGTCGTTGTCCAGATAAGTCAGTCCGATATCGAGGCTCATGTATTTGTTTCGTAACAAAGAAAGGTTTTTACAAAGGTGGGGATGTTAACCCCACGCTTCAACCCCCAACCTGGAGGACCAGGGTGTTTCTCTTTGTCTGTTCTCTACCCTTTGACCTGTCCGGCTTGGGAGGCCCTGCTGGTAGCTACGCTACCGCCGGCATAGCTCTCAGGGTCATTGAGAAACTCAAGCTCCCCCACCACGACAAGGTGGAAACACCATCGGGGGAGCATGTGATGCTACACCCAAAAAAATTCATCTGCCTATTTTAGACAGCCCATATGTATATGCTCAAACCGCAATTCCTCTCATAAGCTAAAACAATACCATCTGTCATTCCTCACCCTCGGAATTCTAACAGTTATAGAGTGCATCTAAGCCAAATATTTCATTGTCTCCTAGTACTAATGTGCGTCTCTCCTCAATTATGTCATCTTCAATATCCGTACTTGTTAATCCGTTGTTAAAGTACTCAGGTCTTAAGGTCATATATTCTCTGAGTTTTCTTATGTTATTTTCTGTTGTCGAGTAATTTTCTGCTATCTGTCTCTTATCATTCTTCTTCTTAAATACTTTCTTTCTGTTCTTTTTATTTGTTACTCCCGTCTTTACTGCGTCTATCTGCTCACTGTTTTCTGTATACCTTACATAACGCTTACATTTCCCCATCTCGTCTTCAGATGATACACTTATGATAGTTCCCTCATCAGACTCATAATAGTTGGCGATAATATCCCTATGGTCATCACTAAAACGTCTGACCTTCTTCTTTTCTATACCTCTATCCCTCATTCTCCTGTTCGGGATAATTTCAATGTCTTTACCTGAGGAAACTGACATATCAGTTGTACCTTTATTGACTATCAGACTGTTTATATTTCTTTCCCCAATACTTTTCCTCTTTGATCTCTTTTCGTCTTTGGTTCTCGTCTGTTTATCTTTCTTAATTTCAACCATGTCTCCCTTAGTCAAGTAAGTTGGTTTTGACTGAGTCTCTACTAACTCGGTTTGACTTCCCTTCATTATCTTGCTGGTTGGTTGTACCTGGACTTTTTTCTCTACTGTATCAACTTGTGTCTGTGTGTTCTCTTCTACCACTTCAATTATCTGCGTCTGAGTCTCTTGGTCTATTGTCTTTACTAATACCTGTCTACCGGTCTCATTCGCAACCACCTTAGGAGTAGTTGAATTCCTACTTACGTTTTCTACTCTGTTCTTTGACCCTGACTTCAAATACTGTCTCCGTCTTTGCTCAAACCAATCGTCCCATCTTTTTCTAGTAGTCTTGCTATGGGATGGCCAATTCCATAGTCTATTGGAAAGGTCTCTCTCAGGGCCATTCCTGTACCTATGACATTTATACCAGTCCGACTTTTCACTATTGCGTCTACTCTCACCGTCTTTTACCCTATAAACATCAGGCCTTGGTTCGTCATAACCAACCGCATAATCAGAACCATATTGTCTTCTGTCTTTATTAAGTAGTGGCTGTCTCCTGTTATTCTTTCCTACTCTATTGCAGTCTACCTTAAATCTATAAGGCTCTTGTCTAGTCATTCTTCTCTGTAACGTTTCCACAAAATTCTCTACTTCACTAACTGCCACTTTTAACTCTCCCAACCATGCACTGATACATTTTAATTCTGTATGTAGGTAGTTCATACTAATTTCTCTGTAATTTATCTCAAGCCAAAACAATATATCTACTTCTTCTTCTATATATTTCTTGGTACCTATAACAACACCTCTTCTTGAGCTCTGCCTGTTGCCGTTTCTTGTTGTTTCATGACTGTGTTGAGTCTACCTATCACTGTGCCTACTCCAGTCAAAACTTGAGCTAATGACTCCTGTTCTTCTGCCATATTGCAATGTGCTGAAATATCAATTCATATAAGCAACTCAAATTTATAACAATTTAGCTATATGATCGTATTTAAATTACATAAAAAAAAACATAAGCAACTTTTTTTTCCTAATTATTGAATGTTTGATCAATCAAATGTATCTAACAGTTAAAAGTCTCATGACGGTTAAACTTTAATTAATTACCGTTAGCTATGTCTTCCCTTGATCCAAGAGGAAGGTGAATCCACGTACGTCAGGTGAGAATTCTATTTGCCAAGGGTCACGTATATAAAACAAACGTCTGGAGTCTGTGTTATCTGAAGCTATCCAAACGACGACGTAATTTCAGGTATTTACATCATTCCTCGAACATCTCAGGCTTCTTCAGTGGGATGAATGCTTCTACTTTCACCCTTGGTTGGGCACACCAGCCTTGAGCCTTCTTTTCACCCTAAACAGGGCCCTTCTAGACGACGACTTGAAACAGCTTTAGCTCGACAAAGCGATTTAATTAGGGTATGTCGGCAACATTTTAATAGGCTAGAGTTCAGTATAACTGCATTGATGAGCAAGCACAAGCACGACTGGTAGTTTCCTCGTAATTTGGGCTAACGATCCAAACACAGGATCAATTGGCTTGATTCAATATAAGCTCTCGTGTTTAAGGATGAACTTCAGGCACCCAAGGTCAGGTTCAATGACTAACGGCTTCTGAGTTCTCCCCAGGCGACCAAGGTTAAGTTCAAGTTTAACGATTTGAGGCAGATACTGGCTCTAACGAGTTCTTCAGGCATACTGACGTTTAAAAAAAAACAAGCCAGGTAGGTACTCAGAACTGCAGCATGACGATGGCAGTTTCAACCTTCAGAAGATGATACATTGTGTGGCGGTTTCAAGTTTTAACGAATATCAGCCAGTTCCACCGTAAAGACTTGCCGACTCTGTTAAGTTCTTAGTAACACGAGTTCAAATTTCCGTGGTTTTCTTTTCGAAAAATTCTAGCTTCCAGACATCGTTCCGTCTTGTAATGACGACCTTTACTTGTGTCCGCGACAACTCGGATAATCCTGGTATTCGGGCTCCATTTTCACTCATGTAACAGAGTGAACAGTTGAACGATAATCTCAAGTGATGACATTGAAGCCTTGATATTCTAAACGGTTTTTATTATCTAGAAATACAAAGTTGATATAACTTCATGAAAACACACCGTGACCGACCACAGGTTGAGCTGGAACTGTTTATATCTTGACGTCACCCGTAAGCTTTTCTAACAATAGTGCTTTCAATAGTGGTCACAGGTGCGACCTTCCTAAACCTTCTCTATTTCCCCCTAACTATCTATAACAGAGATGAAGCTCTGTTATAGTCGTCTTGGACACATCTTTGAATGTAGTGGTTATGATTTTGAATAAAAGCACAAATTATGATATTTTTTTTTGCGCTCGCTCCATATATATTCCATACACACTACTTCTAGTAGTGTTGGATTGAATTTTGTGTGTGGGATTAGCTTTCCCTATTAACAGTGTTCCTCACCATCAGGCGAACCCACTCCGACTTTTGAGGTACTTGTAATTTACGTCCCCAAGTCAAGGAGGATAGGTCAGCATGTTAGTCCAACTGTCCGGTGTAGGGGTTGAACCCCTTACCACGGCATCACCACATCAGATGTATAAGGACACACATTTTATCCATTTGGCCATGCTGACCTTACAAATTATGACTGAGAAGCTCAATGGATGGAAAAACTCACACAGGCATATGTTCTCACCAAAGTATTTATCAGGGACCATGTGGACAAAGCGGTGTAACAGACCCCGTATGTGGAGAGAATGACATGATGAAGGATCGGCAGGGGCTCTGGACAAATCTTAAAACTGAGAGGGAAGACCAGGATAACTTTCAGTCAGATGGCAGTTTGAACGATTAGCAGTATGACTTTTTCACATTTGTTGAGCGAGGGGACGGAGTGCATGTGGGAATGTCCTGAGTATAATGATGTTGATTCTTAGATCAACATCAACATTTATCAACAGAACAACGATAACAAAATTAAAAATATAAAAAAAAAAAAAAAGAACAACACAAATTAGTGACTTACTGAACAATTCAATTGTTTCTAATGTGTGCTGATGTAGACTTTCTAGCTGAAACATCCATTCTGTCATGTGTGATTGTGTGCTTGTAAAGCTAACTTATTCCACTCACCATGTTTGCTGATTCACTCACTGTGTTTACCATCATGCAATTGGTTTCCCTAGTGATGTTGATGTACTGCTTGAATATGCACAGATTAATTCAGTGATATTATCTTTTCAGTGTGGACAACAAGTATGCTAGCCAGGGGAAACTTGGGGCTGCTCTCTTATCAACTCCAGCAACAAGAGATGTAAGTGGGACATAATTATTGAAAATGTCTGTTGTTATTGATCCAGTCACACTTGAGCTTACGCTCTTCGGCCTATTGCCACACAGTGATACATGCAAGTCTAGAAAAATTGTAAAGTCAAGGGGAATTAGTTTAACACCAAACCCATAATTTTTTACTCTAAACGTAAAAATCGATACTACTGCATGGATCAGAAAAATTGAAAAGCAAATATAGTTAATAATAGACTACAGACTGCACTAACTGGTGCCAGAATAGAAGGAGTAAAATTGTATGACAAACTCATCAGTGGAGAGTTCAAGAAGAGAACTAAACAAATACCATTTTATTAAGCATTGGGTGGGGGACACAATGAGAAAACCTGATAATATTATAACTAGAAAGTTCTTTGTCTGTAACTCACAGAAACAGCAACTGGCTTCCTCATCCCATAGAAGTTAAGTTAGTTAGTCGAGGTTCCAACTTCACGGCAACGGGTCGTCCCCATTATACTTCGTTCCTGTGCCAGTGAATATCACACAAAATGCTCCCCACTGTCCAATGTGAAAAGTGGAATAGACAGGAGTCTCGGCAATCCAACAGCCCGCACAGGTACACTGTGTACAATGCCGCTGCCAGAATGCCAACACGAAATTCATCCACGAAAACCACAGTTCATCGTCGATGGACTCGGCAGTCACCAGAAAGACCTCATTGACCCGGGTTTTCTCACATGGCTCGGTCTTTTACCGCAGGGCAACCCTCCGAAAGTGTCGCATAAAGCACGAACTCCACAGCTTCAGCGCCGACTCCCGGAAGTCTCCTGAAAAATGCACTCGTGAACCGAAAAGGCAAATCAGTCTATTCAGCAACAGCCGGGAGCCCTTGTTCCGAACATACAGGTCACTGTACAGGACAGAACCCATAGAAAAATAGATAGCCGAAGAAGGCAACCAGCTGTGGACAATTCTTCAAAGGGCTAGGCATAAGTTGATTGAGGGCCTATGCTATGTTGGAACACGAAAGGCAGAAGACGACTTCATCTTTATTCCAGGATGCAGGAGTTGAGGGAACTGAACGAGCTGATAAACTTACTGGCTCTGTATCCCCCGAAGATGGTCAGCCCAGGGATCGTGCTGATGTTATTAATAAAGATGTTGAGAGAGGAGGACTTTGACGTCAGTGAATCAACAATGTTGCCCATTGCGACGTCCTTGCAACCTGTTTACTGTGACACTGCAAACCTACAGAAAGCGACCTAACATATGATCATTGACAGTTATCATTACTGCGTTCAGGCAGACATCAGTCTCGTTAAATAATTTAAATATCTCATACATTTATTGTTTTGTAATATTAATAATTTCAGCATTTCATACATTTGTTTGTAATTTTAATAATTTCAGTATCTCATACATTTGTTTGTCATATTAGTGTTGTTATTTCATTTCAGTACCGCATCTTGCTGTACGTGAACAAACAACAACAAGTCACCAATGCAAAGATAACTTCAGCTTTTAGTTTTAATGTGAGTAACCTGGATACTTTCTTAAATTTTACAGAAATGTTCTTAGAATATCATGGACCAGGAAAAAGAAAGATGCTAACATTCTACAAGATCTGACCATTGAAGAAGACTAGCTTATAAACTGTCTCGTGTCTCAGAAACTGAGATTCTCAGGCCATATGAAATACCTGGATTGGAAAGAACAGTGATGGAAGTCATGATTACTGGGAGAAGAGGTGGGAGGTTGACCAGCAGGAAGATGGACACAGAACATTAAAGAACCTAGGATATGAAAGTGCTTGAGGCAGGGAGACTGACCAAGGGTCAAGAATCTTTTGTCAGGCCATGATGAGAGATACAGTCTTCAAGGGTCCTGCTCAAACAGTTACGTGCCACCTTCACAGTGAAGGTTTGCTGCAGTGGATCTCCAACGTCTCTTGTCTTGATTGTATGTTCTTTCAGTTTGCTGTTCATTTAACTCTTGATGCTATCTTCCTACTTGTATCGTTGTCAATCAGGTACCGTCTCCACAATTTTTTATTACTTGATGAGATTGAAAGTGTTAAATGTTAAGTTCTATTACTTGACGAGATTGAAAGAGTTAAATGTTAAGTTGTATACTTGATGAGATTGAAAGAGTTAAATGTTAAGTTCTAGGACTTAACAAGGCTGAAAAGGTTAAACGTTAGCATCTAGGATTTGATGAGACTGAAAGAGATAAATGTTAACTTCTAGGACATTTGAATGTTAAGTTTTAAGACTTGGTGAGACTGAAAGGGTTAAATGTTAAGTTTAAGGACATGACGAGACTTATAGAGTTAAATGTCAACTTCTAAGCTTGATGAAACTGAAAGAGATAATTGTTAAGTTCTAGACTTGATGACAATGAAAGAGTTAGATGTTAAGTTCTAGGATTTGATGACTCAAAGTATTAAATGAATGTTCTAGCACTTGGCGAGACTGAAATGGAGCAGTATTTAACTGCATGTATTTCACAGGTCCAACAAAACAACTACGCTAGTTTCTACGATGATGCTCGCCAGATGTGGTCAGTCATGTTTGACAGTGTCGACGCAGCCGAAAAATTTTCCAAAGAAGTCAGTACAGTCTTAGTCTATCTTAGTCTGTGTATGTTTGGGTGTACTTCTTTGTTTTTATTTTTGTTATCTATGCCTCTCTGTGTCTCTGCGAACGACTAAACATACTTCACCCGGGAAGGTTAACCCGGTCAACAAATGCCCGCAGAAGTCGGATGTGTCGGCCTAACGGCGCAAGAACGCAGCTCTGCTATAAACAGGCACAACACAGTCACATCCGGAAAAAAACTCAGGATGAACGCGGAAGAAGAAGAAGAAACATCTTCTTCTTCTTCTTCAGCGTTCCGAGCCATTGAGGTTCTTTGCTGCAAATACAATCCGTCTCCATTCGTCTCTCTGGTGGACCTTCTCTTGCCAGTCGTTGATTCCAAGTGCTTGTAGGTCTGTACATGTATTATCTCTCCACCGCCTTCTTGGTCTACCTCGGGGTCTACGGTCATTTATTTCCTGAGTGTAAGCGAGTTTTGTTTCCCTATTATCTTCCATTCTTTCTATATGCCCCAGCCATTGTAGTCTATTAGCCTTCATGATACCAGTGATTAGCGGGGACTTAAACAGATCATAAATGTCTTTGTTACTTCTTCTTTTCCACTCTCCACTTTGTGTATCCCTAATGGGTCCAAAGATGCGTCTTAAAATTTTGTTCTCAAAGGTTTGTAACAAGGCTTCGTCTCCTTTCGTTGTACTCCAGGTTTCAGAGCCATACAGCACAACTGGTCTGATCAGTGTTTTATATATTGTGATTTTGGTGTTACGAGATAGCGCCTTTGATTTTAGTAGATGTTGTAGTGCATAGTATATCTTATTTCCAGAGTTGATTCTAGTTTGTATTTCTTCCCTTATGATGTTGGAGCAGTTGAAGATTGTACCCAGGTATTTGTATGTTTCCGTTCTTTTAATGGTCATATTATCTATTTGTATGTGGCCAGGGTTTCTAGCCATTCCGTCTCTTGAAATTACCATATATTCTGTCTTATCTTGGTTGATAACCAGCCCCATCTGTTGGGCTTTTTCCTTTAAGTGAGTCAATATTTCCAATGTCTTTTGTTCACTTTGCCCTATAATATCTATATCATCTGCATAACCAAGCAGCTTGGATGTTCCTCCAATATCACATTCCTCCTTTACCTTCCTTACAACTTTCTCTAGAGCCAGATTGAAGAGTAGCGGCGATAGTGCATCACCCTGTTTCAAGCCAGATGTTATTTGGAAGGGGTCTGATTTCCTGCGAAGAAGAAACATACTTCATAAAATCTTCCACAAGAAATTAAAAACACCACCAATCACTATACTTACAGTCGCAACCTGTACAGACTACATGCCCCCCTACTAAAAAAAAATAATAAAAATTATCTCAATTGACGACTAGTATAATAAACATTCCCATATGTATGGTACGTCACACTTTCCTTAGGTATTTACAATGGCCATGTTAAAAATTGCCTTAGTGAGTCATCATGTATTATTGATTGTTTTCCATGCATTTTAATGCGTATTGTTCTGTTGTTGTCTAAGATTAGCTTCATAAGTATAAGAGGAAAGAGAGAAGAAGGGCAGAATGTCAGATGGGCCTGCGTGCCCAATTTTTAATCCTTTGAAAACAAAGTTTTGTTTGTTTGGTCATTCATTCTATATCTCCATGTCTCTTTGTTTCTCTTTCTTTATCTTTCTGTGTGTGTGTGTGTGTCTCTGTTTTTCTCTCTGCTTCTCACTTTCTCCCTGTCTGTCTGACTATGTTATTCTCTCTTTTCCTGCTATCTCTCTTTATCTGTCTTTCACCTGTTGTCTCTGTCTCTCTCTTCTCTTTTCTCTGTCTCACTCAGTATTTTTCTCCTATCTATTTCTCTTTTTTTTTGTCTGTCTGTCTGTCTGTCTGTCTGTCTGTCTGTCTGTCTGTCTGTCTGTCTCTCTCTCTCTCTCTCTCTCTCTCTCTCTCTCTCTCTCTCTCTCTCTCTCTCTCTCTCTCTCTCTCTCTCTCTCTCTCTCTCTCTCTCTCTCTCTCTCTCTCTCTCTCTCTCTCTCTCTCTCTCTCTCTCTCTCTCTCTCTCTTGCCTGTTTTTCTGCCTCTCAATGTCATGTACAGTCCTCACCAAACAACAATCACTCGCCCCCAGATTTGAAGTGAAGAAAGATTAGATTTTTCCCTCACAGATTATTTTCATCCATGTTTCTGGCACCATACAATAATATTGAGTAAACATAACACTCGATCACTCTTGGTTTTTAATTCGTCTCAGTTTAAATGTGAGAAACTGTTTCATATTGTTGAATATTGCTTGGGCCATTTCTATTCTCTTTCTTACTTCTGCCTCAAACCTACCATTATGTTATTGTCTTAAGTAAGAAAAACTTTTGACTCGTTCAAGTGACTTGTCTTTCGCTGTAATCTTCAAAATTCTTCTTCTACTTCTGTCTTTCATCCCCAAATATGTATACACCCTCAACCAACTCATGTGTGTCACTCTTTTTCTCTCTTACTTTTCATTTTCTCCCTGTCTCTGCATCTGTCTGTCTCTCTACTCTCTCTCTTTTTTTCTCTCTCTCTCTCTCTCTCTCTCTCTCTCTCTCTCTCTCTCTCTCTCTCTCTCTCTCTCTCTCTCTCTCTCTCTATTTCTCTCTTTCTGTCTCCCTCCTTCTCTTTCTCTCTCTTTTCTGCTTCTCTATTTCTTTCTCCCTCTCTCCCATTTCTCTCTCCCTCTTTTCTCTCTGTCTTTATTTCTCTCTTTCTGTCTCTCACCTTCTCTTTCTCTGTCTGTCTCTGTCCTAGGTAAGAAAAACTATTGACTCATCCAAATGTCTTTCCATTTGATGTCATTTTCAAAATTATTATTCTTCTGTCTTTAAACCCCCAATTGAGTAAAATCCCTTAACCAACTCTTGCCAAACTCTCCTGTCATTTGCTATTTCCTGCAGCTGCCTAAGTGTCCTCCCTATATTACTCGTCTCTGACTTCCTGTCATTTTAACTTTCCCTCTATTTCTGTTACCCTGTGGGTTCCAGAGAAAATACTTTCTAGTTATGCTATTAGAAAATTTTTTTCTATGTGTGTTCTATCCAACACCAGCGTCTTTACCTCGCCTCCTGGCTCACAGACATTTGTTTGGCTCTTTCTATTTCTCTCTTCCTCGCTCTCTCCCCTAGCTCCACATTGATGACTTGTGCATACCATTTTGGCCCTTCCATTCTGCACAGGAACCAGTTAATAGTCACAATATAAAACAACACAAAGTAATGTAGCTTTACAGAACACAGTTATGAAAAACACAGGAGGTTGCAGAAACTATCCTCCATCAGCAAACGTATACATACACAAAACACAACATATAATCATGGAGAAGACCCTCCAGTGACTACATTAAGGCATAAGAACGGGATGAGAAGAATGAAAAGATTTTAAACAATGAAAACAATGAAGAGAAAATGAAAATTTGAAAAGCAAAATGATGCTACTTATCTCAGAATCCCAGGCTCTGACACTAACATGAATTTCACCTGGATACTTTTATATAGACAGCCTTGGGAGTCTGTGGTGTCAGGGGGAGAGGGGTAGGGGATGGTTACGGTTCAGTGATGATCATAGGTAAAAAAGGTCGCTTAAAAGTCGACAGGGTTGACTTCATTGCACCGGGTTTTTATCCCATATGGCTCGGTCTCTTTCCGCAGCGCGGAAAGCGTTGCACCAAGCACGAACTCCGTAGCTCTAGCGACGACCCACAGGAGTCTCCGAAAAATTTCACTCGTGAACCGAAGGACGCGGCCAGGAATCGAACTCACAACCTTTGGAGTCCGAGTGAAACGGCTTGATCACTTCGCCACGGAGACTCCCGATGATCATAGGTAAATAGAGTGGAAGTGGTACATCAAAAAAAGGGGGGAGAAGGTAGGGTGGGAAACTGGAAGCAGTTGAGATGTGATGGTGGTCCGAGAGTGAAAACTAAGAAGTGCCCCGGTGGATGTCCATACAACGCATGATTGAGTGCCAGTAATAGTCAGTAGGCAGCACAGTGGTGAAGGGGTTACAAACATGATTCACAGTCCCACATTCTGCGGTCGAAATACAGCGGCAAGTGATTTGGAAGCAGACTGCCTAGCGCTGGTTTTCATACAATGTTATGATCAGTTATTCAGAAAGCAATGGCAAACTACTGAACATAAACTTGCTAAGAAATCACAAAAAATCCAAACATGCTGGGGTTGACTACAACGTCCTGTAAAGGACAATGTAACCAATTAATAATTTTCGAAATCAGCTTAATATATTTACATTTACCACTCTGCTGTGTGTCTACCTTGCAGTGATAGAGGTGCTTGAGTGTTCCAGTGACCCCAAGAGCTATGCCTACAGTAACACAACTACTGGTATTGTTTCCCATATCGGACAGGTCCTGTGGCAGGGACCAGATTAAATGGTACACATACCTGCTACCTTGTAGGTAGACTGGGGGGGAGTCAAAGGCTAGGAAAAGCAAACCCGAAAAATGCTTGTTACAGTCGGGCATACTGAGCCACAGGCTTGACGAAACAGTGCAACACAGCACGTTAAATGAGGTTATTAATCTTTATATTCTGTTAAAACAGACTAATCAATAAAAAGATGTCTATTGCAATGAGAAAAAGAGAGTTGAAGTGTTACATAGAACATCTAATGGCAGTGGAAACATGGTTTCTGAGAAAAATACAAAGAGTACCATGGGTAGACAGAAAAACCAATGAGCAAGTCCTACAAGAAGCAAATGAAAACCGTAAACTGATCTGGAGAAATTAGACGCAGACAGTCAAAATATTTTGGGCATGTTATGTGAAGAAATAAACTAGATAACTTTGTGACAACTGGCAAGTGTGAGGGGAAAAGAACAAGGGGAAGGCAGAAAAGTAAATATCTAGATGGCTTGACCACATGACATGGTTGAGATAAGAACACAGAGCTGATCCATGCCTCTGGTGATCGTGTAAGTAGGCAAAACATTACCACCCAAGCTTATCGGCATGGCACATGATGATGATGATGATATTCCTGTTACAGATTGCCTTAGCCAAAGCCAACTCAGGGGCTCTCACAGATGTAATCCAACAAGATCTGTCTGTGGGTGAAGGTGGCGGCATTGAAAGCGGCGATTCAGCAGAGGTCAAGTACATTGGATGGTTGCTGACAAATGGAGCCTTAGGAAAAGTGAGTCTATTGCTGCAATTTTGTGTGATTATGTTATGTATCTCATCTTCATCATGAAGTGTCTTGCCAGATGGCATAGGCGTTCATGACTCTCCACAGATCTTGGTCTTTCGTTTTCTGGATCAACTCTGCTGATGATATTCCTCCATGCTACCATCTCAGTCCATCCAGCATCATATCTCTTGTTTCTCTTGGTCTGCCCCTGCCTCTCTTCCCCTTGATCTCTTCAGTCATCACGATGTTCTCAAATGCCTCTCTTCTCATCACATGACCAAATAAAGCTCATTTATATTGTTATGTATCTTTGAGTGGAAGTTATACTGGCACCTTACTGTCTGACAGATGATAGTTTGTTACATCGTGTTTCAAAAAACAAATAAAAAACAAGGGATAATAACCTCAGCCCATGGAGAGACCAGGGATGAAGTTATATTTCACTATAGCAAAAAGACTGGGCTGAATTGTAGAGACCATGCAGCATGACCCCTCTCTCGGCCTGCCTAGTTTACTCCAGAGGAAAGGTAACACCAATACATCTGGAACAAGATAAACTGCAGAAGCTGCCGGATCAGCAAAGCAATGCTGTAACTGTCCGTCTGTTGGAGCTTCAATCCTAGACCAGTTGCTGACCAAGACATAGGGCCTGGTCTGCCCTGCCATGACATTTAGTCTTAGGTTGCATTTCTTTGCACCAGGGTAAGGCGTGTACCCTCCCAATTGTGCTCCTCTGCCTGAAGCCGTTAGTAGAAATTATAACACAATATACTTGAGCCACAGTGGCATGGTGGTTAACTGATTGCCTGCCATGAGCCGATAGGTCAGTTTAGTATTGACAGTGCGTTATTTGTTTCATTTCTCTTATTTTCCGCAATTTTTAGTGCCCGGTAAATGAAAATTTACACACAGCAAAGATATGCCCTTTGAACAGTATGAGGCAAGACGCGCAGATTAATTGTTTTTTAGGACAACAAAATTGTTTAAGTGGTTTGTTTTTATTATTTTAGAAAAGGCAACACCCTCTGGTTCTTGACTTCATAGATTTTCATCAAATTATCATTTTAAACAATTTTAGATTATAGTTATTCTGATTTAAAGGACTTTGTGAAAGATTCTAAAACTTCTACCACGTGCAGTATTCAGTTAAATTATTTAGCAGGCGGTCATAATAGAAAAAAAATACTAACAGTGAAAGTTCGTTATCATATGATGGCACATGTCGAATTATGCTTGCTCTAATGGGCCATACTTATGCCCCTAAGTTTGCTTTGCCTATCACAAGTAAGCTGAGGAGTATTTAAATAATTAAATTTAAAAGTATAATTAGAACATAGTGTATTTATTGTTTTTTTTTTCAGTACAAACCTACCTCGTGTGTTCCTGACATTTTCCATTTTGTGTGAAAATGATGTGCTTCAAAATATGGTATTTTAATTGTGTTTTATTGGTGTTATGGAGCAGTTCTTGTGATATTGGTGCAGTAAAGTGGAGTATTTATCATTATTCAGTAAATTTAATAGGATCATTTTCAAATGATGAGAAATAACACTTTGGTAAGTGGACATTGTTAATAATTGTCACTCCTTTAATTTAATATATAATACAATATATCTACTACAAATAAAAAAATTTTTACACCATTATTGTGACACACCCCAACTTCCAATTATCTGCCATAAATTTTTGTTTGGTCCAAACCCACTTTTTTGTTTGACAGTGAATCAGTTAAGGCACGTATCTATCGAAACAGTGGATTATATTCAATCTCATGTAGATGAGGATTACATTTTAAAATGAGGATTACATTTTCACAGCTCTGAAGTAAACCCAACCTTTAAAAAAAATGTGTATCAGACAATTTTCTGGGAATTGGCTGGGAAGGAGAGGTGACGAGGAATGGAACTGGACACCCAAACTCATATATCATGACCTAGAATATGTGAAGGCCTAACACTTCATATCCCAAAGTTAGTGTTTGATATAGGACTTATTTTACGTGTAAATTTCTTTTCATACTACAAAAATGATATTCATTTTTAAAATGTTAATCTTAGTACTTTCTATGCCTTTTTAGATAGCATTAGGGCCACTCATTCACTGTGAATGGCATTTTCCTCTGTTTGGCCTAAGAACAGCACTGTTTGACCAGTGTTTAGAATCTTTTTTCCTGCTCCATTTAATCTAGTTTTGCATGGTCCTAGTATGCTAATCTGTTAATATTTCGTTACACTTATCAGCTGTACTGCCTGTCTCAGTTCATACATATGTCAGTTCTGGAGATTTTCCTAGGTGAAAAGAGGTTCCTTATGACTTTCTCAGCATTGAATCACAGCCTGGAGAGAATAGTGCTGCAGGGAGTGACCAGAGGATCTGGCCAACACTCAGGACTCCGAGGAAAGGCCTAACAGACACATAAATAATCAGATTGCTACTGATATCATCAGTATTGGGACTCTTCGCTGGCTGTTGCAGATGAGGACGTGGCATGTATGGGAATGACCTGAGTGCTGTAATATTGGTTCTTGACTCAACCCCCCCCCCCCCCCCCCCCCAGGCAATATCTGCCTTTGTGTTTTTATTTTTCTATTGATACATTGACTTGTGTGTCACTTTCAGGTGTTTGACCAGTCAGCCGGAGAGACCTACTTCAGGTTTAAAGTCGGCAAAGGCAAAGTTATCAAGGTGATGTACCTGGACTTTTAGCACTTCTGTTGTATCATATTTTAGTCCTTCCTTCCTTCCTTCCTTCCTCCCTCCCTCCCTCCCTCCCTTCCTTCCACCCACTTCTCTCACTTCCTTCTTTATTTCTGTTTCTCCTTCCTTCTCTCGCGTGTTCTCTGTCTCTCTCTCTCTCTCTTTCTCTCTCCCTATTTTTCCTATTTTCATTCCTTATTCCCTTGCCCCCTCCATACCTTCCTATCTTTCTTCTGTATTCCCTATATTGTTTATCTAAAAACTAGATTAAAAGAGAATACATTTTATAAGACTAAGGTAACTCTTCAAACAAGAGAAAACACTAAACAAGACTGTAAGCTACCTCTACAAACTAAAGTATATAAGAGGACAGGCTAAGCAAGACTATAATGTACCTCTGCAAACTAGAGTAAAAGAGGAAAGAATAAACATGACTGTAAGGTACGTCTACATCCTAGGGGAAAAGAGGAAAAAATACCTTTCAAAACAAAAATAAAAGACTAACAGGATTGTAAGGTGCCTCTACAAATTAGAATAAAAGAGAAAAGACTAAAACAAGACTAGTATCTCTAGATCCCAAGTGTAGTGGTGGAGGGATTAAATAAGACTGACATACCAGTACATCCACGGGTAGAAGAGGACAGATTATAAATGAAGGGACAAAACTAGCTGTACCATTTGTTTTTGAATAACAAAGACACAAACAATAGATTGCACGATTTATCGCCTGGCATATTTTGCTGCAGCTCTTCAGGTACATACTGCAGAATTCACACAACATAAAATAAAGTAATTAGATAAATCCTTTAAGCTGAAATATACACATGTTCACACAGTAATTTCAATTGTCTACCACAATAACAATTGGTTACCATGGTAGACAGTTGAAATTACTGTGTGAACATGTGTATATTTCAGCTTGAAGAATTTATCTAGTTACTTTATGTTGTGTGATTTCTGCAGTATGTACCTGATGAGATGCAGCAAAATATGCCAGGCAATAAATCGTGCAATCTATTGTTTGTGGCTTTGTTATTCAAATTCACTGCGGGAAAACATTGTTTAGGTTTTCTGAAATGTTGCTTACCATTTGTTTTGTTCAGGGTTGGGATCAGGGCATGATAGGGATGAAGAAAGGAGGCAAGCGACTGTTGATCATCCCTCCCTCGTTGGCATACGGCTCACAAGGGGTCAGTGATAGGATCCCTCCAAACTCGACGCTGGTATTTGAAGTTCAAGTTATGAGGGTAAGACTGGTTGTTTGAGTGATGGTGTGTAATGGTGACATTTGTATGTGTGGCTATAATTGCCATGGCAAAGTTGGCCTTCTTCAAAATGGAAAACATACCAACAAGAAGTTGTCAATTGCGGTGAGAAAAAGAGTGTTGAAGTGCTATATAGAACCTATATTGTATGTAAAATATGGACAATTAACAGACAAGCTGAGAAACATCTAATGGTGGTGGAAATGGGGTTTTTCAGAAAAATGCTAATACAGTCGAGTCCACTTAAGTCGAACTCGGATAAATAGAATTTCGCTTAAGTCGACGTTAATGGCTTGGTCCCGGCCATTATCCTTCTTTATCTTTGTATAACAATTCCTGATAAGTTGAATTCGGTTAACTCGAATTTTCGGATTAGACGAACATAAAAATGAATACCGACTATATAAATGTCCACATTTAAGTCGAACTGTTCATTTCACACCCCCCCCCCCCCCCCAAAAAAAAAAAATTTGTTTCGCAAAAGAATTATTTTTAGTCAGCCCGGAGAACAATCTCGCACATATGGTATGTTGCTACATGTCAACAATGGCCGCTAGTGGATGAAAGCTTAAAACTTTTAAAAAGAAAGATTGAGCTGTTGGAAGAGGTTGAATATAGAGGGAAGAAGAAAGTGGATATAGCTAGATAATTTGGTATTCCAACATTGACACTTTCTGGCATTTTAAAGCATAAAGACTGCAACAAATAATTGTTTTTCGAATGTCAAATCGACAGTGATAGGCAGACGGCAAATGTACCAGTAAATGGGCCTTATTGCGAAACCAGAAGAATTTGCACGTCTTGGAGGTCAGACAGACTGGTATTGTAGTGCTGGCTGGTTGGATCGTTTCAAAAAATGACATT
The DNA here is from genome assembly GCA_963921405.1 of Cepaea hortensis. NCBI lineage: Eukaryota > Metazoa > Mollusca > Gastropoda > Stylommatophora > Helicidae > Cepaea > Cepaea hortensis. The sequence continues at coordinate 93,607,112 of OY992884.1, read as the reverse complement.
GCATCACTTACAAGAATGTGTGTGGAGAGAAACAATCAGTCGACGAAGCAACAACTCACTCATGGATAGAAGACGTGCTCAGACCTGCTATAGCTAAATATAATTCTGCGGATGTATTTCTTCTTCTTCTTCTGCGTTCATCCGGATTTTTTTTTCTCGGATGTGGCTGCGTTGTGCCTGTTTACAGCAGAGCTGCGTTGTGCCTGTTTACAGCAGAGCTGCGTTCTTGCGCCATCAGGCCGACACATCCGACTTCTGCGGGCATTTGTTGACCGGGTTAACCTTCCCGGGGGATGTATTTAAGGCAATGCTAACCTTAAAAAATTTAATTCCATAATACTTAATTTCTATGTTCTTTTATGGGATAGGGTTTGATATTAAAGACTGCTGATTGATAAAATATTGTCAAATTGACATTGCACTTAACGATTGCTATGGAAACCAAGATAAACAGCGGCCATCTTGAATTTCTTAATGTACCTCTAAAACATTTATTTTTTAATGTACAGGCTAAATTCTTTGTTTTATGTGTAAATAAATAGACCCTTTACAAGTTGAGTAGAAAATTTTAATGATATCTCTTTGCAGTTTTTTTTTTCAAAATGTGAAAATGGTAATGACATTTTTCATGACATTTTTTTTTTTTTTAGTGTAGCACAAAAACTAAAATGTAATTTTCAAGATTAATCTACTCACAATGTAAGTGATATAATAAAGAATATCTCTGCAAAGTTTGAGTGAAATCTAACAAATAGTTTTTAAAACAATTGTACTTATGTATAAAAAACTGGCGAAATGAGAAAACGGGGAAAAACTAATTATTTTTTTGTTTTTTATTACTAATGCACTCTTTTACGGAGAAAAAAAGTGTAACACTGAACCTTGAGTGTTAAAATTGTCCTGCTGAATATGCAGGACCTCCCTCCAGAGCATGCAGCTCACCTCGTCTCTTCAGTTTGGCCGCTCGTACAGTGTCGCGTCTTTTAGTTTGTTTGTCCTTCTTGTACTTCAGACTATTTCTTACTTACTTCTGCATCCTAAATGTTCCTAGTCTCTGCATATGCAGGCCTGTAGAAGGTCCATAAAACTGGGCAGTGTCTTGGGCAGCAGCAGCTCCAAAGTTGAACTCTCTTGCTGCAGTTACAACTGCAAACTGAACGCGCTTGCGAGAGGCAAAGTTGTCTTTAGTGCATCGAGCCCATATCAAGCTGTGTAAACACTCATTTGAATTCTGAGTTTGTCCTGACACACATCTACTAAGTAGTTTAGTTTAGTTTGCGCAGTGCTGTTCCAAGGCGTTTACTGACATGGTTGATACACTCCTCTTTGTCTATCTGAATGTCATCCCCATATGGTTTGATCTTGGTAAGTTCCGCAAATGTTTTGATGTCACCATCAGAAAGTATTGACGTGTAGCAAAGTTTATGACGGGCCACAGACCGTCGCCACAGCACCCTTGCAGCCTTCACCTCCATCATTCCAGCAGATCCTTTGAAATTGTTGTCACAGTTTAGAAGATGTTCTGCCTTCCGTGCTGCAAATTCATCTGGTTTGTCCCTGGAAAGTGTCTTACCAGTGGTTTCACACACCTGGCAATATGTGGACATAACATGGGCATCTATGCAAACTCCTGTAAGAACATCCACTGCACAGCCAACTCCAATGTGGGATGTGTGGCCTCTAGTCAGCCAAGTGCCATCAAAGCTGACACTAATATCTAGCACATCATTGTCATGTAGAGTTATGCCTGACTGTTGTGCATGAGCCTGTCGAACATACTTTACGGTTTGAGAAAAAACAGTGTCCTCCAGATCTTCTATCTTTGAATATAGTTTATTCGCTTTGCTGTGAAATGTTTTGTGATGAATACCTTGCAGGTTCATATTTTCACAAAAATTATTAAATGATTGATTGATTGATTGATTTAGGAACCGACATCACAAAATTATTAAATGTTGTTGCACCCATCCCACAAACTAATGCTGAATATACTGACTGGCTGTTGACAGCAAAAGATCCATTACTTTTTTCAGATAGGTATCTTCCACACACTACTTCTTCACAACAAGAGCAGTAAACCTCTGCATACACAGCTAATCCCTTGGCTTTCTTGCTGTCAGTTTTCAAAATAAGACTATCATTTTTACAAACTGGACAACATAACAATTTGATTATTGCCTCAATTTCTGAACAATCAACTCTGATTACTCTGTGTTCCCGTTTTTGATATCCATTGTCGTCACCAGAATCATACTTGCTGCTAGTGGATGTTGTGTATTTATACGTATCTCTTTTAAATTGGCTTCGGGTAATAAAAGAATCACTTCCACAACTTTGAGAAGAACACGATAGCACTGATTCATTCAGATTCACTGTCAAAACACTTTGATTTGGAAGAAGTGGCATGGGTCGCTTACTTTCAGTCAGTAGTTTCAGAATTATCTGTATCGTTTACGACGTTCTGATAGGCTTTTCGCTGCTTACGAGCATTTGCGAGGTGTAGTCTGAGAGATTACTTACGTTGACTAGATGACTGGATGTTAAATTTCTTAGAACGAGGCATATTTCAATGCGTGTCAGTCTGTCGTCAACAATGAACTTTCAGCACGTCACCAGGTGTAAACAACACAAAGCCGCCATTTTGGAAACCCACGTGATCAATTTCAGCCATCGGCGAACGCGGATTGCTTACGATGTTCCATATATGGAAGTTTCCGGAAGATGATAGACACGAATAAACCCGATGTACACAGAAGAGCTTCCGATTAGACGAACACGGAGTATCACGAACAGTTACGGAAGTTCACGACCTTTCCAGGGATACCTTACACGCGCGTGTCGTGTTTTCCTGAGATATCGTTGCTAGGATTTGAAAACCGTCAATTTTGCAACAATTGTCAATAATTAGACAATTTGACACAGAGGGTGGGTTCAGTAAATTATGAATATTGCATAAAAATAACAGTTTTTAAACAAAAACAAGTACAGAATCTGATAGAAGACATGATAAGGTGTCTAAAAATGAACTATTCCAAAAATAGCCAAGTTGACCAAAAATCGATGTTTTTACTGCCGCACATCGCCTTAATGCTGATGAAACTGGATTATTTTGGAGATTGCTACCTGATAAAACATTTTCTTTCAAAAATGAAAAGTGTCATGGGGGGGGGGGGGGGGGGGGAGAATCAAAAGAAAGAATAGCAGTGGTTGTGTGTTCCAATATGGATGGTAGTGAAAAATGGCCTTTATTTGTGATTGGAAAATGTAAAAATCCTCATTGTTTCAAAGGCCTGAAAAAATTGTGTGTGAATTACAGAGCCAATTCAAAGGCATGGATGACATCAGAACTGTTCAATGAGTGGCTACAAGAATTTGATTATTCAATGGTTTAGTTTAGTTTAGCTTAGTCGCTGGATCAACATAACGGCACACAGTTTAACCCATAAGTGCTCCATTTTCCTCCTAACTCAAACCTGAGTCTGGAGAAACTCAGCTCAATGCACGAACCCCGTTGCATTGGCGAGGATCCTGAAATACTTTGGGTAGATTTTTAACTCGAAATTTTGCCCGGGCAGCGCCGTTAGGCTACTCTTTTTCGATTTCCAACTGCCAAGGGATTTTTTACGTGCGCAACAATGCACACGGGCGTCCGATCTCACTACCCAGAGACCAGGGGAAATTTTATTACTGGAAGTCCACGTGGATTTTTTAAATAATGGTGTGTAAACAAAGAAAAGTTCTTTTAATTGTTGACAATTGTTCAGCCCACACAAAAATGAACAATCTGAAAGCAACAGAGCTTTTGTTTCTGCCACCTAATGCCACATCAACACTTCAGCCTTGTGATCAAGGTATCATTCAAAATCTGAAAGTTCTTTATAGATCCACAATGTTGTCAAAACTTGTGGGTCATATGGATGCTGACCTCATTTGTGATGATTTCAAGATAACCCTTCTTGATGCTATTCTTATGTTAAAATCTTCATGGGACAGAGTTTTACCAGCAACTACTGCAAACTGCTTTAGCCAGGCTGGCTTCTTATCTGCAGTAGATGTCTCTTAAATGAGAATTCCACACCATCAGTGAGCAGTGAAAGCAATGTTACTGACATTTCAGTGGAGCCATTACTTGCTAGATTGTATAAAGAGCTGAAGATGGATGCAAACTGAAAAGGACGTTCAGAAATCTGTTGAAGAATGTCTTTGGCTTGACTCATTCACGACCTTCCTCTTTTTAACCTGCTGCCCTTTACCATCATAATTTCACTATGCAGTGGATGTTGTGTGTTTGCGTTGAGTCTGAAGTAGATAGGTGGGATGAGGTTGCTAGCCTCACACCAACCCTCCTTAGTGCCTCCTATAACATGAATGAATCACCAAAATTGAGTTGGAAATAAAATGAAACCGTGTTGGACATTGAGGCTGTGAGGGGAGAGTGAACCCAAATGGAAAATGAGATCATGTTCATGAGATGTGCAAGGTTTGATAGCCGTGACCTGTATGTCGGCCATGCCAAAGTAGTCAGAACTGTTAAAGTGTATGGAAACTGGTTTCTGGGCACCATTATTGACATCCAAGAGTTGCTGCCTATATCAGTCAGCCAAACGTAGACCTGTATCTCCAATGAATCTCATGTCACAACTACATGTATGATCCTGGCAATACATGGGGCTATATTAACTTTGTTAATTTGTTTATATTTTAAGTTAGAGCAAGTTGTTACTGTATGGGAGTCTCTGTGGCAAAGTGATTACACCGCCTTCCTCATATCTGAAGGTTGTGGGTTTGATTTTGGGCCACATCTTTTGGTTCACAAGTGCATTTTCTCGGAGACTCCTATGGGTTGTTGCCGGAGCTACGGAGTTTGTGCTTTGTGCGACGCGTTCGGCAGGCTGCCCTGCAGAAAGAGGCTGAGCCATATGGGATTAGACCCAGTGCAATGAAGATGATCTTCTTGTTTTTTAAACATATTTTATTGTTGTTTTGGGACTGTATTTATATTGAATACTGTAGTGAATTATTATTAAGTTTAATACTGAGTTTTGGGCATTGACATCTAGGTCAAGCTGCAGAAAGGAGATTCTCCGAGTGACTCACCAGCTCCCTTGCCATCGCTGACCTCAGTGCCAGATCAAGATGAGTTTGATGATCCGGGGGTTAAAGGTCGCACAAGATCAATAAACGAACACATTTCCCAAGTATGTGCACACATAGTCATTTAATGATATAGATTTGGTTAGAAGTTATTGGAAATTAGCAAAGAATGAATCACTACAAATTGAGAAGTGTTAGCAGAATGTTATTTCTTTGAATGATCATCATCATGTGCTTTCCCAATATGCTTGGACAGTGATGGGCCAGCTCTGTAGCAAAGGGGTTACGAATGCAATTCATAATCCCGCATACCGTGTTTGAAACACAGCTGCGGGCGATTTGGAAGTGTGCCATCTTGCGTTGGTTTCTATACAATAATATGAGTGTCGGTCGAACGTAAACTTGCCAAGAAATTACTTACAGCCAAAAAATGCTGGGGTTGACTGCAATGTCCTGTAAAGGAAATGCAACTAACTAACTATACAGACAGATGAAGACAAAGAAAGCGATGGATGCACAAAACAAGCATAGTTATGACAATGAAGACAAAAACTCCAGATCGCGGGGAACAACTGATGCAGAGCTTCTGATCCACAGGAAACATAACGATATGAGGGGAAGTCAATAAGTAAGTCACTAATGGTGGTAGAAAAATAACTAAATATGATAACAACGTGACACCAGTTTATTTTTATACATACATTGTCCCTTTATTTCTCAACATAATTTCCACCAACATTGATGTACGTATCCCATCGTTTTATCAGTCCTTCCAAACCGGCTGCATAGAACTGCATGCTCTGTTTTCTAAACCACGTTTTCACTTCACATTCAACTTCGGCGTCATTCGCGTAATGTCTCCCACCAAGGCGGGTTGTCAGTGTTTATGCTGACAAATGTTTGTCCTGTAAAGCGGTGCATAGCTGGGCGGAAAAAGTTATGAGGGCGAGTCAATAAGTAAAGTGGGTTGGCAGGTAAATGAAAACAGAGCATGATTTTCTATGCAGCAGGTTTGGGAAGACTGATAAAACGATGGAATTAGTGCATCAATGTTGGTGGAAATTATGTTGAGAAATAAAGGGACAATGTATGTATAAAAATAAACTAGTTTCAAGTTGTTCTCATATTTAGTTATTTTTCTACAGCCATTTGTGACTTACTTATTAACTTACCCTCGTATAATCAATGTCCTGTGTCCATCTTTGTGCTGGTCTTCCCCTGCCTCGTCTTCTGGTAACCACGCCTTCTGTCACTGTACTCTCCAAACCACTGTAACCCGGGAAGGTTAACCCGGTCAACAAATGCCCGCAGAAGTTGGATGTGTCGGCCTAACGGCGCAAGAACGCAGCTCTGCTGTAAACAGGCACAATGCAATCACATCCGGAAGAAACAAAAACTCTGGATGAACGCAGAAGAAGAAGAAACCACTGTAATGTTTAATATGGCCAAAGTATTTCAGTCTCCCAGACGTGGTACTGTTTATGTACAAGATTTCTTTTATGTTCAGATCCGATAGAATGCTGAAGGGGTAGGAAATAGAAATTAGCCTTATAGTGGCAAGAGAAGCAGAGAAAGACAGAGAAAGATAAATGGGGAAAGCTTAAGCTGGGTTACAAATATTAATGTAAGCAACGCCAACTTCAACAAAATATCAAATGACAGAAAAGTCACGATTGTAAATTATCTGTTACAGGCCAGGCTCATGAAGAATGAACAAACAAATTTTATTTTCAAAGGGTCACAAATTGGGCTCGCAGACCCCCATCTTACATTCAGCCCTTCCAATCACTCATTTTTCATATAGGGTGTATTTTTAATGAATGTGTAGTGTTTGAAAATATTGCCGGTCCAAGTTATGTATTCACCCTCTGTAAAGTTTATGCAACACATACAAAACTTGAACCGGCAATATTGTAAAATACTGCACAGTCATTAAAAATACATCCTGTACATCAATTATCTATTGTACATGTTATATTCACACAGAAAAAAACATTCAGAAGAAGGAGAAAAATATACCGTTGCTTCGCATATTTTGTTTCTTCTTTCAGTCTCCAGACAGTGGCAAAGCCAAGCTCATCTCCCGGATGGCCAGGATGGGACAGCCCATGTTGCCCTTTCAGGGTGCAGTAGCAGCACAACCTGAAGACAGTGATGAGGAACTGGTAGAGCCCTCTTTGATGTTTTCTTTGGTTGATTATAAGATTTTAAATCAGTTTAGACAAGAACTAACTTGATTGATTGATTGATTGATTGATCAGTTTAGACAAGTATTAAATTGATTTAATGATTGATAGATCAGTTTAGACAAGTCTTAGCTTGATTGAATGATTAATTGATCAGTTTAGACAAGTCCTAGCTTGATTGATTGATTGATTAGTTTAGACAAGTACTAGATTGATTGAATGATTGATTTTTTAGTTTAGACAAGTCTTAGCTTGATTAAATGATTGATTTATCAGTTTAGACAAGTCCTAGCTTACTTAATTGATTTATATGTTTGACAAGAACTAGCTTGATTGATTCTATGATTGTTTCACTTTTGACAAAAACTGTTTTAATTGCTTGATTGATCATTCATTGTCCGCAAGAACTGGTTTGATTGATTGATTCACAATTAGGTTTACACAAAAACTGTTTATTCATTGTGGAGAAAAAGTGTCTTAATTGATTGATTGATCATTCAGTTTACTCAAGAACTATTTTGATTGATTGATTAATTAATCAGTCAGTTTAGACAAGAACTGTTTATTCATTGTGGAGAAAAAGTGTCTTAATTGATTGACTGATCATTCAGTTTACCCAAGAACTATTTTGATTGATTAATTAATTAATCAGTCAGTTTAGACAAGAACTGTTTATTCATTGTGGAGAAAAAGTGTCTTAATTGATTGATTGCTCATTCAGTTTACTCAAAAACTATTTTGATTGATTGATTAATTAATCAGTCAGTTTAGACAAGAACTGTTTATTCATTGTGGAGAAAAAGTGTCTTAATTGATTGATTGATCATTCGCTTTACTCAAGAACTATTTTAATTGATTGATTAATTAATCAGTCAGTTTAGACAAGATCTGTTTATTCATTGTGGAGAAAAAGTGTCTTAATTGATTGATTGATCATTGAGTTTACTCAAGAACTATTTTGATTGATTGATTAATTAATCAGTCAGTTTAGATAAGAACTGTTTATTCATTGTGGAGAAAAAAAGTGTCTTAATTGATTGATTGATCATTCAGTTTACTCAAGAACTATTTTGATTGATTTATTAATTAATCAGTCAGTTTAGACAAGAACTGTTTATTCATTGTGGAGAAAAAGTGTCTTAATTGATTGATTGATTGATCATTCAGTTTTCTCAGAACTGTATTGATTGATTGATTAATTAATTAATCAGTCAGTTTAGACAAGAACTGGTTTGCTTATGAGAATTATGGCATTGAGGTTGTCCAGTAAAGAAATGACACCAGTAATATGGTAGAGGTAAAATGTATTGAATTCATAAATAAATAAAGTGGTATGGATATCTTATGAGGATAGAATCTCAACAGCCACCGTAACGAGATTACAACCAAAGAAGATCCGAGTTCAGAGCCAGAAGAAGGCAAAGAAAATGATGGATACAAGAGTGCGCTAAGCAAACATGGATGTGACACAACTCAGGCAACACATCAGGTCTTGGAATACAAGCTTTGCCTCCCCTTGACTTCATCTCTGTGCATAATGGCAGACGTGGCTTAGGGAAACAAGACATCATCAACCTGGAACTAGATGATAGACAATATATAATGGGCAAGAGATAATAGCTTGTAGGCAATACATAATAGATAATATTCAATAGATAATCGGCAGTAGATAATAGACAATAAGTAATCATCGTCATTCATCATTGGCACCTTTCCGTCTTCACACACGATAGTTTGGCACATTGTGCTCCAAAAAGGCTTAATAACTACAATAGATAATAAGCCATAGATAAAGGACAATCTATAAAAGGCAATAGAGAATAGACAATAGGTAATAGATAATAGTCAATGGATAATAAGCAATAGATAAAAGATACAAAAATATTAGTTAGTTAGTTAGTTTAGTTAGTTAGTTAGTTAGTTAGGTAGTTAGTTAGTTAGTTTAGTTAGTTAGTTAGTTTAGTTTAGTTAGTTAGGTAGGTAGGTAGTTAGTTAGTTAGTCAGTCTCGGTTCCAACTTCACGGTAACGGGTCGTCCCCATTATGCTCCGTTCCTGTACCAGTGAATACCACACAAAATGCTCCTCACTGCCCTATGCGAACAATGGAATAGACAGGAGTATCGGCAAGCCAACAGCCCGCACAAGTACACTGTGCATAATGCCGCCGCCAGAATGCCAACACAAAAGTCCTCCACAATAAATACAGTTCATTGTCGATGGACACGGCAGTCACCCGAAAGACCTCATTGACCCGGTCTTATCCCATATGGCTTGGTCTCTTTCCGCAGGGCGACGCGCCGAAAGCGCCACTCAAAGCACGAACTCCGTAGCTCCAGCGATGTCTCCTGAAAAATGCACTCGTGAACCAAAAAGGCAAATCGGTCATTCCAGCAACAGCCGGCCGCCATCGTTCCAAACACTTCAAACTGCGAACAGATGTAAAAGCATTCCACACGAAATTCACAGCTCACAGTGTCGCACCACGCACTCACTCAGTAGCAGGGCGACGGAACCATAGCCTCCTTAGTCACCTCTTACGACATGCATGGTAGGCAACAATGTTACTATTCTTTGAAAAAAATAATAGATGATAGACAATAGATTAAAGATGAGAGATAATAGACAGTAGATAATTTATGATAGGCAATAAACAGATAATAATGCTGGTCACCCTGGCAAAGGGGTTAATGACGCTGTTCGTAATCCCATATACCCAAGTTCGAAACACAGCTGCGTGAGATTCGGCAGTGGATCGCGTTGTTTTTGGTTTCTTACGGAAAGGTATGTGAGCCGGTCATTCAGAAAGCAATGGCAAACTACTGAATGTAAAACTTGCCAAGACATCAACAGCAGCTGAAAAATGCTGGTGTTGAATGCAATGTCCTGTAAATAGATATGCAAAAAAAAATAAATACATAAATAAACAGATAGACCTACACAAGTTAGAATTTTAAGAGCATGCATATTTCCCATTGTAAAATACACCTGTGAGACCTGGACACTTACTAAACAAGCTGAACAACACATAAATGCTTTTGAATAGAATATAAATGTTTCAGATGGGTTCTAAGAATATCTTGGATAAAGAAAAGAACAAATGAATCTATACGACGAGCTGAATATTGAAGAAGGTTGGCTACTAAAGACGATAAAACAAAGAAAATTGAAATATTTAGGTCACTTGAAATACCTTGAAAGTTTGGAGAGAACAATCATGGAGGGATATATGCTTGGGAAGAGAGGAAGAGGAAGGCTAAAGAGAAGATGGGTGCAGGATGTGGCGGATGATCTCTAGATGGGTGTATCGGATTGGACATCTTGCTTGAGACAGAAGTTTTCCGGAAGGTTGTTATGGGAGCGAGGTTCTGCAAAGGACATGCTAATGAATGAATGAATAGACCAGTGGTTCTCAACCTTTTTTGGCTCATGCCTCCCTTTACCATATGTTCAGAACGTCATTCCTCCCTATAAATCCCCCCCCCCCCCCTTTCCCATCCTTACACAGTATACATAAAAATGGAAGCTAAATTTAATAACACATACTAGAACTAGTCTAGACATCTACATAAAACGTGATTTGCAGGTCTACTTACGTTATAAAATGAATTTCATTAGGGTGAGAAGTACAGAACCATAAAATTTAGAGGGAAAAACAATATCAGTAACTAGTTCTTGTATTAATGCGATCTTGAAGTAATCTTAATTCCCCCCTGGAAACCCTAAAATTCCCCCCTGAGGGGGAATTCCCCACCGGTTGAGAACTACTGGAATAGACAATAGATAATAGTCATTATATAATAGTCAATAGGTAATATACAATAGGTAATAGTCATTATATAATAGTCAATAGATAATATACAATGAAAATACTTGGTAGCCAGTTGATAATATAGTATGTTAGGCATGGTTTGGTTATAATTCTTTATGATCTGAACCTGTCATATTTGTTCTCGTCTCATCTAAGCTTGTTCTTCTTGTACCTTGCTCCTCTTGTACCTTGCAATGTCGAGGTCAAGCATAAACAGCAGGAGAGTGCCCTTTTATAGGCTTCATATATCGAGATTCCCATGGGCTCTGTTATTCCCTCTGTCCATCATTGACATGGTCAGTCTCTTCCTCTAGTTCCATTTGGTCTAGAACTTGGTAATTTGATAACTGAATTTATTACCACCTCATGTGACTAACTGTATCCCGAGAGTGAATGTTATATGTGAAACATTCCACAGCAGCATCAGCTACAACAAGCACACCCTGCTTCCTCGAAGCCACCTCTGCCAACCAAACCCAGGTCATCATCTGGAGTGGGCATCAACTCTCCTGTAGGTTTCTCTCAATCACAGCCGCAGATGTTGACAAATCCCAGTTTTGTCATGGTTAACGGACAGCCGATGGTTATATCTTCAAATGATATGCTGCAGCAGCAACAACAGCAGCAACAACAGCAGCAACAACAGCAGCAGCAGCAGCAGCAGCAGCCTGCATTTCTTCAAAGTAAGATACTGTTGGTGTTTATACAGACCTTTTCACATTCTCCACCTTTCTACTTTTTACTTTCAATCTTATGTCTTTTAGTGTCTTGTTAGGACAACAGTTTCTCTGCTGGTGTTTATACAGACATATTCATATGCTCCTTCTTTCTACTTTTCAGTTGGTGGGGATGTGTGTGTATGGTTTGGGGATGTGTGGGCTGATGGAGGCTGTGTGTGCGTGGGCGGGGAATATGTGGTTCATGGAGGTGTGGTTGGGGGATGGGTGGTTGGAGGTGTGGGTGGGGAGAGGATGTATGGGTGGGGGATGGGTGTGTGGATTAGGATGTGTATGTGGGTGGGCTTGGGATGTGTGGGTTGGTGGGGGATGTTTGTGTAGGTGGGGAGTGTGTTTGGGTTGGGGTAACAGGTGAGGGCAGTGTGTGTGGGTGGGGGATGTGCGGGAGGTGGATAGGTCGGTTGGTGGGGTATGTATGTGTCCCTGGGTGTGTGTGTGTGTTGGTAGGTGGAGGTGTGTGTGTGGGTGGGGTGATGTGTGGGTAGGTGGGATATGGGCCTCATAACATGGTAATTTGCCTTGTTTATGTTTACAACATTCATTTCACAATGTTTTTTTTTCTTCCTATATGAATGTATAATGCTCTTGATGAACGAAAGATGAGTGACTGGAAGGGCCGAATGTAAGACGGGCCTGCGCGCCCAATTTGTGACCCTTTTAAAATAAAGTTGATTTGATTTGATTTACTTGTCACTGTCAATCTTATCTCTTTTACTGTCATATTAGGAAACGAGTTTCTCTGCTGGTGTTTATACAGACCTTTTCACATTCTCCTTTCTACTTTTCACTTTCAACCTTATTTCTTTTAGTGTCATGTTAAAAAAACAGTTTCTCTGTTGGTGTTTGTACAGACTTTCATATTCCCCTTCTTTCTCCTTTTCACTTTCAACTTTATGACTTTTAGTGTCATGTTAGGACAACGATTTCTCTGTTGGTGTTTATGCAGACCCTTTGACATTCTCCTTCTTTCTACTATTCACTTTCAACTTTATGTCTTTTAATGTCATATCGGGACAATGATTTCTCTGTTGGTGTTTATGCAGATCTTTTCACATTCTCCTTCTTTCTACTATTCACTTTCAATCTTTTGTCTTTAAGTGTCATGTCAGTGGAATGTGTTCTGGACGAGGCCTTTGTGAGAACTGCCTGCAGTGAAGCCTTCATTGCTTCAGTTTGTTCTGCCATCACTTGCAGCTGATCCTGTCTGTCGAAAGACAGTGAAAAATAAAATCTTCTTCTGAACTTAAAAATAATTATGTCCACAGACAACCACAAATTGTAATCAACAATCAAGAAAATGAAAATTTCAAAACTTTAAATATCTTGCTCCATACTGAATAGCAATTAAAAATGTTAGTTGCATATGCTTAACTTTACGTCACGTTCAACCCCAGCATTTTTTGGGCTGTTTGTGATTTCTTGGCAAGTTTACATTCAGTACTTTGCCATTGCTTTCTGAACGATCGGCACTCATACCGTTGTATGAAAACCAGCGCAAGGCGGTCTGCTTCTAAATCTCTAGCAGCTGTGTTTTGAGCGCAGTATGCGGAGTTGCAAATTGCGTTCGTAACCCATTTTACCACAGTGCAATTGGAACTGCTCAGTTGAAGTCAGAAATAGACTGGCTTTAACAATGTAGAGGTTAGACAGCATTAAGATGCTATGTCACAACACCAATAAACAAGTTAAAGTAAAATTTGTGAGACCAGGCATCTTTCTTGTGACAACATCCAAATGTGAGACATGCACCCTTTCAAAAAACTTAAGAAGACAATTGGGACTTTTGAGCTTAAATGTTATAGAAAAATTCTTAAACTACCATAGACAAAGAAGAAGTGAAATACAGACACTCTACCAAATCTAAATATTAAAGTAAACTGGCCCATACATAGCATCATGTCTTTGAAAGTGAAATACTTTGGCCATACTTCTTCTTCTTCTTCTGTGTTCGTCCGGAATGTTGTTTTGGACATAATTATGTAGTGCCTGTTTACAGCAGAGCTGCGATATTTGCACCTTTTTGCCAACACATCTGACTTCTTCAGGCATTTGTTGACTGGGTAAACCTTCACTGGGCTTTGACAATACTAATTGTCACTGTGGTTTGGAAAGCACAGTGAAGGAAGGCATGGTTCCTGCAAGAATAAGTATACACCAGTGGAAAGATGGACACAGGACATTGCAGACACCCGGGGCATGAAAGAACATGGGGCAGGGAACTGGCTATGAATCAAGAATCTGGTCAGTGGCCCATGATGAGAGCGATGTTAGTTTAGAACCTGCTGGCAGAGTACTAGGAAAGGTCCGGCGAATTTAAGGAGGCTGGCTTGATATTGACCACACCTCTCATCAAGCGCCTGGTGGTCTGTACATGTATGGGGGATAAAACCTCATGTCAAATGTGCTTTGAGGTGTGTATATAGGTCCTTTATTGTTACTTTATGTATTTTAACCAGTTTTTCTGAGAGCATCTGATGGATTTTATTTCCCCAGTACATGCTGGTGGGGTGGGAAATGAGCAGGCGGACAGACTGGTTGGGTCTGCACTGCTTGGTGAGGTATTGGTGCATGATAAGGCAGACGTGGTTTTGGCATGTTGGGATTGTGTGCATAGTGCAGAAGAATAGATAGATCATCACGGCTTGGGGATAATGGTGCTGTAGAGGATCTGCCGACACTTAGAAATCTAAGAAAAGGCAGGACGAACACATAATCAGACTGTTACTGATACCATTAGTATTGGGACTCTTCACTGGCTGTTGAAGACGAGGACTGAGCACATGTGGGACTGTACCAAGTGCTGTGATGTCAGTTCTTGAAAGAACTCAACTCTGTTGTTTCTATGTATGTTTTACTGTTTGTTCCCACACAGTAAATGGTTAGCCTTGTTTCTTGTATACAGATCTACAAGGTGCTCAACAACTGGCTGTCTACCAGAACCCCAATACTTTCTTACAGCAGCAGCAAGCAGTCTTACTACAGCAGCAGCAACAGCAACAACAGCAGCAACTAATACAGCAACAACAGCAGGCAAGTTTCAGCAGAATACGATATGACGGTTGTCATTGTGTATGTCATGATATGTCTACATAGGGGCCAGGGTAAAATAACTTGAGAAGCCTTGGACATGAAATCCTAACCCAGGTTCAGTATACAGATTCATGAGTGTGTGGTTGTGCTGGGGAGGAGCGAGTGCGAAGTTCCATGAAAAAGTGTGGCCACAGGAAGGATGAGAGATCGGAGTGCGTGCCCGAAAGGTTGAAATGGGAATGTGACTCCCATTTGTAATTTGCCATGCACACTATCGCACTTTATGTGTTTGTCCGGTAAACTACTTGAGCAAAGTGAAGTGTCTGTCATTATCATTTTCATCTTCCACTTTTGCTATCAAGAGTTGTGAGGAGGGATAGTTGATTTTCCAGCTCCCAATGGGTGGGAATAGATAATGTGAAATTTCTGTATTGCAGTTAAAGGTATGTGTGGTTAAATGGGATTACCAATCTATAGGAAGTTGCTTGGTGTATGGGGAATTATTACATTTATTTGAATAATGAAGACACAAACAATAGATTGCACGATTTATTGCCTGGCATATTTCGCCGCATCTCGTCAGGTACATACTGCAGAATTTACACAACATAAAGTAAATTAACTAGATAAATCCTGTGTGAATACATAAAGTAAATTAACTAGATAAATCCTGTGTGAATTCTGCAGTATGTGCCTGACGAGATGCGGCAAAATATGCCAGGCAATAAATCGTGCAATCTATTGTTTGTGTCTTCGTTATTCAAATTCACCACGGGAAAACATTGTTTTGAATTTCTGCACTACATTTATGATCATTGTTTAGTTTAGTTTAGTCAATGGATCAACATCACGGCACACGGGTGTAACCCATAAGTGCTCCGTTCTCCTCCTAACTCAAATCTGAGTCTGGAGAAACTCAGCTAAGTGCACAAGACCAGGGGAAAAATTACTAGAAGTCCACGTTAAATAAATCCCGGTCCTCACCGGGGCCTGAAGCCAGGACCTCCAGCACTTGAGGCGGACACCATACCCTGAGACCAAGCAGCCCCGATCATTGTTTAGTTGATTGCGGTAATTGCTCCATTCCTGAGGAGGGATAGTTGATGTTTTAGTGCTCAACGGGTGGCACTGGATAGTGTGAAGTGTCTGTATTACAGTTAAAGTTTTATATAGTTGAATTGTGTTACCACACATCAATGAGAAGTTGCTTGGTATTTGAGGAATTTCTACACTTATAATCATGTGATTAGAGAGAATCATTGTTTGTGTTGTCATGGGATTTCCTGTATACTTGGATGGAAGCTCCGATAGGCAGACAGTTTGAGTATTGCTTTGCTGATCCAGCAGCTTCTGCAGCTTGTCTTGTTCCAGACGTATTGGTGTTAACTATCCTCTGGAGCAAATTAGACAGGCCGAGAGAGGGATCATGCTGCATGAGCAACACATGGTCTCTAAATTCAGCCCAGGCTTTGTGTTATGGAGGGGTATAACTCCATTTTACAATCTGATCATCTGTTAAGACGGCAAGGTTCCAGTCAAATGTGACTGGAAAGAAATATAGTTTGTGTTGTCATGTGATTTACTGCACACTAAATGTGATTAGAAGAGAAACAGTTTGTGTTGTCATGTGATGTTAAATCAATGTGTTTCTCTGTTTGTTTGCAGCTGCTAAGTCAAGGCATATCTGCTGCCACTGCTGGTATGCCAGGGCATCCGTCTGCCTTCGGAGGTAATTTATGATTAATATTAGTTTTGGTTTTTATCTTTGCTATCAGCATTGATAGTCTTAAATGTATGTGTTTCAAAAGCTGTTCTCACATTATTCTTCTTTGCACTTATTTTGACATTTGCTTGCTTTGAACTCAAACATAGTCCATGCAGTGCTACTTCTTCTAGAGCACTGAACTGACTTTTGCTTGTTGATTAGCTTTCCCTGTTACCAGTGTCCCTTACAAGCCCAGGTGAAGCCACTTTAACTTCTGAGGTACTTGTAATTTACATCCCCAAGTCAAGGATGAGACATCAACATTTTAGTCCCACTGACCAGTCTAGGGGTTGAACCCGCTACCTCGACATTAGCATACAGGATTTTTAAGAACGAGCGCTCTTATCCATTTGGCAATGCTGATCTGCTTTGGACTTTTAGTCCATACTGTCTGGTGTTGGTTGTCATGTTTGTCCACAGCTTCCTGTTTCATCACTATTGGGTTATGTTCTTTTGCATTGGAAGTAATTTTTCAGTCATGAAATAACTATATGTTCCCGTTTTTTTGTGTTACTTATTGAAAAGGACATTAGTTGAAACCTTGATTTTGTATGTTTCCTTTCTTTTCTTCATCTTCTGCCCTATATCCTCTGTTGGAGCATAGGCACTCAAGAAACTCACGCCAGTTTTCCCTATTTTTTTGCCATCTTTTGCAGCTCACTGCATGTCCTACCCAAATTACTCATTCCCATCTCTAATTCTCCTCCCAAAATGTTAATCTCATAATATTTACTTTCTTCTATCACCTGTGCTACCTTTTTCATTTTTATACATAGCTCTGGCATTCCAGGTGCCAATTCTGGAGCTTTAGCCAGGTGAAAGAAAGTAAGTCAGCGAACCGGACTCTAGAAGAGGCTCCTTTCATCTTGATTGATTGTCTCATCTCATCATCATCACCATCTCATCTTGTTCCTCTTGTACCTTGCAGTGTAAAGCATAATGACATAGATTGTTAGCCATGCAGTGGAGTTGATGCACATGTGCTGAGATCCTACATCTTATACCAGGCTGGCTCAGTTGGTTTCTGTGCGCGGATGGATTCATTTAGGAGATCAGTCCATCAATGAACACATCCACAGTAAAACAGTAGAGGACCTTTTTACACACCTTGAGATGTTTCAGGACTACGGTCATCATCATCATGTGCCATGCTGATAAGCGTGGGTGGTCATATTTTGCCATCTCACTTGATCACCAGTTGTGAATCAACAGGACTATGGTACCAGCGCATGATTTCATAGAACAATCGGCACTTGATGGGTGATGTTGTATTCAATATCACACAAGGTTCATGGTACTCATTTTAGGCTGGGTGGACTGGGAACCGCGGTCTATTTTTTTAAACAATCTGTTTTGATTGGAATTCGAACATTAAGACCACTGAGCCAGTAGGCAAGCATGCTAGCAAATATGCTGCACCAGTTCCCAATGTGCAATGATGATAATCTGCCCTGAACAGAAAGTGTATTACTGATGTTACCACAGTGTCTGCGTTTTGTTGAGTTGAGTCAAGAACCGACATCACATCACTCAGAACATTCCCATACGTGCTCCATACTCATCTGCAACAGCCAGCAAAGAGTTCCAATTAAAATGATACCAGTGGCAGTCTGATTATGTGTCCGTGTGGCCTTTCCTCGGAGTCCTGAGTGTCCGCCAGGTTATCTGGTCACTCCCTGTAGCACCATTCTCTCTCAGCCGTGATGATCTAACTCTTCTTCTGCACTATACACACAATTCAAAAGGGCCCCGACCATGTCTACCTTATACACCAATACTCCACCAAGTAGTGCAGACCCAGCCAATCTGTCTGCCTGCTGTTTCCCACCACACCAGCATGTCCTGGGGAAAAAAATCCAACAGATGCTCTCTGTTTTAGATTGTTAAATTGAAGCCTGGCACTCTACCTAAAGCATGCCTGTCTTCACCTTTCTCGTTGATTGAGAATCGGACACTATCACTGTTTTGGTGACCACCCCTATATATATCTCATTGCTTGTTATTAGCACATTACTTTCATAGTGGCTGCTTGGTAAGCCAGATTTTTTTTATTATGACGTAACCTAATGTAAACAAGTCGGCTCTATGGTGAAGGAATTACGAACGCAGTAATATGTAGCACATATTTATATTTCAGGGTTGTCTATATGTTTTATTTTGCTTGTCTCCATTTCTTACTGTACATGTTTGTATGTCTGACTTTGTTAGTTTGCAAATCTGTTAAATGCACCGTCTCCATGTCTTACTTTGTGTGTCTCTGTGTATTACTATTTTTGTCTCCATGTCTTACTTTGTCTCTTATTATGTCTTATGTTGTCTGTCTCCACACCTCACTTTGTCTCCATGTCTCATTTTGTCTCCATGTCTCACTTTGTTTGTCTCCATGTGTGTCACTATCTTACTTTGTGTGTCTCTGAGTCTTACTTTGTCTGTCTCCATGTCTCACTTTTATTTGTTTCCATGTCTCACTTTCTCTCTATGTCTCACTTTTATTTGTCTAAATGTCTCACTTTTATTTATCTCCATGTCTTACTTTGTCTGTCTCCATGTCTCACTTTTATTTGTTTCCATGTCTCACTTTCTCTCTATGACTCACTTTTATTTGTCTAAATGTCTCACTTTTATTTATCTCCATGTCTCACTTTGTCTGTCTCTGTGTCTCACTTTGGTCTTCATGTTTTACTTTTTTTCTTTGCCTTTATTTGATTGGTTCCATATTTTTACTTTGCTTGTCTGTGTCTCATGTAACATGTCTCCATGTCTTTGCATGTCCATATGTATTACTTTACTTGCCTCCATGAATTATTTTGCATATCAGCATATAACCATTTGCATGTATCAGTTTCCTACTTTGTCTGCTATCTGTCTCACTTTATGCATCTTCATTTATTTTCACCTCTGCATGTATCACTTTACATGTCTGCAGGTATTACTTTGCATCTCTACATGTATTACTTAGCACCTCTGCATGTATCACTTTACATGGCTGCATGTATTACTTTGCATGTCTGCGTGTATTACTTTGCTATTTGCATGTCTGCATGTATCACTTTGCATGTCTGCATGTATTACTTTGCACTTCTACATGTATCACTTTGCACCTCTTCATGTATCACTTTACACCTCTGCATGTCTGCATGTATCACTTTGCATGTCTACATGTATTACTTTGCATGTCTGCATGTATTACTTTGCACCTCTTCATGCATTACTTTGCATGTCTTTATTTGACTTCTGAGAGTTACCGGTGACCCATATTAAAAGCACTGAACAGTAACACTGTAACCTACCATGCATGTTGTAAGAGACGACTAAAAAAAAACCAGCCTGCGATTGGCTGCTTCATCCTGCAGTAAACTTCAACTGAAAAATCTAACCAATCACGAACAAGCTGAAAAGGGCTTGGCGTGAGTTGGCCCAAGCTCCATTGAGAGATGAAAGGCAGTAGAGGAGGAAGTATCATCCTGACATGTTTCTTTTTCGTTGTTTTTTTTTTTGGCTCTCGCCCGCTTTGAACTCAAGCGTAGTCCATACACACTATTTATAGTAAGATGGACTGAATTTTGCATGTGGATTAGCTTTTCCTATTAACAATTTCCCTTGCCATCAGGCAAACGAACCCACTCCGACGTCAGAGGTACTTGTAATTTATGTCCCTAAGTCAAGGACGAAGGTCAACATTTTAGTCCAGCTATCCGGTGTAGGGGTTGAACCGCATACCTTGGCATCAGCATACTGGATGTTTAAGAACATGCGTTCTTATCCATTCGGCCATGCGGACCTACTCTTCGACTTTTGAAGAGAGTGCCTCACCCCTAGTTATCCAACTTCCCCACGCATTTGTGTAAGGCCTGCTTCCTCTAGACAGATTGGTCATGTGATGAGAAGAGAGGCATTGGAGAACATCGTAACAACTGGAAAGATTGAGGGGAAGAGAGGCAGAGGCAGACCAAGAAAAATGGTGCTGGATGGATTGAGACGGTGGCATGGAGGAATATCATCAGCAGAGTTGATCCAGAACACCAAAGACCGAGATCTGTGGAGAGCCATGAACGCCTACGCCAGCTGGTAGGGCACTTGGCGATGATAATGAGACAGATTGCATCCAAGGAATCAGGCTTTATCTCCCAGTTGGTTGGCTATCTTTCCTAACATTTATTGCCAGGACATTTGCCCTATATCCTACTCTTTGTGATTTCCCAAGTTCGTGGGATGTTTAACACACACAACTTGCAAGTGGGATCTCATGTGTTTCACCCTTATACGAAAAGGCTAGTTTTCTGATCTGACTTCCAAAGAGATCCGGAGGACGTGTAATGTCATATGCTTCTTGGAAAAATTTCCAGGCCTATGTTGGAATTCAAATACCTTGGAATATATATGTTATAGACAGGTTCTAAGAACATCTTGGGTAAAGAAAAGAACAAATGCATCCATACGACGAGAGCTGAATATTGAAGAAAGTTGGCTACTAAAGATGATAAAACGAAGAAAATTGAAATATTTTGGTCACTTGAAACGTCATGAAAGCTTGGAGAGAACAATAATGGAGGGGTATATGCCCGGGAAGAGAGGAAGAGGAAGGCCAAAGAGAAGATGGGCGCCGGAAATAGTGGATGATCTCCAGATGGGTGTATTGGACGTGGGACATCTTCTTATGACCGAGAAGTTTTCCGGAAGGTTGTTATGGGAGCGAGGTTCTGCAAAGGACATGCTAATGAATGAATGAATGAATGCTGGAATCAAATACTGTACCTTGTGAGCCTGAGATGGGCACCATAACCCCTCGATTAGCTATAATTTTCTATTATTTTGTTGTTGTTTTGTTTTGTTTTTGCGCTCGCAACCTTTGAATTCAAACATAGTCCATTCACACTACTTACTTGTAGCACTGGACTTAATTTTGTGTGTGGATTAGTTTTCCCTATTAACAGTGTCCCTCGCCATGAGGCAAACCCACTCTGACTTCAGAGGACTTGTAATTTATGTCACCAAGTCAAGGATGAGAAGTCAACTTTTTAGTCTCACTGTCCGATGTAAGGGTTGAACCTCTTAACTCAGCATCAGCACACTGGATGTTTAATGTAAGAATGCACATTCCTATCTATTTTCTGTTTTGTTGTTCCAATCCTGCATGCATTTTTATTATCATACTAATGCCTGGCTTTTTTTTCTCTTTTGGAAATTCTGCATGCATTTCGTGACCTCATTAATACACATTTGCTTGCTTGCAACTTCGATGGCTTTTGGTGTTTGCACTCTCAACTGTAATCAGTGCCAATGGCACAAACTCCACCTGTTTCACAAACTGTGTCATCATCATCGGTAGATGCACTTGCCCCAGTCCTGCTGACGGAAACCAGACAGCAGAATACAGAAGTCAGGATAGGGCTGTCCAAGATGTCTGACAAGATTGACAAGGTCCTGGAGAAGGTTAGTACAATCCTGCTGGCCATTTTGTGGCTTTTGTTGCTTCTATTTATGACTGTGGTGTCACCTACCATTGGTGGTGATGAGGGTCTGGATGATGCTCATCCCTGAGAAGAAAAGGCAGATGTTTAGTGAGGCTGCTGCGGGTACCATCCACATGGGAACTCTTTGTTGGCTACTGAGCACCTGTGGAAATGTCCAGAGTGCAGTGTGTTTTTCTCAGTTACCAGTGTCCCTCGCCATCAATCGAACCCACTCCAACTTTAGAGGTACTTATAATTTATATCCCCAAGTCAAGGACGAGAAGTGAATGTTTTAGTTGAAATGTCAGGTGTAGGAGCTTAACCCCTTACCTCGGCATCAGCACACCGTATGTTTAAGAATACACGTTCTTATCCATTCGGCCATGCTGACCTCATCTGAGTGCAGTGATGTTGATTCTTTTGATTTTGCGTTTCATATTGGGGATGAGTTGTTTCCCTTATGAAGCTTCTAACTGATTATGTCCCCTGCATCCTAGGGTAAGTGAGAAATAGCAGCACATTAGCATAAGGTACCTCCATATTCCAGGATAGGAGAGGAAAGACAAAAGAGATCATAGAGTGCCTTTATATCCCAGGGTAGTAGAGGATACAAACAAGAGAGGTTTACTCTATACCTTAAGATAGGTGAGGAAAGACTATACAAGACTATAAGGTATCTTTACAAACCAGAACAGAAGAGGAAAGACAAAATGAGATCATAAAGTAAGTACCCTTGTATCCCAGGATAGAAAAGGATACAGTATACAGAAAAATAATTTCAGAAAAATGTTTTCCCATAGTGAATATGATTAAAGAAGACACAAACAATAGATTACACAATTTATTGTCTGGCATATTTTGCTGCATCTATAAAAATGCAGTGAAATATGCCAAGTAAAAATTATTTAAAAATGTGAAATGTGCCAGGAAAAAATTATATAAAAATGTAGTGAAATATGCCAGTCCAAAATTATATTACAATGTAGTGAAATATGCCAGTGAAAAATTATATTACAATGTAGTGAAATATGCCAGGCAAAAATTATTTAGTAATGTAGTGAAATATGCCAGTAAAATATTATATAGTAATGTAATGAAATATGCCAGTCAAAAATTATATTACAATGTAGTGAAATATGCCAGTCAAAAATTATATTACAATGTAGTAAAATATGCCAGTCAAAAATTATATTACAATGTAGTAAAATATGCCAGGCAGAAACTATATTACAATGTAGTAAAATTTGCCAGTCAAAAATTATATTACAATGTAGTGAAATATGCTAGGCAAAAATTATATCGAAATGTAGTGAAACATGCTAGGCAATAAGTATTAATTGATTGATTGATTGATTTAAGAACCGACAATAAGTATACATTATGTGATTATAAATATGTGAGTATACATTAATGTAACATTTCTGTGGTTTGTCGCCAGGTGGAACATCTGAATGCATCAGGTCTGGGGGCACACAACCTGGCCTTGATGACCCCTTATGGTGGGAACATGCCAGCTCCTTCTATGGAGGCCAACGTTCTTATGCAGAATGTATCCCGGATTGTACAGGTAAGCGGATTGTACAGGTGAGCTGTAAGGTCTTGTATCTCTTGTTTGATAATACGTGGTAGCTTTGGCATTGAAGCCCTTCAGTTGAACAGATTAGCAATAATGAAATCCAGATCCTTTGTTCCAGTCTCCCGCCATCAATCTTTGAACCCAGGAAAGTGTTACTGTAACTCTTTCTATCCCGAACTGATGTAATTTTACAGGCCTGGAAGAGTTACCATAATTACATTACATCTTCATTATAATCATGCGTCATTATCACCAATACCTGGCTACCCCCACCTCATATGCCATAATAGTTATACGCATTTCTGTAAATATAACATTTCTGCATACGCTCATAATAAAAGCAGTAATTAAATACAGATCCTTCATTCCACTTTCCTGCCGTCACTCTTTCTAACCCAGGAAAGTGTTACTGTAACTCTTTCTATCCCAGGAAAGTGTTACTGTAACTCTTTCTAACCCAGGTAAGTGTTGCTGTAACTCTTTCTAACCCAGGTAAGTGTTACTGTAACTCTTTCTAACCCAGGTTAGTGTTACTGTAACTCTTTCTAACCCAGGTAAGTGTTACTGTAACTCTTTCTAACCCAGGTAAGTGTTACTGTAACTCTTTCTAACCTAGGAGAGTGTTACTGTAACTCTTTCTAACCCTGGAAAGTTTACTGTAACACTTTCTAATCCAGGAAAGTGTTACTGTAACTCTTTGTATCCCAAACAGATGCAACTTTACAGGCCTTGGAAGAGTTACCATAATTACATTGCAGATCATTGTCATCATGTGCCCTGCCAAACGGCTCAGGCATTCATGTACCTCCACAGACACAGTATGCGGTATTAGGAATTGTGACTGTAAACCCTTCACCACAGAGCCAGTTATAAACATAAAAGAAGCAAAGCAGAGGAGATCAACACTACAACCTATATGTATTCATGCTGGGATAGATCATTTACATGTGACAGTTACGAGGGGGGGGGGGGGGGTAGCTGATGATGATGTTGGTACATCAGGCACATAAGCCTCTCTATATGCTAGTATCAAGACAACAGATGTGGTGGGCGTATTTTTACAGCCAACTTGAAGTGTGAAGATGGCGCTCGTTTATTTTGATTAAATTATATTAACTGATTAAGTGCCCTAGGATAATATATCGCCAAATGAAACCTGTCATGTGTACAGAAGGACGATATATCGTCATACAAGACATTTCATTGTACCCATTTTATAATCTTACTGTGAAGCCCAGGTCAGATAAAGAAATTTGCCCAATGTAGATTCAAACCCATGATCACTGAGCCAGCAGGTGAGTGTTTAACCACTTTTTAAAAAAAAAGTCGCTTAAAAGTCGACAGGGTCGACTTCATTGCACCGGGTTTTATCCCATATGGCTCAGTCTCTTTCTGCAGCACGGAAAGCGTCGCACAATGCACAAACTCCGTAGCTCCAGCAATCACCCTCAAGAGTCTCAGAAAAGTGCACTCGTGAACTGAAAGATGCGGTCCGGAATCGAACCCACAACCTTCGGAGCTTGAATCAGACAGCTTGACCACTTCACCACAGAGACTCTCTCCAACAATATTATTACCATCCCCCAGTGAGGATCGAACTCATGACCACAATGCTACCACAACCTAATATTTACTATGGGACACCCTTGACCTTTTTATACTAATAGTAATTATCTATGTCTCTAGGAAAATGACCGGCTGAAAAAAGAAGTGTATGAGCAGAGCAACAAAGTCCAAGAACTGAATGACAAGATCTCCAACTTGCTGGAAAAGAATCAGAAGTAAGGGCTAGTGGCAGTTTTAGCATTGTCTGTCTGCAGGTTGGCATGGCTGAGAGGGTAACACAATCACACCTTGTCTGCTGATTGTGGTGTAGTGGATTCAGTTCACAAGTTCACATGCTGGTCAGTTTGGACTTAAATGTTGTCTTGAGGGTGTAAATTAAAAGTACGTCAGAAGTCAGATAGGATTTGCTTGATGCCGGAGGGACACTGGTAATAGGGAAAGCTAACCCTTATGTAAAAACTAATCCAGCAAGTGTGTGATCGACGCTTGAGTTTAAAGTGAAAGAACAAACAAAAAATATTTACATTCACAGAAGAATAACTGCAGCTGCCCACTAGGGGAATTAACTCTAACAACAAAATCACATTTGTATCGCTTTCACAAGGTTGAAATATACATACATTGTGAAAAGCTCGTACATTGTAAGATTTCTTCAGTGAAAGTAAAAATAAAAATAGGAAAGGACCCCTGGTCTATCAGGTATATGGTACATTTTTTCCTCTTCTCTCCTGCTTTTTTTCCCCTACAAATGGAGCATAGGCCAGAAGCTCATGCCAAGCCCATTGGAAACTTTAAAATGTTATCGAAGAAAGGTGGTTGGCAGCTGCCGTGTTAGGAGTAGAGTCTAAATAAAAAGCCAGAATGTGACTAGGAACCTCAACAAAAGGAAATACAACATGCGGATTGTAACTGACTCACAGTGATAGGTAAAAGTGTTCATCAGCTGTTTCTTTCCTTCACTTCTATGTGTTCCTGTTTCGTTTTTAACAGATTCGCGGTGATAGATGAAAGTCTTCATCAGATGTTTCCTTTCTTCACTTCTGTGTTTTTAAATGTTTATCAACTGTTTCTTTCCTTCACTTTTGTGTGTTCAGTAGTTCATCAAATACTTCTTTCCTTCACTTCTATACATTCAATAGTTCATAAAATGTTTCTTTCCTTCACTTCTATGTGTTCAGTAGTTCATTAAATGTTTCTTTCCTTCACTTCTATTTGTTCAGTAGTTCATAAAATGTTTCTTTCCTTCACTTTGATTTATTTAAGTGTTCATTAGATGTCTCTTTCTTAGACTTCTGTGTGTTACAGTTGTATCTATAATGCACACACAGTGATACAATCAAGTACTTATCAAATGTTTCTTTCCTTCACTTCTGTGTGTATAAGTGTCCTTTAAATGTTTCTTCCATATTCTGCATGTGCCATGGTTCATGTTCATGATTGTTTCTGTATTTTGCTGTTGAAACCCAGGTATGTGGAACAGAGTCAGAACCTGCTTGAGCAGAGAAATGAGGGATACAAGAGCTCGGCCACACAGTCCCAGGCTCGAGTTCTGACCTTGGAGCAGGAAAAGGTGGGCAATCACAGGTGTAGGGTATTTGGGCTGTTGATGCTACTAATGTTACTACCACTAGCACTACAGCTACCATGACTACTATTACTACACAACAATAACTGCTGCTGCTGCTGCTACTACTACTACTACTACTACTACTAATACTACTACTACTACTACTACTACTACTACTACTACTACTACTACTACTACTACTACTATGACGACTACTACTACTACCACCACCACTAGTACTACTACTACTACTATTGCTACTACTACTGCTATTGCTACTACTACTACTACTACTACTACTAGTACTACTACTATGACTACTACTACTACCACCACCACTAGTACTACTACTACCACTATTGCTACTACTACTGCTATTGCTACTACTACTACTACTACTACTACTACTACTACTACTACTACTACTACTACTACTACTACTACTACTACTACTACTACTACTACTACTACTACTACTACTACTACTACTACTACTACCACTACCACTGCTGCTATACTACTACTACTATACTACTACTACTACTATTACTACTACTACTGTTACTACTATAACTACTACTACTGTTACTACTACTACCACTACTACTACTACTACTACTACCACTACCACTACTACTACCACTACCACTACTACTACCACTACTATCACTACTTCCACTACTACTACTACTACTACTACTACTACTACTACTACTACTACTACTACTACTACTACTACTACTACTACTACCACTACTACTACTACTACCACTACTACTACCACTCTTGCTGCTACTACTACTACTACTACTACTACTACTACTACCACTACCACTACCACTACCACTACTACGACCACTACTACTACCACTACCACTACTACTACCACTACTATTACTACCACCACCACTAGTACTACTACTACCACTATTGCTACTACCACTACTACTACTATTACTACTACTGCTGCTGCTGCTGCTACTGCTGCTGCTGCTATACTACTACTACTACTACTACTACTACTACTACTACTACTACTACTACTACTACTACTACTACTACTACTACTACTACTACTACTACTACTACAAGAACTGCTATGACAAACAACTGCTACTAATATTACTACCACCACAACCAGTACTGCTGCTACTTCCACTACCTCCACCAATACTACTACTACTACTATTACTACTACCACTACCACTACTACTACTACTGCGGTTACCAATGCCACTACTACTACTTCCACAACTGCTGCTGCTACTACTACTACCACCACCACCACCATCACCACTACTACCACTACTACTACTACTACTACTATTATTATTACTACTACTACTATTACTAATGAATGAATCACCGAAAAATGAGAAGTAGATTGTAAGCTTTACTAAAGCACGGCTACAAGAAACATATACTACTATTACTACCACCACCACCACCACCACCACTACTACTACTACTATTACTACTACTGCTACCACCACCATCACCACCACCACCACCACCAGTATAATTATGAATATTACTAACATTATTATTTCTTCCCCTTGTTCTGATTCTTCTTTATATCCCCTGCTTCAACATCATCTCCATTTGTTTATCTCATTCTGGGGCATAATCTCAGCTTGCTCTTGCCAGTTATTCCCATTGTGCAAAGTCAGCATGGCCAACAGAATAAGAGCACTCATTCTTAAACTTCCAGTGTGCTGATGCGGAGATAGCGGGTTCAACCCCTGCACCAGTCAGCTGGACTAAAATGCTTACTTCTCGTCCTTGACATGGGGACATAAATTACAAGTATCTCAGAAGTCAGAGTGGGTTCGCCTGATGGCGAGGGACACTGGTAATAGGGAAAGCTAATCCACATGCAAAAATCAGTCCAGTAAACTAGTAGTAGTAGTAGCATGTGTATGGACTACGCCTGAGTTCAAAGCGAGCGACGCCCTCAAAAAATAATTCTGATTGAGATTTGTATTTCAGTTGAAACTTGTAGCTTTTATATAAAATAGGTCAGCTGCATTCAGGCTCAACTTACCACAAGCTCATATAGTTTAACATTGCCATGTCTGGGGGATAAATGAGTTCCCCATCTTTCCCAAGGGTGTCCAATAGGCTAGCGGAGGGAAGGAGGTGCCTTATTTCTCCTGTGATAGAGATAGCCCCTACCCTGCCATTCCTCTAGTTACTTATTGTGTACAAAACAGCATCCACTAAATGGTAGGTAGGTAGGTCAGTAGGCATGTTGGTAGGTAGTTAGACAGGTTTGGTAGTTTTGTAGGTAGATATGTGTGTAGGCAGGCAGGTATGTCAGTAAATAGGATGATAGATATGTCTGTAGGTAGGTAGGAATGTCAGTAAATAGGATAGTAGGTATGTCTGTAGGTAGGCAGGTATGTCAGTAAATAGGATGGTAGATATGTCTGTAGGTAGGTAGGAATGTCAGTAAATAGGATAGTAGGTATGTCTGTAGGTAGGCAGGTATGTCAGTAAATAGGATGGTAGGTATGTCTGTAAGTAGGCAGGTATGTCAGTAAATAGGATGGTAGGTATGTCTGTAAGTAGGCAGGTATGTCAGTAAATAGGATGGTAGATATGTCTGTAGGTAGGTAGGAATGTCAGTAAATAGGATAGTAGGTATGTCTGTAGGTAGGCAGGTATGTCAGTAAATAGGATGGTAGGTATGTCTGTAAGTAGGCAGGTATGTCAGTAAATAGGATGGTAGGTATGTCTGTAGGTAGGCAGGTATGTCACTAAATAGGATGGTAGGTATGTCTGTAAGTAGGCAGGCATGTCACTAAATAGGATGGTAGGTATGTCTGTAGGTAGGCAGGTATGTCACTAAATAGGATGGTAGGTATGTCTGTAGGTAGGCAGGTATGTCAATAGGATGGTAGGTATGTCGGTAGGTAGGCAGGTATGTCTGTAGGTAGGTAGGTCAGTAAGTAGGTGGACAGACAGGTAATGAATAATTAAATGTTGCTGGCCTGCCACAGAATTGATTTCTTTGTCATTAGGTCCAGCTTGCCACTGACCTCAGCACAGCTTCGGCCCAGATCACCACCTTACAGCTGGAGCTGGGAGAGTACAGGAAACGTGAGGGAGAGCTCAAACAGCAGCTGCAGATGACCAGCAGTGTCAGCAGCAGCAGCAGGGAGGAGCTTGAGAGACTCAGGCTACAGAAGGAAGGTGAGTGGTGTGTGGAGTTGAGTAGTTTGATTGGAAAATTGAAGGGAGAGGGTAGACTTGCTGGACAAGCAACTCATTTCCTGTGACGATTAAAGATTAGCTGGGCTGGTGACAGACTAATTGGGTGTCAAACAGACTAACTGGTCAGACAACACACTAAATGGACAGATTACAGACAAACTGGGTGGACTAGCTAAATAGGCAGATTAATTGGATTAATAATTACAGACTAATTGGGCAGGTGACAGACTAATTGGGTGTAAAATAGACTAACTGGTTAGACAAAAAACTGGTCAAACAAACTGGTCCGACAACAAACTGGTCAGGCAACAAACTGGTCAGGCAACAAATACACTAACTTGTCAGACAACAAACTAAATGGACAGATGATCGACAAACTGGGTGGACAGCAGACTTATTAGGTGGACAGACTAAATAGGCAGATTACAGACTAGCTGGGCAGGTGACAGACTCAATGGGTGTAAAACATACTAACTGGTCAAACAATCAACTAAATGGGCAGATTACAGATAAACTGGATGGACAACAGATTAATTGGGTGGACCGACTAAATAGGTAGATTACAGATGAGCTGGGCAGGTGACAGACTCAATGGGTGTAAAACAGACTAATTGGGTGGACAGACTAAGTAGGCAGATTACAAATTATCTGAGCAGGTGACAGACTAATTGTGTGTAAAACAGATTAATTGGGTTGACGAAAATCTAAATAGGCAGATTACAGACTAGCTGGACAGGTGACAGACTAATTGGGTGTAAAACAGACTAATTGGGTGTAAAACAGACAAACTGGTCAGACAACAAAGTGAGCAGATTACAAACTGGGTGGACAAACAACAGACTAATTGGGTGGACAACAGACTAAATAGGCAGATTATAGAACAGCTGGTATAGAGTTTAAAGTACCTATGTCCTTCAGACATCTTCTTGGATTCTATCATACAACTTTAATTTGCTCAGATTTAGTAATGCAACACACTGACCCTCAGCACTCTGAGCATGCTGATATATTCTCAGTCTCCTTGGCCAAGGGGTTATGGATGCAGTTTGTATTCCCACACATCGCGTCCGAAACACAGCTTCCTGGCAATTTGGCAGCAGACCACCTTGCGTTGGTCTTTTTATAAAATGGTATGGCTGCCGGTCGTTCAGAAAGCAATGACAAACTACTGAACATAAACTTGCCAAGCAATCACAAACAGTAAAAAAATGCTGGGGTTGATTGCGAAGTTTTGCAAAGGATGTGCAACTAACTCCCTACAGGGAAACTAACTACTACTTTTATTGGAGCCATTAAGGTGAAGGTCTGACAATGAATAAGAAAGAAGAAATTTTATATTTATTTTGAAATGCATCGATGTAATTATTCTTTAAGTATGGCGTGAATACCCCTTTTATTAAAAGGTTATATTTTCATGAGCAGAAGATGAGCAGAAGATCATTAGTCTCAGTGCTAGCATTCGAGACGAAAAACTGGCAAGAAAATCTGTGGAGACCAAACTGGCAAGTCATCAAGAAGAAGTTTCTGAGCTCAAAACTTTAAATGAGACGTTAGAGAAGGTCAGTGTGTCGATGTTTTATGGGTCTATGTTTTCTGGGTTTGTGTTTTCTGGGTTTGTGTTTTCTGGGTTTGTGTTTTCTGGGTTTGTGTTTTCTGGGTTTGTGTTTTCTGGGTTTGTGTTTTCTGGGTTTGTGTTTTCTGGGTTTGTGTTTTCTGGGTTTGTGTTTTCTGGGTTTAAGAATATTACTTTCTAAAGTCAGGTCTTAGCAGATATTACTGAGCCACAGTATGGCAGCAGACGGTACTACTAGCGTGATCCATCAGTACTGAAGCATACTTTAACCGGAAGCCATTTTTTCCGCGCTTGCGCAGAAGGTTTCGTCGTGTCGACACATCATTGACTATTAACATACCCTTTGTATATCTCAGTGGATATATTTAAATAACTCGTGACAATAACGAATTACCATCTCCGCTTCCGGTAAAATGGCCAGTCTAATCATTGTGCATATAGCCGGTGGTTAGATTTGAAATTGTCTTTGAGATAATTTCACTATTTGGCATACCATAAATAATTAATAATATTTTTAGTACACATTATAGATATTCGTTAATTTTAGTTGCATTTTCGAATTGTGCATGCAAAGATACATAAATTTGGAAAGTTTCATTTAAATATATGGGTGCTGACTGGTAGAAAAAAATTCGTTTTGCGGACATGATAAATTCCTCTTTGTGATTGTAAATCTACATTGTCGGTACGCAATAAAAGATTTTTTTAGTACACATTATAGATATTCGTTAATTTTAGTTGCATTTTCGAATTGTGCATGCAAAGATACATAAATTTGGAAAGTTTCATTTAAATATATGGGTGCTGACTGGTAGAAAAAAATTTATGAATTAATAATTATTTTTGCGGACGTGATTAAATTCTCTTTGTGATTGGAAATATAAATAAATCCTTTTTATAAAAATATATATATGTACTTTCTCATTATATAAATATATCATCTCTTATTATATGAATGCATGTAATTATTAAATATTAATTTTACATAAATTTATTTAGAATTTGACTGACTATCATGGCAAGGACTGCTCGATGAGATCTCAGATCCCATCTATCTGCGTTCGAAAGAGGATATCCTATAAATACAGGATACATTGCCCACCTGCTGGTTGTGGACAGTTCTGTACCTGATGTGTTAGGAAAAGTCCAAACCATTGTGGCGACAATTGATCCAGGGAAAGACATATTTTTGCCGACATATTAAATCCCTCTTTGACTTTGCCTTTGGAAATCCAAAATGTCGGCATGCGTTGCACTTTTTAAAATGTGCAATTCTTCTTCTTCTTCTTCTGCGTTCATCCGGAGTTTTTTTCGTATGTGATTGCGTTGTGCCCGTTTACAGCAGAGCTGCGTTCTTGCGCTGTTAGGCCGACACATCCGACTTCTGCGGGCATTTGTTGACCGGGTTAACCTTCCCGGAAACGTGCAATTCGAACTACTACCTTGTGAGCCAATCTCTTTAATTAATGACAAATGTTTAAATGTTTGCATAAAGGAGAAATCTTTTTTTTAGAAAAATATAATTTCTCATTGTATAAAAACTGTCATTTACTGCCAATATAGTACCTTGCGGTGTATGGCAGAGGGGTCTTTGAGCCTGAGGAATAAAGTCCGCCTGGCTAGAGCAGTCGGCGCGAACTGTGGAGGTTAGGATTTTCTTTTTGCCCCCGACAGAAAAAAATCTGACACCTTACCGAGGGATCGAACCCGGGCCTCCCGAATGAGAGTCCGGCATTCTAGCCTCTCGGCCAGCCGCTCCTCCTCTCATTATATAAAGATATCTATTTTAGCATGAACTATCAGATTTTAAATTTGAGTATTTACTAATGGGACCACCACCGAAAGATAGGCCTTGAGAAACCGAATCTAATGGTACCAAGATGTTGCATGTATGTCAATTAGAAGCGAAGATATGCAACTTTGAGTGTCGTGATCGTAAACACAGAAATTAATTAATATAACTACTAATTAGTGGCCATTTTTATATGCTAATTAGGTAACATAGCATACTATCTAAACAGGATATAACACATATCGTGCGTTGCACAATTCCGCAGAATACAAGATACAACTTACCAGGGTTTAAAGCTAATATAAAGAATGCTCGTGGTAATTAATGAATATAACTACTAATTAGCGGCCATTTT
Source organism: Cepaea hortensis (assembly GCA_963921405.1). Lineage (NCBI taxonomy): Eukaryota > Metazoa > Mollusca > Gastropoda > Stylommatophora > Helicidae > Cepaea > Cepaea hortensis. The sequence goes on along the minus strand of OY992884.1, from coordinate 93,573,393 downwards.
TATATGCTAATTAGGTAACATTGCATACTATCTAAACAGGATATAACACATATCGTGCGTTGCACAATTCCGCAGAATACAAGATACAACTTACCAGGGTTTAAAGCTAATATAAAGAATGCTCGTGGTAATTAATGAATATAACTACTAATTAGCGGCCATTTTTATATGCTAATTAGGTAACATTGCATACTATCTAAACAGGATATAACACATATCGTGCGTTGCACAATTCCGCAGAATACAAGATACAACTTATCAGGGTTTAAAGCTAATATAAAGAATGCTCGTGGTAATTAATGAATATAACTACTAATTAGCGGCCATTTTTATATGCTAATTAGATAACATTGCATTATATGTAAAAATAGATGACATGAGCAATTAGGCTTCGCTACACCGATCGCAATGATGTATGGTTGCTAGGATGTTCGTGTATGGTTGCTAGGATGTTCGTTTAAAAATAAACAAACTACTCTAGTTTTGATAACTTCTGCTATGACCTTGGTTCGGACACGAAAAAAAGATGTGCAGAAGAGATCTTTTGTGTCAATTTCTGCGTTAATGACCACGACACTTAAAGTTGCATATCTTCGCTTCTAATTGACATACATGCATCATCTTGGTACCATTAGATTCGGTTTCTCAAGGCCTATCTTTTGGTGGTGGTCCCATTAGAAAATACTCAAATTTAAAAATCTGATGGTTCATGCTAGTACTACTACTACAGTTGCCGTGAAGTTGGAACCGTGACTAACTAACTAACTAACGGTACTACTTGCTTTCTGTTAGCGCTGAATGTTGGGCGGCACTCACCAAACCCAACACCCCACATAGTGCCAATGGCTTTGGGTGGAGGAGAGTATTTGGGAGGGTATAAACATTTGAAATTTGAAAACCTCCAGAGCCTAAACCTCTTTATTCATATATATATATATATATATATATATATATCTATATATATATATATCATCATTGGCACCTTGCCGTCTTGACAGACAATAGTTTGTGCTATAAAAAGGCATAATAACTTTTAACTATGGCGGTAGCGAGTGTGACTGATAAGGCCAATTTGCGCTGTAAATGTCCTTTCACAGTGGGTGCATGTGAACACATGGTCATTTCCACCATCATGCACCATCTTACGTCTCAAACGCTCGGTGAGTGACTTTTCTGCAATTATTTTCTCCTTTGATTTTATTCCATTTCTGATATTTGCCCTCCATGCAACACGTTCAGCGGCGACTTGCTCCCAATGTGCATTATCAATGCCTGTATCAATCATGTCCCGCTTACACACATCTTTGTATCGTAGTAGAGGCCGACCCTGAGATCTCTTACCCATCTGTAATTCACCAAAAAAGATATCCTTTGGTATTCTACCATCATCCATCCTCCTAAGATGTCCTATCCATCTAAGTCTACGAAGACTGAGCATGGAATAAACTGTCACACAACCTGATCTTTCCAATACTTCAGTATTTGTGATTTTGTCTTGCCACTTAATACCAAGAATTCTTCGCAGACACCGCATATGAAAGCTGTTTAAATTGTTCTCTTGGTGTGAGTAAGTTGTCCAGGTTTCACTGCCATAGAGAAGAGTACTAAGGACACAGGCTTGATAGACAAGGACTTTTGTTTTGGCAGTAAGCTTCCTGTTCTCCCAGACTCTTTTTCTTAACCTGTTCATTGTTGTTGCTGCCTTACCAATCCGGATGTTGATTTCCTGATCTAGGGATAATTTGCTATTTACCACTGATCCTAGATATGTAAAATGGTCTACTATCTCTAGTTCGGCGTCGTCAATAAAGATTGATGGTACCCCATGTGCACCTTGTGACATAATCTGTGTCTTCTTTTTGCTAATTGTTAAACAAAATTCAGAACAAGCATTGGAGAATGCAGATAGTAGACATTGCAATTCTTCCTCAGAGTGGGTCGTAACTGCAGCATCATCTGCAAAAAGCAACTCTCTGATCAGTACCCTCCTAATTTTGGTCTTAGCCTTCAATCTCTGAGCATTGTAGAGGCCGCCATCTGAGCGTGAGTGAATGTATATACCACCATCCTGATCACGAAATGCATATTTCAGTAGAAGTGAAAAGTATATTCCAAAGAGGGTGGGAGCTAGTACACAACCTTGCTTAACTCCACTCTTGATTTCAAATTCTTCAGAAGTTGCACCATCAAACTTGATTATACCCTTCATGCCTGTGTGGAACGATTCCACAATGGACAGAAGAGTTGGTGGGCAGCCAATCTTCTTTAGTGCCTTGAACAGACCCTCACGACTGACCAAATCAAATGCCTTTGTGAGGTCGATGAAGGCAATAAACAGTGGTTGATTCTGTTCACGGCATTTTTCTTGCATTTGTCGCAATGAGAATATCATATCAGTGGTAGACCGGTTCTGTTGAAAGCCACACTGTGATTCGGGGTAGACTTGATCTCCTAGGACTTGAAGTCTGCGCAGAACAATTCTGGCAAATACTTTTCCAACAATACACAGAAGTGAGATACCCCTGTAGTTGTTACAGTCGCTCCGATCACCCTTGTTCTTGTACAGCGTTATGATGTTTGAATCTTTGAAATCCTGTGGGACTTGTCCTTCACGCCAGCATAGCTCTATTAGCTGGTGGATCTGTAGAGTGAGTGTGTCTTGCCCACTCCTGATAACCTCTATTGGAATCCCATCCTTACCTGGAGCCCTGCCAGATGCAAGTTCATTTATAGCACACTTAACTTCTGTTATGGTGGGAAGTGTGTCCAGGTGGTCAAGAGTTGGTAGAGCCTCTATGGCGTTAAGGGCATCATCCGCTAGTTTGGTCTCACTTGAGTAAAGCTCCAAATAGTGCTCTACCCATCTGTCCATCTGCTGTTTCTTATCAGTGATGACTTCTCCAGTCAAGGTTTTCAGCGGTGCACTTCTTTTGATCACTGGACCACAGGCTTTCTTTATTCCTTCATACATGCTTCTTATGTCTCCCTTATCACTTGCGATTTGAATGGACTCACATAACTTGATCCAATAATCATTTGCACACTGCCTGGCAGCCTTTTGCACATCCTTCCTAGCTTGCCTTAGCTCACTCAGAGTGTTACGCGTTGGTCTTTCCTTGTTTCTTAAGAGAGCTTTCTTCTTCTTATCAATCAAGGGCTGCAGAGTCTCGCTGTTGGCCGCAAACCAGTCCTGCCTCTTATGATCCACAGTGCCGTAAACCCCTACGGCAGTTTTATAAAGAGTTTCCTTAATTTGACCCCACTTTTCATTTACTGTACAATTTTCAGGTGTATCAGTGAAAGCGTCTTCAAGTTGCTGTTGAAACTGAAAGCACTTTTCAGGATCATGAGTGTTAATAATATTAATCCTGGGGCTAGATTTGTGTTTAGCTGTGTAGATTCTCTTTGGTCTCAGTCTAACTCTTGCAACAACCAAAGAATGATCTGTATCACAGTCAGCACTGTGGTAACTACGAGTCAATGATATATGGTTCAGATGTTGTCTCCGTGTGATGATGAAGTCCAGCTGGTGCCAATGGCCGGATCTTGGATGTTTCCATGTGACCTTATGCATCTCTTTTGTTTTAAAAAAAGAGTTTGTAATACATAGGTCATTACTGGTGCAATGCTCCAGTAGCCTTTGCCCATTTTCATTCATGCGACCGATGTTGTATTTTCCAAGGGACACTGGCCATGAACTCGAGTCCTTGCCCACACGAGCATTGAAATCACCGAGCATATAAATGTAGTCAGATTTTGGAACTGCCTTGATCACGGAGTCTAACTCCTCATAGAACAAATCCTTCACATCATCAGAGGAATCGAGTGTCGGTGCATATGCAGTAATAATGGTGGCAAACCCACAAGAGGTTGCCAAGCGCAGGGATAATAGTCTTTCATTTCCTCCTGCTGGAATTTCAATCATTCCCAGTAGCGAATTCTTCACTGCAAAGCCCACACCGTGTTGCCTTTTTTCTGCCTGCCCTCTACCCTTCCAGAAAAAGGTGTAGTTGTTTTCCCTGAGTGACCCTTCCTCAGCGAGGCGAGTCTCCTGCAGGCCAGCAATATCAATGTTAAGACGATTGAGTTCGGCATCAATCACAGCCGTTTTTCTCACATCGTCAATATTGGTCAAGTCAGTGGAAAATCCTGGACACATGGTTCTCACGTTCCAGGTTGCAAGCCGTAGCTTGAGGTTTCTATTTTTATTTTTGTTTGTACCTGGTGCATTGGTTTTACAGCCTGCGATTCAGATTTTGTCCTAGCCCCAAGCACCCATTGAAGCAGGCAGGCTGTGGCGGCTCAGCACCCAATTGGCTGGGGGCTGCCCAGCTTGAGGCGGGCGGTAGCTGATCAGTGACACCTATAGGTGTCTCCCACCGTCAGAGGCAACGCGTGGCGCCCCATGTCTACGCCAACTGACAAGGACTTATAACCCGTAACAGTTGCCTCTCGCTTTGATTCCGAGACCAGTTAAGACCAGGGATGGAGTTATTGCCTCTCCATAGCACAAAGCCTGGGCTAAAATATAGAGATCATGTGTTGCCCATGCAGCATGATCCCTCTCTCGGCCTGCCTAGTTCACTCCAGAGGAAAGGTAACACCCCTACATCTGGAACAAGACAAGCTGCAGAAGCTGCCGGATCAGCAAAGCAATGCTCTAACTGTCCGCCTGTCGGAGCTTCGATCCTAGACCAGTCGCCAACCAAGGCTTAGGGCCTGGTCTGCCCTGCCATGACAATTTTGTCTTTTGCTTGCATTTCCTCGCACCAGGGTAAGGCTTGTACCCTCCCAATTGCGCTCTTCCGCCCGAAGCCGTTGGCACAATGTGGGGTGTCGGGTTTGGTAAGCGCCGCCCAACGTTCGGCGCTAACAGAAACCAGGTAGTACCGTCTACTGTTATACGGTAGCTCAGTCATATCTGACTAAGACCTGACTAACTATATATATATATATATATATATATAGAGAGAGAGAGAGAGAGAGAGAGAGAGAGAGAGAGAGAGAATAAAGTAGATTTCTATTGCATCAAAGGCCCCCTGCTAGCTTAAAAAAAAAAATAGGTAAGAAGAATACAATATATTTTTTATATTGGATATATATTTCTTATTTTATTTTAATTATGCATTTATCTATTGTGTGAATACAATGCTTCATAAAAATGAAAGAAATTCATGAGAACTTTATTAATAATTTATATAGGTGGTTGGAATAATACTTATCGGTAATTTTTGTTCTTTCAGAGCCTGAGTGAGAGAAAGAGGAAGGCAACAGAAGAAAGAAGGAAGCTAGAAGAGGATCTAGAGGATGCTAAGATCAATTATGAGGTTAGTCTCAAATGTTTTACCTTCTTCAGTCCCGGAAGGTTGAAGTGGCAATATAACCTACTACTGGCACCTGGCCGTCGTGATATACAATAGTTTGTTACATTGTGGTACCAAAACAGGCATAATAACAACAACCCATGGCGAAGCGAATGTGACTGATCATAAAAAATTTTTGTGCTGCAAATGTTCATCTACAATAGATGCATGTGAACACATGGTTTTTTTTTCACCATCATGCACCATCTGACGTCTGACACCCTTAATACGAGTGTGTGACCTATCTGCAATCATTTCTCCTTTGTCTTTATTCCATTTCTGATCTTTGCTCTCCATGCAACACGATTAGTGGCGACTTGCTTTCAAGGTGCATTATCAATGCCTGTATCAATCATGTCCCGCTTACATGCAATATAACCACTGTGAAAAATTATTATAGTCTGTCCAGAAATGAATGCCTTCATTCACGATCAATTATCTTGAAAACTATCTGTTGCATCATTATGAAATTTTTCCTGACGTCTTATATTTACCCCCACCCAAGGAATATGGCTTTGGCAGGGTCCAAAAGCAACTTAAATCACGTAAAGCGGCGACATTTCTTTGATGTTTTGGTGAAAAACTAATGATTTCTCGCTAACAAACTTGTTTTATAGTAATGCCCCGTTCCACTATGCGAGGCTCTTGTCATAAGGCCAATCCCATGTCCCACGAGAAAATTAACTATTCAACGCTAATGTTTCTGTGTGAAGACGTAATACATTTAATAATGTGCACTTCATCTATGACCGTAAATTATATACCGCACATAAACAAACTTTGAAATCTGCTGTACAATCTCCAGAACAAAAATATTTTGTTGGGTGGATGTAATGATAAGGTTACATGCTAAATCTCATCATTTCCCTCAGTTGGTTACTGAGATATGGAATTTTATATTGAGGCAGACAAAAGTAAACAGACTATAGCACATTACTTTCACGGTGGCTGCTTGGTAAGCCAGATTTTTTTTATTATTACATAGCCTAACGTAAACAAGCCGGATGTGTGGCGAAGGGGTTATGGACGCAGTTTGTAATCCCACAGACCGCAGTTCGTAATCCCACAGACCGCTTTAGAAACACAGTTGCCTTGGTTTTTTTATGAAATGGTATGGGTGCCGGCCATTCAGAAAGCAATGGCAAACTACTGAAGGTAAACTTGCTCAGAAATCACTAACCGCCAAAAAATGCTGGGATTTACTGCTACGTCCGTAAAGGATATGCAACTAACTTTAAAAACAAATGTAAACAAATACATGAAAACATTACACAATGGATGAGATTCATTAGAAACAACCCATCAGACATCAGTGTTGCCCTGGGCATGAAAGAGTTTATTTCCTACCAGCCTTTGCTGAAAGTGTAGAGGCATTAGCACAAAAGCCATAGCTGCCACAGCGTCAGGTCTTAGTCGGATATGACTGAGCTACTATATGACAGTAGGCGGTACTACCTGCTTTCTGATAACTCTGAATGTTGGGCGGTGCTCACCAAACCTGACACATTGTGCCAACGACTTCGGGTGGAGGAGCGCAATTGGGAGGGTACAAGCCTGAACCTGGTGCGAGGAAATGCAACTTGAAGGCAAAATGTCATGGCAGGGCAGACCAGACCTTAAGCCTTGGTTGGCATCTGGTCTAGGATCGAAGCTCCGACAGGCGGACAGTTAGAGCATTGCTTTGCTGCTCCTGCAGCTTGTCTTCTTCCATATGTATTAGAGTTACCTTTCCTCTGGAGTAAACAAGGCAAGCCGAGAGAGGGATCATGCTGCATGGGCAACACATGGTCTCTACAGTTCAACCCAGGCGTTGTGGTATGGAGAGGTACAACTCCATCCCTGGTCTTAACAGGTTTCGGGCCAGCATGGATTGTATTTATTATGCGCTTTTTGAAGCCCAATGTAACAAACTATCTTCTGTCAAGATGGCCAGGTGCCAGTCAGTCATAGCTGCCACAATAACACCAAAGACATTAAGTTTCCATTTCATAAGGTCCCTTTTTGGCATCCTGAAAGTGCATCAGGCATATGGAGCTGGCCCCATATTTTATTGACCAATCAGCATTCATACGGAGATGAGGGGAGTGTCATGTCGGCCATCTTTACTTCCCAATACATTTCCTAGTACCCCTTCTAGGCTAGGTCGACCAGGTCCAGGTCAATTTTACAAAATTAGCCGCAATTGGAATTTAAACCCATGACCTCTAGGCTAGCAGGCAAGCTTGATCCTACGTACATAAAAAGTTAATTGCATATCCTTTACAGCTGATCGATTTGCTAAGGAAGGAGCAAAGAAATAACAACCTGATGTGCCCATTACATACCACCAAAAGAAAAGAATGATCAAATCAGTCAGAAGGTCACCAAACCCTACTCAAGACGACTACCACATTCTGGATAGACCAGAACAGGTCATTATTCTGCGCCTCAGAACAGGATACAATAGATTACGCAACCACATGTATACAAAATTTAAGATTGGTGAAACAGCCATGTGCACATGTGGTTTGGCGTCGCAGACAGCAGAGCACATACTCCAGGATTGCCCAAACTACAACATATCCAGGCGAACCTTCTGGCCTAGAGAGACAACAGTGGAGGATAAACTCTATGGACCGCTGAGTGAACTAAAAAAGACTGTTAGATTCATACAAGAGACAACATTGCAGTTATAAACATATTTCAGGCGACCGAAAGAAGAAGAAGAAGAATTGCATATCCTTTACAGGACATGGCAGTCAACCCCAGCATTTTTTGGCTGTTTGTGATTTTTTGACAAGTTTACGTTAAGTAGCTTTCCATTGCTTTCTTAATAACTGGCACTCATACCTTTTGTATTAACACCATTGCAATTAAGTCTCCTTCAAATTGCCCGCAGCTGAATTGTATTCATAACCCCATCGCCACATACATAAAGCACACATCTAAATCGGAAAACAGTAAGAGCTTGTTTTCTTGGTGTGCCTGTTTTGTCTTAGACTGACATTGGTATGATCTTTTCTGACTTCAGAGCACCATCGAGGATTTAAGAGAGAAGCTGCGCAGACAGAAGTCATCGGTAGATTCTGATACACAAAGCAAGGTAAATATATATATGTTTACTGATTACACACATATATTAAAAAAATAAGTCTATTTTGTCATTTTTCAAATTTTATTTTATTTTTATATAGAGCTTTGTGGATGGTGAGGGAAAACTACCACATTAATTCGACAACCTAATGACACGAACCTAATCCAAGGCTGGTCATTGTGAGATGTAGCAAACAATTATAGCACACACTTATTTGCATAGCACGTGGTATTGATCATGATTAAGAGAAAAACACTACATTAGTTTTTCAAGAATAATGTCTCAACACACACACACACACACAAACTAGTTGGTTGCAAATTGCAGGCAGACAGATGGACAGACAGACAAATATTACAGAAAAAATTACAGAATGACAGACAGCAACATGGAGGTAGAAAGAAATATGAATAAGAATTTTTAAAAAACTCTTAAGAAAAACAGGAAAAAAAAAGAATTAAGGAAAACTACAGAAAGGCGGAAAGTCAGAGAGAAGCAAATGAAAGAAATTTCTGCCTCTGACTTGTGGAGACCTGGTTTGATTCATTGCATAGCCTGTGCAGATTTGTACAAATAAAAGGATGGTATACTCCACCCTGATCCTAAGGTTAGTTAGTTAGTCATGGTTCCAACTTCACGGCAAAGGGTCACCTCATTATGCTCTGTTCCTGTGCCAGTGAATATCACACAAAGTGCTCCTCACTGCCGCATGTGAAAAGCGGAACAGAGAGGAGTCTGGACAAACCAACAGCCTGCACAGGTATACTATGCATAATACCGTTGCCAGAATGCCAACACAAAAGTCTGCCACAAAAAATACAGTTCATCGTCGATTGAAGCAGCAGTCACTAGAAAACCAGCAGCCACACATTACTGCATATGACAACCCAGTTAGTTCAGTGACCAGCCGGCCGCCATTTTTCTGAACATGCAGTTCACTCTACAAACAACCTCGGACAGATGTGAAAGCACTTCACACAAAATTGACAGCTCACAGTGTTGCTCAATGGACTCAGCTCAGTAGCAGGGTGACAGAACCATACACTACCAGTCCAACATGAGAAAAATGCGTAAGCACACCATTGCCACAAGCATAAACAATCCAGAGGTGTTAACAGCTCAACCGCCTATCCTCCATGTTGGATTGGAAGTCTGATCTTAGGGTAGTAGATTGAATATTTAGCCTTCTCAGACAAGGTGAAAAACTTGGGATAGATGTCAAATTTAGAAAACCTCCTCACGAATGTTTAAAAATCTGTAGATCATGTATCTCGTCGGGTGCTAGCTAGTACGTAAACTGGCTCTGTGACAAAGGGGTTACATACGCAGTTCATAATCCCGCATACCGCATTCGAAACACTGTGGGCGATTTGGCAGCAGACCACCTTGCATTGATTTTCATACAATGGTAGGAGTGCTGGCCGCTCAGAAAGCAATGGCAAACTACTGAACATAAATTTGCCCAGAAATCACAAACAGTCCATGAATGCTGGGGTTGACAGCGACAACCTGTGAAGTCGTTGCTGTGAAGTTGGAACCGCGACTAACTAACTAACTAATCATGTGAAGTATATACAATTAACTAAACTCACAAATAGTATTATTTATAGTGTGTATGATTCTGCTATATACATGTGTGTAACCTTGCTGGTGGTACGGATTTGTGCGCAGTCTTGACTAACATATCTGACTAAAAACCTATTACCTACTCACTCACATTATGTGTGTCTACAAGGTGTCCAGGTTAGAAGAGGAAATCTCTCGTGACTGGCAGGCCAAAGCAGAGAGGATGCTGTCAGCAGCGACCGAGAAGCACACCAGGCAGCTTGTTGAGTTGAAAGATGAAAAGGAGGACTTGATCAATAAAGTTGATGAGTTGGAGAAAAAGGTAACCTTTCATTGTTTCATCAAATTCTCTTGAGGTGGAATTTTTATGTAAAATGGGGACCAGAAAAAAAAAGTAAAGGTCCATTTTTACAAATGGTCTATGGTGCTTACTTCATATTTGTATACAGATCAATTGGCTCTTGAGGGCTGATGCAGAGAGCATGGCATATGACACCACAAGCTCAGGTCTGAGAATGGAGGTGGAGGCGGTTACTGCAGCTTTCCGCTAGTTGGAGAACAAACTGTATACGCATGTTGTAATTGTAACTGATTCACTACGCATGCTGGCAAAGGTGAAGACTGGCATGCCTCGTGCTGCCGTCTCACTATAACATGACAAAAGAAATGCTTTCTCTGTCTTTCTTTCCATAAATCTTTCCAGATATTACTATACGTTTGTGTTGCAATTTTTCTTTTCTCGTCCTCATTATCCAGTAGCTTGCTCTGTACAGAACTTATCCCACATAATAGTCCTTCAGAATTCTTCTCTATCATAAGCCAGATGTCCCACCTTTGTTACAAGCCAGATGTCTCGCCTCTCAGCCAGATGTCCCACCCCTGTTGCTGCCATAAGCTAGATGTCCCACCTCTGTTGCTGTCATAAGCCAGATGTTCCACCTCTGTGACTGTCATGTGTAAATTATCTGTCACATCTCGAATCCATCAAGGACCTGTTATCCCTCTTGTCCGCTTTCTCTGTGCACCTCCCTATACAGTTGTCTTTTTCAGACGTCAGTGTCTCTTTACATGCCCAGAACATTTCATTTTTCTTAATTTTATTTGTCTTAACCACCAACTTCTTCAGAATAATTTCTTCTTCTTCTTTGTCATTCCCCCGATATTGTTTTGTTTTGGACGTAATTGCATTGTGTCAATTTACAGCTGAGCTGCGATATTTGCGCCGTTTGGCCAACACATCTGACTTCTGTGGGGTTTGTTGACCGGTTAGCTTTCCCAGATTATCATCATCAAGTGCCTTGCCAGCTGGCATAGGCGTTTATGGCTCTCCACAGATCGCAGTCTTTAATGTTCTGGATCAACTCTGCTGATGATATTCCTCCATTCCTCCGTCTCATTCTATCCAGCATAATTTCTCTTAGTCTGTCCCTGCCTCTCTTCCCTCGATCTTTCCAGTCAAGGGGAAGAGAAGCATAAAAAGGTCAATTAGGGAGTCTCCATGGTGAAGTGGTCAAGCCGTTTGACTCGGGCTCCGAAGTTTGTAGGTTCGAATCCGGCCTGCGTCCTTCGGTTCACGAGTGAATTTTTTCGGAGACTCCTGTGGGTCGTCGTTGGAGCTACAGAGTTTGTGCTTTGTGCAAACGCTTTCCTTGCTGCGGAAGGAAACCGAGCCATTTGGGATTAATAACCCGGTGCAATGAAGTCGACCCTGTTGACGTTTAAGTGACTTTTTTAATAAGGACAATAATGTGTTTTTGTTGGACAGTGTGGCCAAAATATGCCTGCATCTTTCTGATGTTTGTGATATGTTGCCTTTGTGTTGTAGCCTCTTTCCAAATATTTTAGTTGTGAACTATTTCATGTAATGTTTCAGCTTTCGGCCGTGCGATCTTCAGGTTCATCGACAGAACAACAGATAACACAGCTACAGGACGAGCTGGCAGAGATGAGGTTGTGGAAAGATAAGGTCATTATCTCTTACATCTGTTCATCATCATCATTATTATCATCATTACCATCATCATCTTCATCACCTTCATCATTAGCATCATCATCAGCACCACTATCATCATCATCATCATCATAATCATTACAACCAGCATCATCATCAGCATCATTATCATCATTATCAACATCATCATTAGCATCATTGTCAGCATCATCATCATCTTCATCATCATCATCATCTAGCAAGGTCTTGGTAGAATATCACTCTCAGCACAACCTGCTGGAAGGACCCTTGGTCCTTCATCAGTTTCCCTGCCTCATGCAAGTTCAGGCTCTGTGTATGGGTAGACATCTTTTTTCCCAGTCCGTCTTTGATGTTATCATTCAGTTGAAACTGTCTTCCATTTTCTATTAGCATAGTTTTTCTGCAGGGTTGTCTTTCCTGTTTATGAGTTCAAAAACTTATTTTCTATACCTTGCTCTGATTTAGTCATCTACTTTTCATTTCTAGTTTATTGATGACGTTTTGAGAACAACACAAAATCCACATTTGGATTATTCATATTGTATTGTGCTAGGATATATTGTTTCTGTTGTTAGTTAAGTTTTTCATGTTCTCATAGTTTTGTTTCTCTTGTTTTGTTGGTTGAAAAAATTGCAAATGGCAAACTACTGAACGTAAACTTGCCCAGGAATCACAAACAGCCAAAAAATGCTGAGGTTGACTGCTGTGTCCTGTAAAGGATATACAACTAATTATGTCTATGAAAGGCTTGTGAGACAGGCTACTGTGGAAAGCTGTTGAGCAATAACCAGGCTGACATACTGAATGCTCTCAGACAGGCTGGGCGGGCTAGTAAACAAATCAGGTGATGACTGAATCTACAGCCTTGAGCAGACTGTAACAACATCAAGTCCAGAGGAAGGAATCTAGACAAGAATTTTATACAGCGGGGACAAATAAGAATAGTCTGTTATCAGAGAACTGGTGTCATTAGCTGCTACACTGGGGGTGATACTGATGAGGGGATCCAAGTACTTAGGCTGAATTAGTCATTAGTCGCCGTTCCAACTTCACGGCAAAGTTCACCCCCATAATGTTCCATTCCTGTGCCAGTGAATATCATGCAAAATGCTCCTCACTGCCCAATGTGAAAAGTGGAACAAACGGCAGTACCGACAAACCAACAGCATGCACAGGCATGCATAAGACCACTGCCAGAATGTCAACACAACAGTCCGCCACAAAGATCATCTCAATGGAAGCGGCAGTCACTAGAAAAGCACAGAGCTTCACACATATTACTGCATGATACAAAACTAGCTAGTTCAGCAACCAGCTGCCGCCATTTTCTGAACATGCAGTTCACAAAGCAAACAACCATCTCATCTCATCATGTTCCTCTTGTACCTTGCGGTGTCGAGGTGAAGTATAAACTTCGTGAGAGTGCCCGGTTATGGGCTTCGTATATCGACATTCCCATGGATTCTGTTATTCCCTCCGTCCAGCGTTTACGTGGTCGGCCTCTTCCTCTGTTTCCATCTGGTCTGTACGTCATTGCCTGTTGTGGCATGCTGTTGACTGGTAGCCTACTTGCATGGCCAAACCATTTGACTTGCTGCTTTCTAATAAAATCTAGAGCAGCTTTAACCCCCACTTTAGTCCTGATTTCTTCATTTCTGATCTTATCTCTTCTTGATACGTTGAGTATTCTTCTCAGGAACCTCATTTCTGTTGTTGTGATGGACATATGTAAAAGCACCCCACACAAAATCCACAGCTGTCAGTGTCACTCCAAGCACTCAACTCAGTAGCTTATGGCTGAATGATTTGATGTACAGTGTTGGTCATTTGTTGAATAACTAACTAATCTCCATATATTTATGACAGTTGTGAACATTTATTTTAGTTGTGGTGTGTTATGTTATTATTGCAATCTTGTCGATATTTTTGGTTACATTGTGTTATTTCATTATTACTATCTTGCCAGTATTTTTATCATGTTGTATATTTTCAGTATGACAATCTCCGGACTCAAGCTACGGCCATGAAAGAAAGATACGAAAAGAGAATTGGAGAGTTGGAAGGAGAGAAGGAGCAAGAGGAAGAACAGAGAAATGAACTTATAGAGAGAGCCAAAGAACAACGCCAAGAACTACAACTAAAGGTGCAGCAACTGCAGCAGGAAGTTCAACATTTGAAGGCACAGCTGTCAACATCCAGAGCTGATGTTCAGCAGACAGCGGCTGTTGCATCTGCTGCTGCACCTCCATCAGCCGCACCAAGTGCCGATGTCGCCACCGAGGTAAAATAGAATGTGTCTGTGCTTGCGCAACTTTTGTGTAAATAATTATGTGATCATTGGTGTTGTCGTAAAATAAATAGTATGGGGCATTTTTTCAGAAAATAAAAAGTATCTTGTACAATGAATCTCCACTATTGAATGTAAGAAATGGAGTGCTGAAATGTTATATATAATGTGTCTTTGTTTGCACAACTTTTTTGTAAATAGTAAATTGGTAAATTGGTAAGGTTGAGTTAGTTGCATATCCTTTACATGACATCGCAATCAACCCCAGCATGTTTTTGGGCTGTTTGTGATTTCTCAGCAAGTTTACATTCAGTAGTTTTGCCATTGCTTTCTGAACAACAGGCACCCATACCATTGTATACAAACCAATGCGGTATGTGGGATTATGAGCTGCGTCCGTCACCTCTTCGTGACAGAGCCGGTCAGTGGTGTACAGGTAAAATATACAGTAATGGTGTATTTTTTTAAAAGAAAATGATAAGTATCTTGTACATAAGTCTCTACCACTGTATGTAAGAAATGGAGTGTTTAAATGTTATATAGAACCTGTTTTAATGTACGGCATGGAATGTGAATGGACAAATTAGGAAAAGCTTGGAAGGAATGAAGATGTGGTTCCAGAGACAATGCTGAGAATACCTTGGACTTCCAGAGTAAATTGCGATTGGCTAGAAAGCTAATAAATCTGTAACATTATATACAGCAATAAGAAGCATCAAACAACATTCTTTGGTCTTTTTATTCTTGCTTTGTTCGCTGGTCTTTTTATGAGAAGAGAGGCATTGGAGAACATCATAACAACTGGAAAGATTGAGGGAAAGAGAGGCAGAGGCAGACCAAGAGAAATGATGCTGGATTGACTGAGACGATGGCATGCAGGAATATCATCAACAGAGTTGATCCAGAACACCAGGGCCGAGATCTGTGGATAGACGTGAATGCCTACGCCAGCTGGCAGGTCACTTAATGATGATTATTATTATCATCTTCATCATCATATGAGTGCTCTACACCCGCTGGTGTTATTTTCTAACCAGGTGAAGAAAATCATGAACTCAGTGTTCCAGACGCTGAGGAGTGAGTTTGATGCTGATGAAAGCTACGTGGGCTCTGAAGTGTTGACGACAATACTCAATGTTATCAAGGTATGCACTTAATGTTATCAAGGTGTGTGCTTGTATTTATGTTATCAAGGTATATACTCAATTTGATCAAGGTATATACATTTTTAATCAATTTTAGGGTAGCGGGGTAGGGGTATCCCCTATCAAAGGAGAAGTAAGGCGCCTCCTTCCCTCCGCTAGCCTACGGGACACCCTTGGGCAAGGTGGAGTACCCGTTTAGCCCCCCGATCAGGGTTACGTGAAGCCATGGGTGCAGGTGGTGGATGAAGATGGAGAGCAGCCGACAGATATTTGTAGGTTATGGTCTACACCTTCACGACGGTAGGCAGAGGATCTCCTTTTTTGAGGAGACAATGGCTACGGTCACTGACCAGTATGGTCACTGCTGGGAAGGAAAGCAATGGCAAACTACCTTCTTTACACATGCCAAGAAAATCATGTTGTGTTCTTAGACGTAGACAGTCAGAATTTTTTGGGCATGTTATGAGAAGAAATGATTTGGAGAACTTGGTGACAACTGGTAAGATCGAGGGGAACAGACCAAGGGGAAGACCTAGAAACAAGTATCTGGATGGCTTGGCCTTGTGGCATGGTCGAGACAAAAACACGGAACTGATCCACGACTCTGTTGATCGAGTGAGATGGCAGAACATGACCGCCCACGCTTACCGGCATGGCACATGATGGATGGATATACATTTACTCAATGTTATCATGGTGTGTGCATGTACTCAATGTTATCAAGGTACACACATATACTTAATGTTATCAAGGTACACGCATATACTTAATGTTATCAAGCACACTGAATGTTATCAAGGTTTGTACATATACTTAATGTTAGCAAGGTACACACATATACTTAATGTTATCAAGCACACTGAATGTTATCAAGGTTTGTACACATACTTCATGTTATCAGGGTACACACATATACTTAATGTTATCAAGGTACACACATATACTTAATGTTATCAAGGTACATACATATACTTAATGTTATCAAGGTACACACATATACTTAATGTTATCAAGCACACTGAATGTTATCAAGGTTTGTACATATACTTAACCCTTTTAGGACGGGACAACATTGGGCCAATTTTAGGTATCCCTCTGAAGAAGACGGAGCCATTTTTTGGGGGTACAGAAATGACTGAAGTGTCAATTTTATAAATTCAAAAAAAAAATATTAGAACCCTATATAGGTACATACAAGTATATATATTCTTAAAGAGGATATAGTAAAGTTTATTTCTGTGTATGATTGAAGTTGTTTTGTTCATGTTTATGCAAATTTGATGACCTCATTTGTATTTTGTGAAAAATAAAATATTTCATACCACTATGTATGAATTGGTACTAAATATTTTTTAAAAATGGTACTCACCTAAAATTTCCTCATTGAATACCTACACCACTTTAGAATAATTTTAAACACTTATGGTTAAATAAACAACACCTATGAAGTCCCTATTGACATTTGTAATAGGTTGGCTATCAACTGGTGACATGTTTTTTAGTCCGGCCATTGGCATGAATGGGTATAGATAAAACAATCCTTTTTATTCCCAATACACAAAACTACGGGGACACGAGGTTGAAATCCTCATGGGCACTTTCTGTATCACTAAAGTCATTATCTGACAGTCTTGAACTGACAAAATCGCTACTTCTTCTTCTTCTTCTTCTTTCGTTCGCTTGAAATATGTCTATATCTGCAATGTCGTCTCTTGCATGAATTGAACTGTTTTTTTCAGTTCACACAGTGGTCCATAGAGTTTATCTTCCACTGTCGTCTCTCTAGGCCAGAAGGTTTGCCTAGATATGTTATATTTTGGGCAGTCTTGGAGTATGTGCTCTGCTGTCTGCGACGCCAATCCACATGTGCACATGGCTGTTTCACCAATCTTGAATTTTGTATACATGTGGTTGCGTAATCTATTGTGCCCTGTTCTGAGGCGCAGAATAATGACTTGTTCTGGTCTGTCCATAATGTGGTAGTCATCTTGAGCAGGTTTTGGTGGCTTTCTGACTGATTTGATCATTCTTTTCTTTTGGTGGTATGTAACGGGCACATCAGGCTGTTCCTCTTTGGCTCCTTCCTTAGCCAATTGATCAGCTCTGTCGTTTCCGGGTACTCCACAGTGGGATGGTATCCACTGTATGGTGACTTTATGCTGACTGCTAAGTTCGGAAAGTAGTGTCCTTAGTACTGGCAATTTCCCAGAAAATCGCTACTATCAGAGCTAGTCAATGCTAGTATGTCTTCGGGTTCAAAGCTGGCCATTTTAGAACTCAAAAATCCACGAAAAAATGGGTTACTTCCGAAAAAACTGCACAAAATCATATCCACTCGTTTGAATCACGCTACAAACGGCATGTAAAGGCTAAAATGGCTGACGATTGCAAGGAAGCATTTGATTGGTCTGTACTATTAAAAGCTAACCAATCAAAGCAGTTCTTACAAACAAGGCCGATCATCGGCCTCGCCGTCTGTTTGAATAGAGCAACATGGCGACTCAAGGGCCGACTTATCGGCCGAGTAGGGTTTTAAGGGTTAATGTTATCAAGATGTTTGCATGTACTTAATGTTACAGGCTTGGCATTGGTAATGTATTTTTACAGCAAACCTTCATTGTGGAGGTGGTACTTGGATGATTGATTGATCTGTTGATTGATTAATTAATTGATTGTTAATTGATTAATTAGTTCGTTGATGATCCATGTAATGTATATTTACAGCAAACAACTCTGAAACTAGTCAGCCAGCCCCCGCAGCAACAGGAAAGCAGTGAATCTGAAGAGGAGGAGGATGAAGAGGAAGCCAACAAGGAGGAAGGAGAAGATACAGTCAGTGTTGAAGGAGGTGAAGCACAAGATGAGGAGGAAGAAGAGGATGAGGTGGACAAATCTGGGGGGCGAGAAATTACCGTCAGCACAGGTGAATGTTCTATCATCAATTAACTAAATCTTAAAACTATTAACATTCTAAGTCGCAAAAACAACTTATCACAAAAATTATAAAGAAGCAGTCATCACATTTTGGCCACATTACGAGAAGACAAAAACTGGAATATGTTGTAACAACCAAAAAGATTTGTAGAAAGAGAGATAGAGGAAGACAGCATGAGAAAGTTCTTGACAGTCTTGTGTCATGGCACAGAAGGGAGTCAAAATACAAACTGACCCATGCCGTCAGAGATCGCAGTTGGGGGGGGGGGGGGGGGGGGCATGATCGCACTTTATGACTGTTCAGGAGAAATTTTAAAAATAACCAATGTAATCACCACTGTTATTATCAGTAGCATTATCATTATCACAGAGCAGCATAGCAACACAGGCAAACTACTGAACTTTAACTTGCCCAGGAATCACAAACAGCCAAAAAATGATGGGGTTGATTGCAACGTCCTGTACAGGATATGCAACTAACTTTTTTTAATTATATAGTATTATCATCATCATCATCATCATTATCATCAGTTTCATAAAAAAACACATTTAGTTGCATGTCCTTCACAGGGTATTGCAATCAACCCCTGCATTTATTGGGGTTATTTTGTGTGTCATTTACTAGGCAATGTTAGCTCTGTAGTTTGCCATTGCTTTTAGAATGACCGACGCCTCATACCATAGAAATGAACACACAAAGGTCTGCTTCCAAATCACTGATGGCTGGTTTTGAACCCTCGAGGACCATGAGACTCGAGAATGTACGTTAATCTATATGGTCATGCATACTTTTATATCTTAATTATCTTATGGGGAATCTCCGTGGACAGGTAGTTATGCCTGCCTCATGCTCCAAAGGTGTGGATTTGATTCCCACCTATGCTGTTTGGTTCATAAATGCAATTTTTTCGCAGATCCCTAGGGGTCGTCACTGGAGCTACGGAATTCATGGTTTATGCTGCGCTTTCGGCAGGCTGCCCTGTAGAAAGAGACCACGCCATATGGGATAAAACCTGGTGCTGATAATAACAGTGGTGATTACATTGGTTATTTTTAAAATTTCTCCTGAACAGTCATAAAGTGCGATCATCATCATCATCATTATCATCAGTTTCATAAAAAAACACATTTAGTTGCATGTCCTTCACAGGGTATTGCAATCAACCCCTGCATTTATTGGGGTTATTTTGTGTGTCATTTACTAGGCAATGTTAGCTCTGTAGTTTGCCATTGCTTTTAGAATGACCGACGCCTCATACCATAGAAATGAACACACAAAGGTCTGCTTCCAAATCACTGATGGCTGGTTTTGAACCCTCGAGGACCATGAGATTATGAGACCATGAGACTACGAGAATGTATGCCGAGGAACTGTGAAATGCAGTGTCACTACCACCTAGGTCACTTCGCTGGTTATCCTTTACTTACGTTAATCTAGATGGTCATGCATACTTTTATATCTTAATTATCTTATGGGGAATCTCCGTGGACAGGTAGTTATGCCTGCCTCATGCTCCAAAGGTGTGGATTTGATTCCCACCTATGCTGTTTGGTTCATAAATGCAATTTTTTCGCAGATCCTTAGGGGTCGTCACTGGAGCTACGGAATTCATGGTTTATGCTGCGCTTTCGGCAGGCTGCCCTGTAGAAAGAGACCACGCCATATGGGATAAAACCTGGTGCAATGAAGTCTATCTGCTTGCCTTGTTAATGTAACAACCCTTTCTTAAAATTATCTTACAGTGTGTTTCAATTTTAATTAATTTGACTGCCTTTCCCATCTTGCAGAAGAAGCAACTTCAGCAACCTACTCTTTAACATCCTCTGGAATATCATCAGTTGTACAAACTAAAAATGAAGGTCTGACCGAAGGAATCCATGCAGAAGAAGAGACACAAGCTCAAGAAGCAAGCAAGCTAAGTGCATCATCATCAGCCAGTGTATCATATACTGATTCCACGGTTCAGGACACTGTGCAGTCCTTGGACGCTGATGTCAAAGACGATGATATTCCCAAGGAATATCCGGAGGAAGCATCTAAAAGAGTAGAAAAGTCTGCAGATGAGGATGAAGAAGACTTTTTCAGTGATGATGATGAAACTGATGACAAAAGTGAATCCAGATTAGCATCTAATGAAACAAGTGGTCCAGTAAATAAGCTGGAAAGCGAGAATGTTGAAGATGTGGTGCCCAGTTCAGAAACGCCATTAGTGTCACACGAAAGCTCAGACAAAGATGATACAACTCCGCCAACAGTGTCATTTAATGATTCAGCAGTGGCAAGTGAGAAGGTGTTTGGCAGTGGAGAGGATTCTGCCCCGGCACCAGAAAGTTCTGGAAAGGAGCAAATGTCAGAGCAGGCAAAGCAAGATTTGCTGGTAGCAAGTTTGAATGTGGCTGCAAAGCCAGTCAGTGACTCAAGGGAGCCGCCACCGATGTTTGATGACGACGACGATGATGATGACAGGTTGGTTTGCAGTTGTCATATTTTCTTACTTGATAATTTATTTTTATGTATGGTCTACATTGGAGTTGTGAGAAGAAATAATCTTGGTGACAACTGGCAAGATTGAGGGGAAGAGAAGACGGAGAAGGCAGAGAAGTAAATATCTGGATGGCTTGACCACATGGCTTGGTCGAGACAAGAAAGCAGAAGTGATCCAAGACTGGTGATTATGTAAAATGGTGAAATATGACTGCCTACGCTTATTGGCATGGAACATGATGATTATATTTTGCGTCTTTTTGTGTGTGTTTTTTTTAATGTTGAATATCCCTTACAGGATGTTGCAGTCAACACCAACATTTTTCAGCTGCTATTGATGTACTAGGCAAGATTACGCTCAGTAGTTTGCCATTGCTTCCTGAGCGATCGGCTCACATACCCCGTACGTTACTTACGCGGCAAGAACCTCTACCGATTCTCGTGCAAGTTACGTTACTCACTAGAATACACAGGATTACGGAGAAAGACGTTAACACCTAGGCCAGGGAGACGTTGCGTCTACAAGTGACTTAAAGCTTTGATTAGTCTTTCCTCTTCTACTCTGCGGAGTGGAGGTATCTTAGAGTCTTGTTGATTCTTTCCTCTTCTACCCTGGGGAGTGGAGTTAACTTAGAGTCTTGTTGAGTCTTTCCTCTTCTACCCTGGGGAGTGGAGTTAACTTAGAGTCTTGTTGAGTCTTTCCTCTTCTACCCTGGGGAGTGGAGTTAACTTAGAGTCTTGTTGAGGCTTTCCTCTTCTACCCTGGGGAGTGGAGTTATCTTAGAGTCTTGTAGAGTCTTTCCTCTTCTACCCTGGGGAGTGGAGTTATCTTAGAGTCTTGTTGAGTCTTTCCTCTTCTACCCTGGGGAGTGGAGTTATCTTAGAGTCTTGTAGAGTCTTTCCTCTTCTACCCTGGGGAGTGGAGTTATCTTAGAGTCTTGTAGAGTCTTTCCCTCTTCTACCCTGGGGAGTGGAGTTATCTTAGAGTCTTGTAGAGTCTTTCCTCTTCTACCCTGGGGAGTGGAGTTATCTTAGTCTTGTTGAGTCTTTCCTCTTCTACTCTGCGGAGTGGAGGTATCTTAGAGTCTTGTTGAGTCTTTCCTCTTCTACCCTGGGGAGTGGAGTTAACTTAGTCTTGTTGAGTCTTTCCTCTTCTACCCTGGGGAGTGGAGTTAACTTAGAGTCTTGTTGAGTCTTTCCTCTTCTACCCTGGGGAGTGGAGTTAACTTAGAGTCTTTTTGAGTCTTTCCTCTTCTACCCTGGGGAGTGAAGTTAACTTAGAGTCTTGTTGAGGCTTTCCTCTTCTACCCTGGGGAGTGGAGTTATCTTAGAGTCTTGTAGAGTCTTTCCTCTTCTACCCTGGGGAGTGGAGTTATCTTAGAATCTTGTAGAGTCTTTCCTCTTCTACCCTGGGGAGTGGAGTTATCTTAGAGTCTTGTAGAGTCTTTCCCTCTTCTACCCTGGGGAGTGGAGTTATCTTAGAGTCTTGTAGAGTCTTTCCTCTTCTACCCTGGGGAGTGGAGTTATCTTAGTCTTGTTGAGTCTTTCCTCTTCTACCCTGGGGAGTGGAGTTATCTTAGAGTCTTGTTGAGTCTTTCCTCTTCTACCCTGGGGATTGGAGTTAACTTAGAGTCTTGTTGAGTCTTTCCTCTTCTACCCTGGGGAGTGGAGTTAACTTAGAGTCTTGTTGAGTCTTTCCTCTTCTACCCTGGGGAGTGGAGTTAACTTAGAGTCTTGTTGAGGCTTTCCTCTTCTACCCTGGGGAGTGGAGTTATCTTAGAGTCTTGTAGAGTCTTTCCTCTTCTACCCTGGGGAGTGGAGTTATCTTAGAGTCTTGTTGAGTCTTTCCTCTTCTACCCTGGGGAGTGGAGTTATCTTAGAATCTTGTAGAGTCTTTCCTCTTCTACCCTGGGGAGTGGAGTTATCTTAGAGTCTTGTAGAGTCTTTCCCTCTTCTACCCTGGGGAGTGGAGTTATCTTAGTCTTGTAGAGTCTTTCCTCTTCTACCCTGGGGAGTGGAGTTATCTTAGTCTTGTTGAGTCTTTCCTCTTCTACCCTGGGGAGTGGAGTTATCTTAGAGTCTTGTTGAGTCTTTCCTCTTCTACCCTGGGGAGTGGAGTTATCTTAGAGTCTTGTAGAGTCTTTCCTCTTCTACCCTGGGGAGTGGAGTTATCTTAGAGTCTTGTAGAGTCTTTCCCTCTTCTACCCTGGGGAGTGGAGTTATCTTAGAGTCTTGTAGAGTCTTTCCTCTTCTACCCTGGGGAGTGGAGTTATCTTAGTCTTGTTGAGTCTTTCCTCTTCTACTCTGCGGAGTGGAGGTATCTTAGAGTCTTGTTGAGTCTTTCCTCTTCTACCCTGGGGAGTGGAGTTAACTTAGTCTTGTTGAGTCTTTCCTCTTCTACCCTGGGGAGTGGAGTTAACTTAGAGTCTTGTTGAGTCTTTCCTCTTCTACCCTGGGGAGTGGAGTTAACTTAGAGTCTTTTTGAGTCTTTCCTCTTCTACCCTGGGGATTGGAGTTAACTTAGAGTCTTGTTGAGTCTTTCCTCTTCTACCCTGGGGAGTGGAGTTAACTTAGAGTCTTGTTGAGTCTTTCCTCTTCTACCCTGGGGAGTGGAGTTAACTTAGAGTCTTGTTGAGGCTTTCCTCTTCTACCCTGGGGAGTGGAGTTATCTTAGAGTCTTGTAGAGTCTTTCCTCTTCTACCCTGGGGAGTGGAGTTATCTTAGAGTCTTGTTGAGTCTTTCCTCTTCTACCCTGGGGAGTGGAGTTATCTTAGAATCTTGTAGAGTCTTTCCCTCTTCTACCCTGGGGAGTGGAGTTATCTTAGAGTCTTGTAGAGTCTTTCCCTCTTCTACCCTGGGGAGTGGAGTTACCTTAGAGTCTTATTGAGTCTTTCCTCTTCTACCCTGGGAAGTGGAGGTATCTTAGTCTTGTTCAGTCTTTCCTCTTCTACCCTGGGGAGTGGAGTTATCTTAGTCTTGTTGAGTCTTTCCTCTTCTACCCTGGGGAGTGGAGTTATCTTAGAGTCTTGTTGAGTCTTTCCTCTTCTACCCTGGGGATTGGAGTTAACTTAGAGTCTTGTTGAGTCTTTCCTCTTCTACCCTGGGGAGTGGAGTTAACTTAGAGTCTTGTTGAGTCTTTCCTCTTCTACCCTGGGGAGTGGAGTTAACTTAGAGTCTTGTTGAGGCTTTCCTCTTCTACCCTGGGGAGTGGAGTTATCTTAGAGTCTTGTAGAGTCTTTCCTCTTCTACCCTGGGGAGTGGAGTTATCTTAGAGTCTTGTTGAGTCTTTCCTCTTCTACCCTGGGGAGTGGAGTTATCTTAGAATCTTGTAGAGTCTTTCCTCTTCTACCCTGGGGAGTGGAGTTATCTTAGAGTCTTGTAGAGTCTTTCCCTCTTCTACCCTGGGGAGTGGAGTTATCTTAGTCTTGTAGAGTCTTTCCTCTTCTACCCTGGGGAGTGGAGTTATCTTAGTCTTGTTGAGTCTTTCCTCTTCTACCCTGGGGAGTGGAGTTATCTTAGAGTCTTGTTGAGTCTTTCCTCTTCTACCCTGGGGAGTGGAGTTATCTTAGAGTCTTGTAGAGTCTTTCCTCTTCTACCCTGGGGAGTGGAGTTATCTTAGAGTCTTGTAGAGTCTTTCCCTCTTCTACCCTGGGGAGTGGAGTTATCTTAGAGTCTTGTAGAGTCTTTCCTCTTCTACCCTGGGGAGTGGAGTTATCTTAGTCTTGTTGAGTCTTTCCTCTTCTACTCTGCGGAGTGGAGGTATCTTAGAGTCTTGTTGAGTCTTTCCTCTTCTACCCTGGGGAGTGGAGTTAACTTAGTCTTGTTGAGTCTTTCCTCTTCTACCCTGGGGAGTGGAGTTAACTTAGAGTCTTGTTGAGTCTTTCCTCTTCTACCCTGGGGAGTGGAGTTAACTTAGAGTCTTTTTGAGTCTTTCCTCTTCTACCCTGGGGAGTGAAGTTAACTTAGAGTCTTGTTGAGGCTTTCCTCTTCTACCCTGGGGAGTGGAGTTATCTTAGAGTCTTGTAGAGTCTTTCCTCTTCTACCCTGGGGAGTGGAGTTATCTTAGAATCTTGTAGAGTCTTTCCTCTTCTACCCTGGGGAGTGGAGTTATCTTAGAGTCTTGTAGAGTCTTTCCCTCTTCTACCCTGGGGAGTGGAGTTATCTTAGAGTCTTGTAGAGTCTTTCCTCTTCTACCCTGGGGAGTGGAGTTATCTTAGTCTTGTTGAGTCTTTCCTCTTCTACCCTGGGGAGTGGAGTTATCTTAGAGTCTTGTTGAGTCTTTCCTCTTCTACCCTGGGGATTGGAGTTAACTTAGAGTCTTGTTGAGTCTTTCCTCTTCTACCCTGGGGAGTGGAGTTAACTTAGAGTCTTGTTGAGTCTTTCCTCTTCTACCCTGGGGAGTGGAGTTAACTTAGAGTCTTGTTGAGGCTTTCCTCTTCTACCCTGGGGAGTGGAGTTATCTTAGAGTCTTGTAGAGTCTTTCCTCTTCTACCCTGGGGAGTGGAGTTATCTTAGAGTCTTGTTGAGTCTTTCCTCTTCTACCCTGGGGAGTGGAGTTATCTTAGAATCTTGTAGAGTCTTTCCTCTTCTACCCTGGGGAGTGGAGTTATCTTAGAGTCTTGTAGAGTCTTTCCCTCTTCTACCCTGGGGAGTGGAGTTATCTTAGTCTTGTAGAGTCTTTCCTCTTCTACCCTGGGGAGTGGAGTTATCTTAGTCTTGTTGAGTCTTTCCTCTTCTACCCTGGGGAGTGGAGTTATCTTAGAGTCTTGTTGAGTCTTTCCTCTTCTACCCTGGGGAGTGGAGTTATCTTAGAGTCTTGTTGAGTCTTTCCTCTTCTACCCTGGGGAGTGGAGTTATCTTAGAGTCTTGTTGAGTCTTTCCTCTTCTACCCTGGGGAGTGGAGTTAACTTAGAGTCTTGTTGAGGCTTTCCTCTTCTACCCTGGGGAGTGGAGTTATCTTAGAGTCTTGTAGAGTCTTTCCCTCTTCTACCCTGGGGAGTGGAGTTATCTTAGAGTCTTGTTGAGTCTTTCCTCTTCTACCCTGGGGAGTGGAGTTATCTTAGAATCTTGTAGAGTCTTTCCTCTTCTACCCTGGGGAGTGGAGTTATCTTAGAGTCTTGTAGAGTCTTTCCCTCTTCTACCCTGGGGAGTGGAGTTATCTTAGTCTTGTAGAGTCTGTCCTCTTCTACCCTGGGGAGTGGAGTTATCTTAGTCTTGTTGAGTCTTTCCTCTTCTACCCTGGGGAGTGGAGTTATCTTAGAGTCTTGTTGAGTCTTTCCTCTTCTACCCTGGGGAGTGGAGTTATCTTAGAGTCTTGTAGAGTCCTTCCTCTTCTACCCTGGGGAGTGGAGTTATCTTAGAGTCTTGTAGAGTCCTTCCTCTTCTACCCTGGGGGTGGAGTTATCTTAGTCTTGTTGAGTCTTTCCTCTTCTACCCTGGGGAGTGGAGTTATCTTAGAGTCTTGTAGAGTCTTTCCCTCTTCTACCCTGGGGAGTGGAGTTATCTTAGAGTCTTGTAGAGTCTTTCCCTCTTCTACCCTGGGGAGTGGAGTTACCTTAGAGTCTTATTGAGTCTTTCCTCTTCTACCCTGGGAAGTGGAGGTATCTTAGTCTTGTTCAGTCTTTCCTCTTCTACCCTGGGGAGTGGAGTTATCTTAGAGTCTTGTTGAGTTTATCCTCTTCTACCTTGGGAAGTGGAGGTACTGTACAGTCACTAGCTGACTTTTTGAGACAGTGAGCATTCCCAGTCTATACTCTACCAATGAAATTATCAAGTGCTGAAAAAGTGTAAATAGCATTGTCT
Source organism: Cepaea hortensis (assembly GCA_963921405.1). Lineage (NCBI taxonomy): Eukaryota > Metazoa > Mollusca > Gastropoda > Stylommatophora > Helicidae > Cepaea > Cepaea hortensis. The sequence continues at coordinate 93,546,766 of OY992884.1, read as the reverse complement.
GCTCCATGTCCCTTGCTACTATATTCTTCAGTGCATTGAGCCCTTTCTGACATTTTGTAACCATCACTTCAACATGAAAAGAACCTAAAGAACAGGCTTTTATTAAAAGTGATTCCCAGATACTTCAGTCTGCTTTCTGTATTCACATTTCTACCATTTATTGTGAGGCTTGGGAGGTCAGCTTTAACAATCCTATTGTCCAGAGAACACCACAAGACAGACACCTTTTCTGGGTTAATGACAGCAGTCATCACCCTACACCAATTCATCGCTTTGTCCATTGTCGCCTGCAGCTCCTGAGCTGTTTAATTTCTGTCCCTTCCCTGCCTGTATGCCAGAATATCATCTGCAAATGTTAGTATCCTTCCAGCCCCTGGTGCTTCAAGGCTTACAATCTTGCTCGTATACATATTGACAAACATCAGTGAAATTAGCAGTAGGTTCAAGTCAAGTCAAGTAGAGTAAAGTAGAGTAGATTAAAGTAGAGTAGAGTAAAGTAGAGTAAAGTAAAGTAGAGTAGAGCAGAGTAAAGTAGAGTAAAGTGAAGTAGAGTAGAGTAAAGTAAAGTAAAGTAGAGTCATGTTGGACTGGTAGTATATGGTTCCGTCGCCCTGCTACTGAGTGAGTGCGTGGGCGACACTGTGAGCTGTAAAATTCGCGGGAATGCTTTTACATCTGTCCCGAACAGTAACCTGTTTTTTTTCAGAACAATGGCTACCGGCTGATGCTGAATAGACTAATTTGCCTTTTCGGTTCACGAGTGCATTTTTCAGGAGACTCCCGGGAGTCAGTGCTGAAGCTGCGGAGTTCGTGCTTTATGCGACACTTTCGGCGGGTCGCCCAGCGGTAAAAGACCGAGCCATGTGAGAAAACCCAGGTCATTGAGGTCTTTCTGGTGACTGCCGAGTCCATCGACGATGAACTGTGGTTTTCGTGGATTAATTTTGTGTTGGCATTCTTCTTCTTCTTCTTCTGCGTTCATCCGGAGTTTTTTTTTCCGGATGTGATTGCGTTGTGCCTGTTTACAGCAGAGCTGCGTTCTTGCGCCGTTAGGCCGACACATCCGACTTCTGCGGGCATTTGTTGACCGGGTTAACCTTCGCGGGTGTTGGCATTCTGGCAGTGGCATTATGCACAGTGTACCTGTGCGGGCTGTTGGATTGCCGAGACTCCTGCCTATTCCACTTTTCACATTGGACAGGGGAGCATTTTGTGTGATATTCACTGGCACAGGAACGGAGCAAATGGGGACGACCCGTTGCCGTGAAGTTGGAACCTCGACTAACTAACTAGAGTAAAGTAGAGTAAAGTAAAGTGCAGTACAGTAAATGATAGTAAAGTACAGTACAGTAAGGTACAGTAAAGTAAAGTACAGTACAGTAAAGTACAGTGCAGTAAAGTACAGTACAGTACAGTACAGTACAGTAAAGGAACCTTTCCCATGCCATCAGATGGTTTGAGTATATGGTGCTGGCCTCGTGTTTGTACAGCCAACTGATGGGTCTTGTAGTCAGTATCACGCTGGCCTCATGTTTGTACAGTCACCTGACGGGTCTTGTAGTCAGCATCACACCAGCCGCCTTTACTTCCCAGACCATTTCCTGGTACCCATTTCAGGCCAGGTTGACCTGGCAGCTCAGGTCCATTTTTAACAATCCATCCGGATATGGGTTCGAATCCATAACTACTGGGTCGGCAGCCAGTTTTTTATTTTTTGTTATAATTGTGAATGGTTTTTTTAATGGCATATTTGCATGCATTAGAGAAGGAGATCAGCGGGCCCATTTTGCTTGCCAGGAAATGTCCGATACCCATTGTAGGCTGGAAGTTGGGTGGCAAGCTGGCGTGTTAGCCACTATACCACTGCAGGTGCCTACCTCATATTATGTCCAAGACAAAATGTCCTACACTACTACAGATGCCTGACCCATATTATGACCAGACCAAAATGTCCTACACTACTACAGATGCCTGCCCCATATTATGACCAAGCCAGAATGTCCTACACTACTACAGATGCCTGACCCATATTATGACCAAACCAAAATGTCCTACACTACTACAGATGCCTGCCCCATATTATGACCAAGCCAGAATGTCCTACACTACTACAGATGCCTACCTCATATTATGACCAAGCCAGAATGTCCTACACTACTACAGATGCCTGACCCATATTATGACCAAACCAAAATGTCCTACACTACTACAGATGCCTGACCCATATTATGACCAAACCAAAATGTCCTACACTACTACAGATGCCTGCCCCATATTATGACCAAACCAAAATGTCCTACACTACTACAGATGCCTGCCCCATATTATGACCAAGCCAGAATGTCCTACACTACTTCAGATGCCTACCTCATATTATGACCAAGCCAGAATGTCCTACACTACTACAGATGCCTGACCCATATTATGACCAAACCAAAATGTCCTACACTACTACAGATGCCTGCCCCATATTATGACCAAGCCAGAATGTCCTACACTACTACAGATGCCTGACCCATATTATGACCAAACCAAAATGTCCTACACTACTACAGATGCCTGCCCCATATTATGACCAAGCCAGAATGTCCTACACTACTACAGATGCCTACCTCATATTATGACCAAGCCAGAATGTCCTACACTACTACAGATGCCTGACCCATATTATATGCCTGCCCCATATTATGACCAAGTCAGAATGTCCTACACTACTACAGATGCCTACCTCATATTATGACCAAGCCAGAATGTCCTACACTACTACAGATGCCTGACCCATATTATGACCAAACCAAAATGTCCTACACTACTACAGATGCCTGCCCCATATTATGACCAAGCCAGAATGTCCTACACTACTACAGATGCCTACCTCATATTATGACCAAGCCAGAATGTCCTACACTACTACAGATGCCTGCCCCATATTATGACCAAGCCAGAATGTCCTACACTACTACAGATGCCTGCCCCATATTATGACCAAGCCAGAATGTCCTACACTACTACAGATGCCTACTTCATATTATGACCAAGCCAGAATGTCCTATACTACTACAGATGCCTGCCCCATATTATGACCAAGCCAGAATGTCCTACACTACTACAGATGCCTGCCTCATATTATGACCAAGCCAAAATGTCCTACACTACTACAGATCCCTGCCTCATATTATGACCAAACCAAAATGTCCTACACTACTACAGATGCCTGCCTCATATTATGACCAAGCCAAAATGTCCTACACTACTACAGATGCCTGCCCCATATTATGACCAAACCAAAATGTCCTACACTACTACAGATGCCTGCCCCATATTATGACCAAGCCAGAATGTCCTACACTACTACAGATGCCTGCCCCATATTATGACCAAGCCAGAATGTCCTACACTACTACAGATGCCTGCCCCATATTATGACCAAACCAAAATGTCCTACACTACTACAGATGCCTGCCCCATATTATGACCAAGCCAGAATGACCTACACTACTACAGATGCCTGCCCCATATTATGACCAAACCAAAATGTCCTACACTACTACAGATGCCTGCCCCATATTATGACCAAACCAAAATGTCCTACACTACTACAGATGCCTGCCCCATATTATGACCAAACCAAAATGTCCTACACTACTACAGATGCCTGCCCCATATTATGACCAAACCAAAATGTCCTACACCACTACAGATGCCTGCCTCATATTATGACCAAACCAAAATGTCCTACACTACAACAGATGCCTGCCTCATATTATGACCAAACCAAAATGTCCTACACTACTACAGATGCCTGCCCCATATTATGACCAAGCCAAAATGTCCTACACTACTGCAGATGCCTGCCCCATATTATGACCAAACCAAAATGTCCTACACTACTACAGATGCCTGCCCCATATTATGACCAAACCAGAATGTCCTACACTACTACAGATGCCTGCCTCATATTATGACCAAACCAGAATGTCCTACACTACTACAGATGCCTGCCCCATATTATGACCAAACCAAAATGTCCTACACTACTACAGATGTCTGTCCCATATTATGACCAAGCCAAAATGTCTTACACTACTACAGATGCCTGCCTCATATTATGACCAAACCAGAATGTCCTACACTACTGCAGATGCCTGCTCCATATTATTAGTTAGTTAGTCTTTCCTCTTGAGCCTAAGGCGGCGCATAGGGCAGAAGTCATGGCTCTCCATGTCTGGCAGTTCGCTGCTACCTGTTGTAGATCCTGGATGTTCACTTGGCCGTTGAATGAGCCTTCTCTGATGATGGTTCTATGCAGGGTCACTCTTGGTCTTCCCCATTTTCTTTTCCCTACTGGTGACCATATGAGGGCTTGGTAGGGGAGTCTTGTCTTGTCCATTCTGAGTACATGGCCGATGTAGTTCCAATGGCGTTTTCTTATAAATTGGATACAATATCTTTCTTAGTCTCTTGTCTTATTTGCGTATTGGTTCTGAAATCTGTCCAGTGGAGGTTTAGACTTCTTCTAAGATATTTGTTCTCAAAATTGTCTAATTTTTTATCTAAAGCTACTGTTGATTTCCAACTCTCACATCCATACGTTAGCACTGGAATCACAAAAGAGTTGAAGATTTTAAATTTCGTATGTTTGCTGAGTGTCTTTGACTTCCAGATGTTTGACAGTTTATTGAAGGCACTAGATGCCAGTGTGATTCTAGATAATATTTCTGGTGTTGAGTCCCCTGTGGATGTCATTTTGCTTCCTAGGTATGTGAAGCTGTTGACGTTTTCAAGAACATGGCGTCTAACATTTAGAGCCAGAAATCTGATTCTGAGACAATGGGGAGTTTTATGATGGCAGATTGTCAAGCCGTCGATCAACCGTCTTAAGTCAAGCTAGAAGAAAACACGTCTCGCCATCTTGACCCAAACCGGAAAACCCAATATTATTATCTAATTGGTCTATCAAAATTATTATCTAATTGGTCATATTATGACCAAGCCAACATGTCCTACATTTGTTTATTTTTGGAGGTCAGCATGGCTGAATGGAAAAGAGCATTTGCTCTTAAATATCCTATGTGTGTTGGTGCAGAATAAGCAAGTTCAACCCCTACACCGGTCAGTTGACTTCTCATCCTTGATTTGGGGACATAAATTACAAGTACCTCAGAAATCAGAGTGGGTTCGCCTGATAGCCAGGAACACTGGTACAATAGAAAGCTAATCCACAAGCAAAAATCAATGCAGTGTCGTAGAAGTAGTAGCACGTATTGGATTATGCTTGAGTTCAAAGTTAGCAGTTGCAAAAGAAAAAAGTTTGTTGTCCACTAGTTGTCTATTCTCCCCACACTCTTCAGTTCCATGTAACCTAAGTTATTTTACTTGTATATACACCAGCTCGCTCTTTGGCGGTAGCAGCGTTGTGTCAGACACACTCAAGTCTAACCTCAAGTCAAAAGTAGCAGCCGGAGATGCCAAGTCAACAGTTGCACAGCCACCGACAGCTTCCAAAGAAAAGGTTACTCCAGGGAAAAAGCAGGAACCCGCCAATGATGAGGTGAGTTGTCAGGAGTGTGCTTTTGTGTTAAGCTGGCATGAGAGATTGTGTTTCTGTGTGCTGTAATCCATGCTACCAGAGAGACATCCTATGTGCTATATAATCTGCGCTAACAGAGAGATCCAGTGCCACAGGGACACCCAACATAATCTGTACTTACAGAGAGATCCATGTGCTATAATTCACACTGTCAGGAACACCCCATGTACTATAATCTTCACAAATAGATAAATCTTATGCTCTATAATCCACACTATTAAAGAGACACTCTGTGTGATATAATCTACACCAACAGAGAAATCATATGTGCTATAATCTTCACAAATGGATAAATCTTATGTGCTATAATCCACACTGCTATAGAGACACTATGTGTGCTATAATCTGCACTGACAGAGAAATCACATTTGCTATAATCTAGAAGCCATTAAGACACCCCATATCCTGTAAATCACAGTACAAGCTATATACTATTATCCGCAGAGACATTCCATGTGCTATATTCCACACTACCAGAGAGATACAGTATGCTATAATCCACACTACCTAAGAGAACCCTACATACTATAAACCATAATTGCACACTATAAACAATCATTCACATACACGTCCCATGTGCTGTAATCCACCCTAACACAGAAACACCCATGTGTTATAATCCATACTAACATAGAGACACCATGTGCTGTAATCCACACTAACACAGAGACACCCATGTGTTATAATCCACACTACCACAGAGACACCCATGTGTTATAATCCACACTACCACAGAGACATCCATGTGTTATAATCCACACTACCACAGAGACATCCATGTGTTATAATCCACACTACCACAGAGACACCCATGTGTTATAATCCACACTACCACAGACACCCATGTGTTATAATCCACACTACCACAGAGACACCCATGTGTTATAATCCACACTAACACAGAGACACCCATGTGTTATAATCCACACTACCACAGAGACACCCGTGTGTTATAATCCACACTACCACAGAGACATCCATGTGTTATAATCCACACTAACACAGGGACACCCATGTGTTATAATCCACACTAAGACAGAGACACCCATGTGTTATAATCCACACTAACACAGAGACACCCATGTGTTATAATCCCCACTACCGCAGAGACACCCATGTGTTATAATCCACACTACCACAGAGACACCCATGTGTTATAATCCACACTACCACAGAGACACCCATGTGTTATAATCTACACTACCACAGAGACACCCATGTGTTATAATCCATACTAACACAGAGACACCTATGTGCTGTAATCCACACTACCACAGAGACATTCATGTCCTGTAATCCACACTTTAATCAGAGACACCCTTGTGCTATAACCCACAGTACCACAGAGACTGTGTGTGTGCTATAATCCACACTACCACAGGGACACCGCATGTGCCATACCACACTATATATTTCTACACCTTTCTTTTTGTTTCAGGACATGAAGCCCCAGCCACCCCCACCTCTATTTGGTGACGACACCGACGACGACGACCTAGACTGGCTCAGCTAGCCATGTTAGTGCACGCTAACTTATCATCATCATAGTCTTACCAATGTCTTTGAAATGTTCATGTTTTTGCTGCACTTCCCGCAGTAATTCTAATTATTGTTGCTAACCCCTAGAAATGTGTTTTATATTTTAAGAAATAATCCAACATTTCTTGGATATTTGATTGTCGTATTGTATTGTTGTTCTTGTTGTCATACCAGGGTTTTCATTCTGAAGACTTTTATGCAGTTTTATGAAGATGTCCATTCACCATAAGTCAAGCTGTTACTGCCTATAAACTTACTTTAGGAAATGAATGTCGTGGTTTCCCCTTGTTTTCCACATTCATATAAAGGATTTAGATGGTATGAATGCTGTTATTTCCCCTTGTATCCCACATTCATATAAGGGATTTAGATATGAATGTGAAATCTAGAATCAGTCACACATGCTCCCTCCCCGTCGTCAGCAGCCAATGACAAGTTTCCATGCTGAATGACCCAGTGGCAGCCTGATAGAGCATCTGCTGCATTTTCCTTTACCTGTTGAGCATCGTTCAGACCCTCAACACAGTCCCTGCTGTACCGGCCTCTCCTGATGTGGAGATGCTTCTCCTTCTTCTTCGTTCCTCTTTCGAGAGAAGTGCAAGTATGTGTCTGACATTTGTGTAAGGTTTACTTCTTCCAGACAGATTCCATCCAAGGTATATCATTCTCTTCCGTTGGGAGTCCCTGTGGCAAAATGGTTACGTAGCCTGTGTTACGCTCTGAAAGTTGTGGGTTTGATTCTGGGGTACATCGTTTGGTTCACGAGAGTGATTTTCTTGGAGACTTCTAGGGGTTGTTGCTGGAGCAACAGAGTTCATGTGTGGTGCTTTAGAGAGACCGCCCTGTTTAAAGAACCGAGCCATATGGGATAAAACTCGATGCCTTTGAAGCCAATCTTCTTGCCTTTTGAACCGTTTGTTAAATTCTTATCCGTTCTTAAAGTTTATGTAAAAACAAAATAAACAAACAAGTTAATACTTATTTTCAGTGTTTCTTTATACTTCTGCCGGCTCAATGATGAAGGGGTTGCAGACTCAGTTCGTAATCCCGCATACCCGCATTCAAAACACAGCTGTGGGCGATCTGGCAGCAGACCACCTTACATTGGTTTTTTATAAAATGGTATAGGTGTCTGTCGTTTAGAAAGCAATGGCAAACTATTGAACATAAATTTGCCCAGGAATCATGAAAAGCCAAAAAATGCAGGTGTTGACTGTAAAGGATATGCAACTAACTTTTTTTTATACTTCTGCTCTTTATTTCTCCCCCCCCCCCCCCCCCCCCCCCCCATTTGGAACAGAGGCTCTCAATCAGTTAATGCTTAGCCATCCTATCTTTGCTGTCTTTTTCAGTTCCTTCTTATGTTCCCCACATAATTCATCTCTTTCTTTAATTCTCTCTCCGTTTTTAGGCCTCTATTTCGTTATTTTCATTACTGGTTGAAATAACATGTTAAGAGTTTGATAGTGGTACCTGGGGAGGATGGAGGTTAAACCGGTTATCAAACGTCGGACGAAGTCAAATGTGTCAGCCGAAAGGCGCAAATATTGCAGCTTTGCTGTAAACTGACATAATGCATCCATGTCTAAAACAAACATTTCGAACGGATGAAGAAGAAGAGGAAGAAGAACAGTGGTAATCTACTACAAGTTTCTGTCATTGCTGAGTTTAAGATCTCTCAGTTGTGCACTTAAGATGGTTGAAATGGTCACATGGAAACAAATTATACAGAAATCTAACAAAAAATTACTATAATTTATTTTACAAGTGTGTAAAATGTGAGTATTTCATTTACTTGTAACATTTTTACGTTAATAAACTTACAACCAGTTAAATCTTGTCATTCACATGGTTTGATATGTTTATTTATGTATGTATTCATCTGTTAGATATAAGAAGAAACATAGTATTTAAATGTTATGTATTACCTGTTCTCTTGTGTGGCATTGAATCTTTGTATGTGAACGGACAAATTAAGGAAAGCTTGGAGGCAGCGGAGATGTAATTTCTGAAACGATTACTACAAATACCTTGAGTGGCAAGATTAATGTATTGATTCACGCTGACGGATAATATATTGCTGAATATGACCACCTATTTGGACAGAAGGAGGATATATCACCATACTAGGGTCAATGTGTTATTTGTTTCATGGTTTTGTTTGTTGCATAATGTTTACAGAACGTGGCAGTTAGCCTCAGCAATTTTTGGCTGTTTATGAATTCTTGGCAAGTTTACGTTCAGTAGTTTGCCATTGCTTTCTGAATGACTAGCAATCATACCTCTTTACGAAAACCAATGCAATGTCTGCAGCTGTGTTTCGAACATATGCGGGATTACTAATTGTGTCTGTAAACCCCTTTGCCACAAAGCCGGCCTAGCTCTGTGGTATCTTCCGCAGCTTCAATACTCATTTTTACTTTATAATACTTGTTCATTTTATTGCGCACCATGTTTGGTCCAAACCTACCTTTTTTTGGCACTGATTCAGTTAACAACAAGTGCCTGTAAAAAAAGGTTAATGGGCGTAGAACATTAGATACAACTTTAAGAAAGCGTTAAAGATGGAGTAGGTTCTTCTTCTTCCTCTGCATTCATCCGGAGAGTTTTTTCGAACGTGATTGTGTTATGCCTGTTTACAGCAGAGCTGTGTTCTTGCACCGTTAGGCCGACACATCCGACTTCTTCAGGCGTTTGTTGACCGGGTTAACCTTCTCAGGTGGAATTGGTTCTTGGACGTAGAACATTATATACAACTATAAGAAAGAGTTAAACATGGAAAATGTTAATGGACATAGAACATTATATACAACTACAAGAAAGAGTTAAACATGGAAAAGGTTAATGAACGTAGAACATTATATACAACTATAAGAAAGAGTTAAACATGGAAAATGTTAATGGACATAGAACATTATATACAACTACAAGAAAGAGTTAAACATGGAAAAGGTTAATGAACGTAGAACATTATATACAACTATAAGAAAGAGTTAAACATGGAAAAGGTTAATTGACTTAGAACAGTATATAAGAGTTAAACAATGCTTTTTGTCGAGATACAATGCTTTTGGTTATGTTATGAGAAGACAGGCATTGGAAAACATTGTGACGACTGGGAAGATCGTTGGCAGAAGAAGCAGAGGTAGATCAAGATAAATGAAGCTGGATGACCTAAGATGATGATAATCACCATCATGTGCCATGCTAATAACGTGGGTGGTTATGTTTCATCGTCTCATACGATCACCAGAGTCGTGGATCAGCTCTGTGTTCTTGTCTCGACTATGCCACAATGCCACACCATCCATGTATTCTCTGCCTTCCCCTTGTTCTTCTCTCCTTAATCTTGCCAGTTGTCATCAAGTTCTCAAGTTTATTTCTTCTCATAATGTGCCCACAAATTGTGATTGTCTATGTCTAATTTCTCAACTCAGTTTACTGTTTTCATCTGTTTCTTGTAGGACTTAGTCATTGGTTTTTCTGTCTTGGTCTCGGGATGGTGATATTTTTTATTTTGCTTGCTCGCTTTGAACTCAAGCGTAGTCCATACACACTATTTATAGTAGTGATGGACTGAATTTTTCGTGTGGATTAGCTTTCCCTATTAACAGTGTCCCTCGCCACCAGGTGACTCCATTCCGACTTCAATGGTACATGTAATTAACGTCCCCAAATCAAGGACAACATGTCAACATTTTAGTCCAGCAGTCCTGTGTAGGGGTTGAACCGCTAACCTCGGCATCAGCAAACCGGATGTTTAAGAACACGCGTTCTTATCCATTCGGCCATGCTAACCTGTGAATGGTGATATAACATTAAAGGAATTGATCCAGATCACTAAGGGCTCGAGAACTCTAGAGATCCATGAATGCCTGTGCCCTTTTGCACTCCTCCACTATCATGATGATGCTAATGAAGGTTTAAGAAAGGTTCAGGACCCTATTTCCATGTCATTGTGTCCTTTTGTGGATAACGTTTTGTTGCTAATCATTACTTTCTATAGGCACTCCACTTTTCTAGAGAATTTTGACTATAAACATTGCTTTCTGTGGACATCACACTTCTCTAGCCTGGGAATTTTGACAAGAATCATTACTTTCTGTGGACATCACACTTCTCTAGCCTGGGAATTTTGACAAGAATCATTACTTTCTGTGGACATCACACTTCTCTAGCCTGGGAATTTTGACAAGAATCATCACTTTCTGTGGACATCACACTTCTCTCTGATCTCTTAGAAATATCAGCTTCATAGTCTTCTCAGATGAGGGCGGAAAACAAGATGACCTTTGTGCCAACTGACATTGTTGAAATTGTAATGGCAGTTGGAAATTGCCGAGAGTAGGCTGTTAGACCACTGTGTTGACAAAATTGTTATGAATAAAACTTATCCATGGATAGATAGAGGTCATCACCTTGGATGGAATAAGGTGGAGAAAGGAATGTTTCACGTGGAATGGTAATCCTCACTTCAGAGGTCCAGATTGTGAGAATTGTATGGTTTTGATTTGCCCTGGCCATGCGGGAGTGTGGGGGAATGAGCAGGCTGAGATCTGGCAGGGAATGTATCTCTTGGTGGTCCTATGGACAAGGAGGAGGTGGTCGAGCGCCTGTGGGACCATGTGGAGAAAGCTGGGAAGATATTGAGAACCCATATGTGGGAAGAATATTGCAGGGGATCCGCATGGGTTATGGAAGGATCTCAAATCAGAGGGAAGTCCAGGAGAACTTTAAATCAGCAGTGGGAACAATAAGTAGTATGACTCTTCGCTGGCTGTTGAACGAGGGGACGGAGCATGTATGGGAATGCCCTGAGTGCAGTGACGTCTGTTCTAGCTCAACTGAACTCAACTTGGATGGGATATTATGTTTTGCAGTCGCTCGCTTTGAACTCAAGTGTAGTCCGTACAAGTGTTACTACTTCTAGTACACTGGACTGATTTATTTTTGTTTGGGAATTAGCTTTCCCTATTATCAGTGTCTCTCACCATCAAGCGACCCCACTCCGACATCTGAGGTATTTAATTTACGTTCCTGAGTCAAAGATGAGAAGTCAACATTTTAATCCAACTGGTGTAGGGGTTGAACTCTCTACCCGGGTATAAACTCACTGATTTTTAAGGATGGAATATGTTCCAAGGATGTAGCCAGAGACAAATAGAAATACATGCTGAAGTCAGACATACTGACCTTTGACTCTGAAGGGCACATAACTAAGTGTGACTCTCCTTTTGAAAGAGTTATGAATTGATTGATTGATTGATTTAGGAACCGACATCACAGCATTCAGGGCATTCTCATAAGCGCTCTGTCCCCATCCTCAGCAGCCAGCGAAGAGTTCCAACACCAATAGTTCCAGTAGCAATCTGATATGTCCGTCTCGCCCTTCCTCCAAGCGTCAAGCGTTGGCCAGATTCCCCCGCCACCCCTCGTTGCCTCATTCTTGCCAGACCATGGTGATCCCCTTGCTCCTCCGAGGTGCACACGCGCTCCCACAAGGCCGCAACCACGTGCGCCTTGCCACGCATCAACACTCCACCAAGCTTTGCAGAGCCAGCCAATCTGTCAGCCTGTTCACTCCCCAGCACACCGGCACGCCCCGGAGAAAAGATCCAGGCGATGCCTGTCACCCGCGACCCCCAAAGCGAAGCAAGCCACTCTGCACGAAGCCCGCCCGCCCACCCGCCCCCACCCCCCTCAGCATGTCCTCTGAGGTTACAATCACGATGTGTGTATGTATCGCCAAAATGTTGTCATTGTGAAATGTTGTTTCAATTAAAATATCAATACAGTAGTTTTCCCTAACAACCTGCTTTACTTTGATATATAATACAACATATCTGTGACCATATTAACAACTTTTAAGCCATAACTGTGACACACCCATACTTCCCATTTTCCGTCATCCATTTTTGTTTGGTACAAACCTACGTTTTGTTTGGCACTGAATCTGTTAAGAGGTGTTCTTCTAGGCAGAATATTAAACTGATTAGTTAAACAGTGTTTACTTATGCAACATTGATTGTGTAGAGTATAGATGTATGTATGTTTTCTGCTGGATTTCATTGCTTGAGGTACAGAATATATATTTTTATGAAAATCAGAATCCAGACCTGTTGTTTGTTTATATTATATTATTTGAGTTGAGTCAATAACTGACATCTCAACACTTGGGACATTTCCATATATCCTCATCTGCAGCGGCCAGAGAAGAGTCCTAATACTTATGGTACCAATATCAGTCTGATTATATGATCATCTGGCCTTTTCTCAGAGTTTTGAGTTGTTTATATTATATGTGACTCAACTGGTAATACATCACAGTTAACTGGTTAACAGTTAACTCCACTGGTATGTCCATATGTCAAGATCAACTGGTTGTGACTCCACTAGTATAGTGATATGTCAAGATCAACTGGTTGTGACTCCACTAGTATAGTGATATGTCAAGATCAACTGGTTGTGACTCCACTGGTATGGTCATATGTCTAGATCAACTGGTTGTGACTCCACTGGTATGGTCATATGTCTAGGTCAACTGGTTGTGACTCCACTGGTATGGTCATATGTCTAGGTCAACTGGTTGTGACTCCACTGGTATGGTCATATGTCTAGATCAACTGGTTGTGATTCCAAGCTTCTGTTCATATATGGAAAAGAACTGGTTGTGACTCCAAGCTTATAGTCATGTATAGAAATGAAGTGGTTGTGACTCCAAGCTTCTTTTCATGTATTGAAATGAACTGATGGTGACTCCAAGCTTATAGTCATGTATGGAAATGAACTGGTTGTGGCACCAAGCTTATACTCATGTATGGAAATGAACTGGTGGTGACTCCAAGCTTATAGTCATGTATGGAAATGAACTGGTTGTGGCACCAAGCTTACAGTCATGTGTGGAAATGAACTGGTTGTGGCACCAAGCTTACAGTCATGTGTGGAAATGAACTGGTGGTGACTCCAAGCTTATAGTCATGTATGGAAATGAACTGGTTGTGGCACCAAGCTTACAGTCATGTGTGGAAATGAACTGGTTGTGGCACCAAGCTTACAGTCATGTGTGGAAATGAACTGATGGTGACTCCAAGCTTATAATCATGTATGGAAATGAACTGGTTGTGGCACCAAGCTTACAGTCATGTGTGGAAATGAACTGGTTGTGGCACCAAGCTTACAGTCATGTGTGGAAATGAACTGGTTGTGACTCCAAGCTTATAGTCATGTATTAAGATCAGGAAGGCATGACTGAGAGGTTACTGTGTCTCTCCCTGGTTCAGAGGTTACAGTTTGAATCCCATCAATGGTCCTTGTGAAATTGGAAACTAGATTAGTTTAGTTTAATTTAGTCGACGGATCAACATCATGGCACACAGGTGTAACCCATAAGTGCTCCGTTCTACTCCTAATTCAAGCCTGAGTTCGGATTATTTCAGCTCAGTGCACGAACTCTGTAGCACCGGTGAGGATCCTGAAATACTTTGGGTAGATTTTTGCCCGGGCAGCACCGTTAGGCTACTCATTTTCGATTTCCAACTGCCAAGGGATTGTTTACATGCGCAACAATACACACGGGCGTCTGATCTCACTACCCAGAAACCAGGGGAAATTTTGTTACTAGAAGTCCACGTGAAAAAATCCCGGGGCTTTAACCCGGGACCTCCAGCACTTGAGGCAAATGGAGACTATATGTATAACTAACAACTATCTGCCAGCTGCTCTCTTGCTCCATCCACCACTTGCATCCATGGTTTCACGTTATCCTACCCGAGGGGATAAACCTGTACTCCACCTTGCCCAAGGGTGCCATGTAGGCTAGCGGAGGGAAAGAGGCACCTTACTTCTTCTCTGATATGTGAGACCCTTTTCCCGCTACACAACCAATACTCCAATACATGTGAATACATTTCTCATGCTATTTAAATTACCCCAAAGTTCCCTAACAATAGACTGTGTATTTAGTAGAAGTGGAAAGACAATGCCCAAATACTCCTCTGGGGTAAATGGGGGAAGAGAAGGAGAAGAGAGACAAAGATCCCCTTCGCAAAATGGCGGCAACTTCAAATCTGTATTGCGTCAATGAAAACACGAACTTGCGTCATAAAAAAGCACGTTTCTCCAACTTGCGTCTCAGGCAGTCTTTGCATCTATCACTTAGAGTCTGTTTTCTCCCATCTTGTAGATTTATCAAATTAAGAAAGACGTACACACATCGGAGGGTTCACTGAGAACAACAACAGCTGATAATTTATTTCTAATGACGCAACTGTAACGGTTCTCCTTGTAGAGGTCACGGCGCATGTGTAAAACCATGCTTGATCTAGTTCTGGGGAGGGGAGTTCTTGAGGTCATTTAAGAACACGTTTATGCATCAGAGATGTTAGCGTGGTAGAGAAGTTTATTTTGTTGTTTCGGGATTTGAGATTTAAATATTGAGCCCAATCCACTACTGGCAACGCTGATCGTATTCCGGTGTGAAGTTAGTTCCGGTAGAGAAGTTTGTCTCGCTGGCGCTTAAACTTCCGGTGCCCTGACGAAGGAGTAGTGGGGTTCATTTCATACACCTGTCACTTGGACTTTAATGTTAACTTCTCGTTCAGAGCACAATTTTAAATATTGAGCACAACCCACTACTGGCAACGCCGATCGCATCCCGGTATGAACCTAAGGCCTATCCACGTCAATATGGAAGCACTATACTCGAGTTTCGCTCTCGTTTGAACTCATCAGTAGTGCATATCCCTGACCGGATCCGGAAACAAGCCCCGGATCACTGGCGTGTGAAGCGGGTGTGTAACCACGCGGCACACGCTGGACATGCCAAATTCTCATAACAGAATACCACAACGTTACCCATCGTAGGCTATGCTCAAGATTGCCCAATCGCTGCGACTGACGTCCGTCAATCGATGTGGACCCGAACGATCAGGACTTCTCACTGGCAAGGAACACCAGGCCTCCTAAAATCCAATGAGCAATAATCAAATTGATTATTTGGTTGTTTCGGTATTTGAAATTTTAAATATTGAGCACAACCCACTACTGGCAACGCCGATCACATCCACGTCAATATGGAAGCACTATACTCGAGTTTCGCTCTCGTGTGAGCTCAATAGTAGTGCTTATCCCTGATCGGATCCGGAAACAAGCCCCGGATCACTGGCGTGTGAAGCGGGTGTGTAACCACGCGGCACACGCTGGACATGCCAAATTCTCATAACAGAATTCCACAACGTTACCCATCGTAGGCTATGCTCAAGATTGCCCAATCGCCGCGACTGACGTCCGTCAATTTCTTAGGTTCATACCGGGATGCGATCGGCGTTGCCAGTAGTGGGTTGTGCTCAATATTTAAAATTTCAAATACCGAAACAACCAAATAATCAATTTGATTATTGCTGATTGGATTTTAGGAGGCCTGGTGTTCCTTTCCAGTGAGAAGTCCTGATCGTTCGGGTCCACATCGATTGACGGACGTCAGTCGCGGCGATTGGGCAATCTTGAGCATAGCCTACGATGGGTAACGTTGTGGTATTCTGTTATGAGAATTTGGCATGTCCAGCGTGTGCCGCGTGGTTACACACCCGCTTCACACGCCAGTGATCCGGGGCTTGTTTCCGGATCCGATCAGGGATATGCACTACTGATGAGCTCAAACGAGAGCGAAACTCGAGTATAGTGCTTCCATATTGACGTGGATAGGCCTTAGGTTCATACCGGGATGCGATCGACGTTGCCAGTAGTGGGTTGTGCTCAATATTTAAAATTTCAAATCCCGAAACAACCAAATAATCAGAGCACAATGCCAAACTATAGGGTGTATTTTTAATGACTGTGTAGTGTTTGAAAATATTTCCGGTTCAAGTTTTGTATTTACCTATTACGTTGCATGAACTTTACAGAGCGTGAATACAAAACATGGACCGACCATATTTTCACATACCGCACAGTTATTAAAAATACACCCTATATTAAATTTGCCAATTTTTATTTACTAAGTTTTCTAATAATAGTGCTTCCAATTCGACGTGGACAAGGCCTAAGGATCGTACGGGAATACGATCAGCGTTGCCAGTAGTGGCTTGTGCTCAATCTACAAACCTCAAATCCCGAAACAATCAATTAAACATTTTAGTTAGATGCATGTCCTTTTACAGGACGTAGCAGTCAACCCCAGCATATTTTGGCTGTTCGTGATTCCTGGGCAAGTTTTACGTTCAGTAGTTTGCCATTGCTTTCTGAACGATCGGCACCCATACCATTTCATAAACAAAACCAACACAGCTGTGTTTTGAACGCGGGTATGCGGGTTTACGAACTGCGTCCGTAACCACCTTCGCCACGGAGCAGGCATCAAACTACTAAATGTACAATTGAGAGGTCAGCTTGGCCGAATAGATAAGAGCCCTCGTTCTTGAACATCCAGTGTGCTGATGCTGAGATAGGGAGTTCAGCTCCTACACCAGTCAGTTCGACTAAAATGTTAACTTCTCGAAATTGACTTGGGGACGTAAATTACAAGTACCTCTGAAGCCGGAGTGGGTTCGCCTTATGGCGAGGAACACTGGTAATAGGGAAAGCTAATCCACACGCAAAATTCAGTCCAGTGCTACTAGAAGTAGTGTGTGTGGACTATGTTCAAGTTCAAAGCGAGCGAGCTTCAAAAATTATCTGTAAAATCAACCTGGGAATGATTGCAACGTTCTGAAAACATGCATGGAACAAACATTCACAGAGGGAGACACGGTAGCGCAATTATAAATTAATTTAAAGATTGAGCACAACCCACAACTGGCAACGCTGATCGTATTCTGGTATGAACCTAAGGCCATGTCCACGTCAATTTGGAAGCACCAGACTCGAGTTTCGCTCTCGTTTGAGCTCGTCAGTAGTGCATATCCTTGACTGGACCCGGGATCAAACCCGGATCACAGGTGTGTGGCGCGGGTGTGTAACCACTAAACCACGCGGCACACACTAGACGCGACCAAATTATCACACCAGAATATCAGTCACCCATCGTAGGCTATAGCTCAACATTTGCCCGATCGCTGCGACTGACATCCATCAATCGATGTGGCCCCGAATGATCAGGGTCTTCTCGGCTGGCAAGGCACACCAGGCCGCCTAGTGTCCAGCGAGCAATAATCAAATTGATTTATTTGGTTTTCTTTTCCCTGGCATTTGAGATTTAAACATTGAGCACAACCACTACTGGCAACGCTGATCGTATTCCGGTACGAACCTAAGGCCTTGTCCACGTCAAATGGAAACACTAGACTAAATTAACTGCGTGTTCTTTTCACGAGCGCCTCCTTTTAACCCGCTGCCCTGCATTTTACTTGATCTGACTATGCCGTGATTGCTGCGTGTCGGCACTGAATCCCACCCATGGTTGGAAGCTAAAGGGGGTGCTTCATCGCCCCGCCCGCTGTGTCTTTTGTGCAGCCCAATACGATCCACAAAAGTGCGGACTTCCCTCTATATCAATATATCCATACTTAACTGTTTGCACAACTTCAGCTCTACATTTTCTTATTTGACACTTCACAGCTGAACTTCTGCACCGCCTTCGTTACAACGAAGGATTTGTGTTTTAATATTATAAAATTTTATAATTTTATGTTTTTCTTTAGATCTTGTTGTGTTGTTCCTGATGAAGATTAGTATAACCGAAACGTCGTTCGTTGTGTGATATAATACTTATTTTTATTTTATCATTTGCGCTGGCCGAGTGCTTAGTCGACGGATCAACATCACGGCACACGGTTGTAACCCATAAGGGCTCCTTTCTAATCCTAACTCCGAGTCCGGAGAATCTCAGCTCAGTGCACGAACTCCGTAGCACCGGCGAGGATCCTGAAATATTTTGGGTAGATTTTTAACTCGAAATTTTGCCCAGTTAGCGCCGTTAGGCTACTCTTTTTCGATTTTCAACTGCCAAGGGATTTTTTTACGTGCGCAACAATACACACGGGCGTCCGATCTCACTACCAAGAGACCAGGGCAATTTTTTTTTACTAGAAGTCCACGTGAAAAAATCCCGCGCCCCACCAGGCTTGAACTAGGCACCTCCAGCACTCGAGGTGGACACCATACCTCGAGATAACTAACTCAGCCCCTTTAAAAACGTCAGGTTTCTCTCCAGGAGACCAGGCGTTCGAATACTCGGTAACATGTGGATTTTTTTTCCGTCGGGGAAAACAGAAAACCCTAACCTGAGCAGTTCGCAGCGACTGCATTAGCCGGGTGGGCGTAATTCCTCGGGCTCAAGACCCCATGTCCTACACCTCAAGGTACTATATGCAGTAAATGACAGTTGTAGAGAAACAAGCGAACGTAAACAAGACAATTTCGTGACACCAGCACAAATGGAGTCAGAATAAATACTCACGTAAACAGCAAGTTACCCCAATAATTCTCCAACTTGGCAAAAGAACAACCAGGTTCTCTTACAAATAACAAAAGATGTATATTCCGGTGATTAACTAAAAAGCAGACACGATGCAATGCTTACAACATAATTCTTGAAAAACTTGTGCGTCATTGGCCAGATGCTGACTTTCATCCTGACGTCACTTGTTTGGTCTTAAGTCAAGAAATTTATATCACCTGAGTACGACCTTACCTGGGTGTCTCAAATTCTGGCGTGCCTGTTATCAAGCGAAATTTGTCAAGCCACACACAATTCGACTCTGACGTTGCTTTAAGCAACAGGTACAGGTGAACGTTGTGACCTTGCAGATTCTGTCGGAGAGTGTTAAATGCTGCACATTGTTGTTGTTGTTGTTGCATATACTACGTATCGTTTTTATTACATGGAGTGATCATCTTTTTCCTTGGAGAAGACATACTTGATAGCAGAAGGGAGATTAGTGGCTTAGAGATATTGCGACTGCTTCCGAAACAAAAAGGTAGTATTAAAATCGCGCTGTTGATTTTGACAATATCAGGAACGCTAGAATGTAACATTGATCTTTTACATTACTTCTTCTTCTGTACTTGTTCCTCAATCAAATCATGCCATTAGTGCTGGGACTCTTCGCTGGCTGTTACAGATAAGGACGTAAGCGTTAGATAAGCGTAAGATCACCATACAGTGAATACCATCCCACTGTGGAATCCCCGGAAACGACAGAGCTGATCGATTGGCTAAGGAAGGAGCACAAGAAGAACAACTAGATGTGCCTATTACATACCACCAAAAGAAAAGAATGATCAAATCAGTCAGAAGGCCACCAAACCTTACTCAAGACGACTACCACGTTATGGTCAGACCAGAACAGGTCATTCTTCTGCGCCTCAGAACAGGACACAATAGATTACGCAACCACATGTATACAAAATTGAAGATTGGTGACTCAGCCGTGTGCACATGTGGTTTGGCGTCGCAGACAGCAGAACACATACTCCAGGATTGCCCAAACTACAACATATCCAGGCGAACCTTCTGGCCTAGAGAGACAACAGTGGAAGATAAACTCTATGGACCGCTGAATTAACTAAAAAGGACTGTTATATTCATACAAGAGACAACATTGCAGTTATAGACATATTTCAGGCGAACGAAAGAAGAAGAAGAAGATAAGGACGGAGAACGTTTGGGAATGTCTTGATTGCTGTGACGTCTGTTCTTGACTTAACTTAACTCAACTCGGTATTAAAACACACCCTTATATTACCCCTAGCTTTATTTGTCAATAATTGCCCTATTTATGCCAGTGAATCCACATCTTTGTCTAGGAATCAGAGACTCGGGAGTAAAAATTGGAACGGCCAGACACGAGAGGAACATCGGGAGAACGAGGGGTCACGTCAACCAACACAAAACTGGGAATATTATCAGCCGGATATGATGCAAATATGGTGAGTGAGGAATGGGGAATCTGAGCGCCAATGGACTTACCCGGAGTGCAAGGATGATACCCGAACAGATAACAGATAATTTGTTTATTCACTTCCTATGATATATATCTCTGCAGTATGCAGTAAGATGCAATGTAGCGAAATGTGCCAGGCAAGAAATCGTGCAGTATATTGTTTTACGACGTCCATGTTTAAAGTAAAATATGATGAATTTATACAAATGTTGGAAGATATCAATATTTATAGGAAGGCTATCAGAATAACAAAGAATATTTACTGGAAACAAGTAACATAAATTAGAATGAGAAATAAAGAGGGCAATTATGTACAAATAAAGCTAGGATTAAGACAAGGGTGGGTGTGTTTTGTCACCGATTCTCTTCTCTCTGTTTGGTTAGTTAGTTTTCTGTTGGGGTATCATCCTTGCACTCCGGACAAGTTCATAGGTGCTCGGATTCTCCAAACTCCCCCAACATATCAGTGTCCGAGGCTAAAAATGCCAGTTCTGTATTGGTTGACTGGGCATCTAATTCTCCTGATGTGTCTCTCGTGTCTTGCCAATTCTAACGTCAAAGTCTCTCAATTTGGACAATGAACTTGATTCAATGGCGTCAAAGGCCTTCTCTCTTGATAATCTTTCTAGGGGCTTTAGTGATTTCGGCACGATCCATGGGCTGGCCATCTGCAGGGGTGCAGAGCCAACAAGTTTGTCAGCTCGTTCATTTCCCTCAACTCCCGCATGTTCCAGAACGAAGATGAAAGTGACTGATTGAACAGCAGACCACCGCAGCGATTCGATCCGCTGTCTATGTACACAACCCGTCCTTGCCTTTCGGATCATGCCCTATGGGTTCTGTCATCAATATCACGAAGGGCGCCTTTACTTCCAAAGATATTCCCTGGTGTTCATTTTAGGCCGGGTTAACCTGGGATGCCAGATCTTTTAAAAAGAATTCCCTGCCTCGGTGTAGATTCAACCACATGCGCCCCCCCCCCCCCCCCCGGACCGCCAGGCAAGCGTGTCAACCGCTGACCAACAGCGGCTTCACTACTCTAAGTGTAGTTTGCTAACTTTGGGTGATGCACACTACACGACGAGTTAAACTATTCTTTACTAGTACTGGCTAATGCATTTGAAAATGTCGGTCAAGTTGATAAATTATCTTTCACAACGTCCTCTACGTGCACCCGGCCAATGTGTTTTAAAGAGCTTGTAAATTATGCCAGTTGTTCATGTTGTTTTCATAACTCGCAGGTCGAATTCTTGTGTGACGAACTTGTAACACAGTTATCTAGACCCCGATAAATAAAAACTTGACTCCGTGTGTGATGCTAATCCAGGTGAGTGACCTACTATAGTTGATGGAGGGTTGAGATACCTTGCGTCACAGACTGCAGGGCAGTGACACAATCCATTTAATAGTTGTCTCGTTCTGCCTTATACTCTTGACCTGTCGTGAATATTATGTTGTCTTGTTGTTCGTTTGGGTCCGTAGCCATTGCTAATCTGTAAGAAGAAGAAGAAGGAGGAGTAGGAGGAGGAGGAGGAGGAGGAGGAGGAGGAGGAGGAGGAGGAGGAAGAGGAAGAGGAGGAGGAGGAGAAGAAGAGGAAGAAGAAGGAGAAGAAGAGGAAGGGGGAGAAGGAACGAAAGAACTTTATTTTCAAAGGGTCACAAATTGGGCACGCATGTCCGTCTAACATTCTGTCCCTACAACCACTCATCTTTCTTACACCAATTATCTATTGTGCATGTTACATTCACATAGAAAAAAAATAACACGCACTGTCAAATTAATGGCGTGAACATAAACAATGCATAAAAAAGTCGCTTAAAAGTCGACAGGGTCGACTTCATTGCACCGGGTTTTATCCCATATGGCTTGGTCTCTTTCCGTAGCACGGAAAGCGTCGCACAAAGCACGAACTCCGTAGCTTTTAGCGACGACCCACGGGAGTCTCCGAAACATTTAACTCGTAAACCAAAGGGCGCGGCCCGGAATCGAACCAACAACCTTCGGAACACGAGTCAAACGGCTTGACCACTTCGCCACAGAGACTCCCATAAACAATGCATATTATCATGTTATGGGACAGGCAGACACACATACACACACTCAGACACGCACACATAAACACATACATGATTTACGCATAACTCTTACAGTTGTGCTCCCACTCAGTAGCACAAGAAGAAGAAGAAGAAGAAGAAGAAGAAGAAGAAGAAGAAGAAGAAGAAGAAGAAGAAGAAGAAGAAGAAGAAGAAGAAGAAGAAGAAGAAGAAGAAAGAAAGAAGAGGAGGAGGAAGCAAAGAAAGAAAGAAAGAAAGAAAGAAAGAAAGACAGACAGACAGAAAGAAAGAAAGAAAGAAAGAAAGAAAGAAAGAAAGAAAGAAAGAAAGAAAGAAAGGAAGAAAGAAAGAAAGATGACCAAATAACCAGAAATGGCCAGTTCTCAACCCAAAGATGCTGTTTTGCCTGCAAACTCTGGAGTTAGTGGTCTGGATCAGGTCTGCTACCCATCTTTCTGCCCCAGTGTATTGACAGCGTGTGCTGTTCTGGAACGGGGGTAGGGATTATTCCAAGGGACATGTCAATGACCACTTTGTTCTCTTACCCCAGCGCGCAGTTTAGCTAGTTGCATATTTTTTTTTACAGGACGTCGCAGTCAACCCCAACATTGTTTGGCTGTTTGTGATTTCTTGGCAAGTTTACGTTCAGTAGTTTGCCATTGCTTTCTGAACGACTGGCACTCAGAGCGTGCCGTGCTATGATACAAAGGAAATCAATCGGGGAACCCTTTGGGGCCACTACGACAGTTCACAAATAAACACACATAGTATTGTTTGTCGCTCATAGAAGGAGAAGAAGGAAGTAGAGTTTAGAGGACGCACTAGACAGCATAAAATTTGAAAGCTATAGTTACCGTCCGGAATTCGAAAGTGTCCCCTCCAAATGACGACAGCGCCTCGCTGCGGGAACAAGTGTACTTCGACGCATGACCAACTAGACACTCCTAATACAGAGATGCGGCAGCATCAGGCGGCACAGTAAAGGAGGGGGGGGGGGCATAAGCAGTGAAATCCAAATACAATTTGAGGGGCGGCATTTCGAAGACTTGCATTTGAGGGGCGGAATTTCGAAGATTTGCATCATACTGAGAAAGTCTACCGCACGGCCATGCAGGCACTCACAACATGTATGCAGACCAGCGCAAATAGGTCATTCTTCGAAATCGCTCGCAGTTGTGTTTCGACTCAGTATGCCAGATTGTGAATTGCGTTTGTGGCCCTTTCTCCACAGCCCCGGTATAGTTTAGCCACCTACCAAAGTTGGCCATCTCATTCGATCACCAGTCTTAGACTGGATCTGTGTTTGTATCCAGATTTTTCCATGTGGCCAAACCATCCAGATATTAACTGATTCAGTGCCAAACATAAAATAGGTCTGGACCAAATATAGCAGGCAGTCAAATGAACAAGTATTACTATTATAATGCAAATTTCCGTTCACCGTGCATTTAAATTGCGGAATATATCATGAAACAAGAAAACAAGATAAATAAGACGATGACTCTAGTATGGTAATGGTAGTATACTATATCGTCCATATAGGATTATAGGAGGTAACATTCATTCATTCAGTAGCATGTCCTTTGCAGAACTTCGCTCCCATAACAACCTTCCGGAAAACCTCACGATCATAAGCAAAATGTCCCGCATCTGATACACCCATCTGGAGATCATCCGCCACATCCTGCACCCATCTTCTCTTTGGCCTTCTTCTTCCTCTCTTCCCAGGCATATTATACTCCTCCATTATTGTTCTCTCCAAACTTTCGTGACTTTTCAAGTGACCAAAATATTTCAATGTTCTTTGTTTTATCGTCTTTAATAGCCAGCCTTCTTCAATATTCAGCTCTTGAAGTATGGATGCATTTCTTCTTTTCTTTACCCAAGATATTCTTAGAACTCGTCTATAACATTTATATTCAAATGCATTTATGCGCTGTTCAGCTTGTTTAGAAAGTGTCCAGGTCTCACAGGCGTATGTTGCAATGGGAAAGATGCATGCTCTTAAAAATCTAATTTGTGTAGTTCTATCTGTCCCACTCTATAATTTATTCAGTTGTTTTAGTCTTTGAAGAGCAATTGATAATCGTCGTTGAATTTCTTTCATTGTGTCATCGTTGTTGGTAATCAATGACCCAAGATATTCAAAATTGTCCACCAACTCCAATCTTTCCTCATTAACATATATTTCTTTCTATTGGAGGTCACGTGTGTAGATATATTATCCTTCGTCACTGAATCAGTTAATTTCTCTTAGCTCTTTCTCCATCAATGTTCCCAGTTTTCACTAAGTTTTCACGTCTATTTCTCCCCATAATGTGCCCCAAAAACCCCGAATATCTACATCAAATTTTATTTAATCAGTTTACGGTATTCATTTGTTTCTTGTAAGACTTTCTTATTCGTGTTTCTGTCCACCAAGAAACAAATGAAGATCCTAAACTGATTAGAGTGATTAGGCGTAGACAGTCAACATTTTTTGGGCACGTTATTAGAAGAAATAAATTGGAGAACTTGGTGACAACTGGCAAGATCGAAGGGAAGAGACCAAAGGGAAGACCGAGAAGTAAATACCTGGATAGCTTGGCCACGTGGCTTGGTCGAGACAGAAACACGGAGCTGATTCACGACTCTGGTGATCGAGTGAAATAGCAAAACATGACCGCCCACGCTTATCGGCATGGCACATGATGGATGGATTATTGTCTGTGCACTTCCCTCACAATCCATGTTTCCATGGCATTATTTGTTTCCCAGCTTTGCTATTGTCCATTGTTCATACACATACAACAATATGATCCTTTGTATGTGTTTGTTTAAGAGGTCAGCATAGTTAATGGATAAGAGCGCTTGCTCTTAAACTTCTTGTGCGCTAATGGCAAGGTAGCAGGTTCAATCCCTACA
Organism: Cepaea hortensis; assembly: GCA_963921405.1. NCBI lineage: Eukaryota > Metazoa > Mollusca > Gastropoda > Stylommatophora > Helicidae > Cepaea > Cepaea hortensis. The sequence goes on along the minus strand of OY992884.1, from coordinate 93,520,798 downwards.
CTGAAATGTTGACTTCTCGTCTTTGGCTTGGGGGCGTAAATTAAAAGTACCTCTGAAGTCGGGGTGGGTTCTCCGCATGGCGAGGGATACTGGTAATAGGGAAAGCTAATCCAACACGCAAGCATTTATCTAGTGCACACCCCAGTTGCTGCAACTACTAGTCGGGTATATTTTTACTGATTGTGCGGTGTTTGAAAGTATTGCCGGTCCAAGTTTTGTATTCACCCTCTATAAAGTTCATGTAACATAATAGGTAAATACAAAACTTCGACCGGCAATATTTTCAAACACTGCACAGTCATTAAAAATACACCCTGGTAGTAGCAAATGTATGGACTACACCTGAGTTCAAAGAGAGTGAATGAAATATTTTTTAAAAATATGTTTGTTAAAATATCCCTATCATCCACATAATAAACCGTACAATTATTAGAAGTGGACGTCGTAGTTATAAGCCACTCCACCCTCTAATGAAGAAGATAAACCACAAAACAACAACCGTTCTTTGGTCGGCGACGAAAACACAACACGCCCGCCCGCTTGCGCACTTAGGAACGAGAACTCATTTGTCACTGGGAAATAATCTTCTTCTAAGAAGACATCAGTAATTCGTCCTGATAAATTAACTCCTCTGACGCAATGACAAACATACAAACATGTAGGGTTAGGACCTTTGGTAAGAATCTTTGGGCTGGCAGATTCTATATAAGCGAGAGATTCTTGGCTTGTGTATCAGATCTCCAAATCTGACTTCAGATTAACATCAAGGTTAAGAAACATTAACATACTGCACTGCAGCAACTATTCTAAACTTATTAAAGAATTAATATTTCTGCGCATCAGTTTCTTGAGAAAAGATTCAAATATTAACATAACTGATTCAAACGCATTTTCAACAACAGCATAAGCTTAAACTCATTCAAAGCAGAGTTGTAATTTCGGTGGGAAAGCAGACGTGTTACTTGTAGCACAACACAACGATGATCAACACTCATAGAATGGATGGAAGGATCCAATGTTTGGCAGTTTTGATATCAGTGCAACTCTTCACATCAGGTGAGTTAATAGAATCCGTGTTTAGAGGTCAGCATGGCCGAATGGATAAGAGCGCTTGCTCTTAAACTTCTGGTGTGCTGATGCTGAGGTAGCGGGTTCAACCCCTACACCGGTCAGTTGGACTAAAATGTTGATTTCTCGTCCTTGACTTCGGGATGTAAATTACAAGTACCGCAGATGTCGGAGTGGGTTTCCCTGAAGGCGAGGGGCATTGGTAATAGGGAAAGCTAGTCCACTCGCAAAAATCAGTCCAGTGATACTAGAAGTAGTGTGAATGGTCTACGTTTGAGTTCATAGTGAACGAATAAATAAAAAAAACATCCGTGTTTTATTCATTTATTAGGGATGTAGAAGCACTGGTGATCCGCGTGTTTTATTGGGGTTCATAAGGGAAGCCAAGAATAGTCAAACTGTAACCTAATATGTGTGTCATTCAAAAGTAACTCCACTTTATCGCCCTGGAGTAACTATGTTATTTCTCAAGGCAGGACAACTGGGCACACTAAATTTCCAATTTTAAGAGGCGACTAAAGAGGGTTGGCGTTAGACTGACTACCTCATCTAGGAGAGAAATGGACGCACAAGCCAACCAGTCATGACAAAGCACTTCAAAGGGCTTGACGAGAGTTGGTTGAGGGTTTACGCTCCACTGGGAGATGAAAGGAAGAAGAAGAAGAAGTAGAAGAAGAAGAAGAAGAAGAAGAAGAAGAAGAAGAAGAAGAAGAAGAAGAAGAAGAAGAAGAAGAAGAAGAAGAAGAAGAAGAAGTAAGAAGAAGAAGAAGAAGAAGAAGAAGAAGAAGAAGAAGAAGAAGAAGAAGAAGAAGAAGAAGACACCTCTCTATGTCTTGTGGTATCCTGGGCAGAAACTAGTCTGGTTAACGAAACGAGGATTGTGTATGGTCTCCACTATGATAAAGCTGGCCGAGGACTACACACTGTGAACACTGCTAGATTGCAAGAGAGTCGCAATAATTCTCCATTATTGTGGTAGATGGTCAGCTCCGAACTCGCGAACTCACCGCTTGGAGAGCCCGAGAACATGTTCGGATTGCCTGCAGGGATGGAGCCGAGACGTCAATAGTCTTCAGTTCTTCAGGTCGTGCAAGGGTGAACAACTTGAATCAATGGCGATACGACGACAACCATAAGGACAATAATGGCCATTAATTTATTTGTAGGGTGTCAGGTTGTTAAAAATCAAATGAAACGCAGTAACAAGAAATAATAGATATCTTGCAATAGACAGGCACAACAAAGAACTTGCCTCTAGGTGGACATGAACTTAAGTCGCCTAGGATCGACAGGATGGCTCACTAACCATTACTTAGCTGCTATTTCTTGAGAAATTGACAAACGTTTGGCAGAAGGAATGAAGGACAAAAGCAAAGAGGAATCCTGCCAGGCATGCAACAGTGGAAATCATCTAATGCACAAAGGACCAGGCCAATTTAAACCACACAATGAACCATACAATTATAACCACAGCTGAAAAAGCCGGTTGAACAAGGTGGAAACTTTTTTCTCCTAATATAATTATATATCGAATCAAATACTTGTACGACATAGTATGAAATGTTTCGCATGAAGTAAAGATCGTGTTTTATTTCCAAACTCTGTTTAGTGTGGAGCGCTGCAGTCCCACTGTCCATTGTACCAAAGTCTGCACATACAAAAATGCTGGTGGATATAGTCAGACTTCTCTCTGGCCCAGGGGCGGCGGCGACAACAGGTGCTCGAGTCGGCGCTAACAAAACAGGTAACGATTGCAAAGAATGTTATACTGAATACTGTATTTTAATTATTCTATTGCGCATAACCTACGATGGGTGATGTTGTAATGTTCTGTTATGATAATTTGGCTGTGTGTCCAACGTGTGCCGCGTGGTTACACACCCGCTTCACACACCAGTGATCCGGGGCTTGTTTCCGGACCCGGTCAGGGATATGCACTACTGACGAGCTCAAACGAGGGCGAAACTCGAGTATAGTGCTTCCATATTGACGTGGATAGGCCTTAGGTTCATACCAGAATACGATCAGCGTTGCCAGTAGTGGGTTGTGCTCAATATTTAAGTATTATAATGTAAATTTATATTAACTGAACATTCAAATTGCGGAAGATACAACGAAACGAAACAAATAGCATTTTCCTCAGGTATCACATTTAAACTGATTAGAGAAATTAGACGTAGACAGTCAAAATTTTTTGGATATGTTATGAGAAGAAATGGATTGGAGAACTTGGTGACAACTGGCAAGATCGAGGGGAACAGACCAAGAGGAAGACCGAGAGGAAAATACCTGGATGGCTTGGCCACATGGCATGGACGAGACAGGAACACTGAGCTGATCCACGACACTGGTGATCGAGTGAAATGGCGAGTCATGACCGCCCACGCTTTCCGGCGTGGCACATGATTGATTGATTGATTGATCACATTTATTTTCAGCTTGTCTGCTCATTAACTCATTGTCCACGTTTCACATCCATCTAAAAGTGCAGGTTCTCAGAACTGTTCTGTGTGTAGCACCTCAACACTCTTTTTCTTGTCAACACTCTTGATGTTAAACTATGCATAATTATATTTATCGTCTTGTCATATTTTCGCAGAGATACCACAATGTTCTATATTTTCTTGTATTTATTATTATAGAACGGTGTCAACTGAAAGAAACATCCACATGTTTTAACGACGCCCTGGGAAAGTTTTACAAGTCACTTTTGACCGATAACCTTATGGATACGAAACTGTCTATCTGCAGGTAAACACTCACAAACTTTTTTGTTTAGTCTATTCACACGTGCAGTCAGTGTGATTTCGTAACTAAGTGTTTAACCTTTCGTGTGCAGTCCTACGGTAAACCCGCGATTTAACAGACAGTAATACTAAGCGAACCTGGCGAAGGTGTTAACGACTTTCTCCGCAACCCCGTATATCCACGTGAGGAACACAGCTGCGTGAGATTCGGCAGCGGATCGCATTGCGTTGGTTACTTACGGGGTATGTGAGCCAGTCGCTCATAAATCAATGGCAAACTACTGAGCATAATCTTGCCAAGAACATCAACGTCCTGTAAGGGATATGCAACATAAAAACAAAATACTAGCAAGGCCGGCTCCGTGGCGAAGGTCTTACGGGCGCGGTTCGTGATCCCGTATACCAGCATTCAAATCACATCTGCGCGCGATTTGGCAGCAGACCGCATTGCACTGTTTTTTTTTTTTTACAAAATGGTATGGGTGCCGGTTGTTAAGAAAGCAAAGGCAAACTACTGGACGTAAACTTGCCAAGACATCAACAACAGGGAAAAAATGCTGGTGGTGACTGCAAACGTCGTCTAAAGGATATGCAACTAACTTTAAAAGAAAAAATATTAACTAGCAGGAAAGTAGGCGGGGGAAGGAGCCGAGGTAGCGTGGTGGCTAGACGATAGTTTGACGTGCAGATGGTCGTGGGTTCGATTTACATCGGGGCCCATTCGGATTTTTTTTTTTTAAAATTGATAGCATACTAATGCCAAACCTGGACAATGACAGAAAAAGAGAAAAGAAAAATCACAACAATAGAAATGAGATTCCTGAGAAGAATACTCAACGTATAAAGAAGAGATAAGATCTGAAATGAAGAAATCAGGACTAAAGTGGGGATTATAGCTGAGCTAGATTTTATTAGAAAGCAGCAAGTCAAATGGTTTGGCCATGCAAGTAGGTTACCAACTAACAGTATACATCAACAAGCAATGATGTACAGACCAGGGGGAAGCAAAGGAAGAAGCCGACAACGTAAACGTTGGACGGAGGGAATAGCAGAGTCCATGGGAATATCGATATATGAAGCCCATAATCGGGCATACTCACGATGTTTATACTTCACCTCGACACCGCAAGGTACAAGAGGAACTTGATGAGATGAGATGAGATAGCCTAAGAGAGGTATCAGGAAATATCTTGGGAAGTAATGGCGCCCAAAGTGATACATTTATCAACACCCACCGCTTGCTGATTGATCTAAACAATTTGAGTCTAGCACCACACGCCCCATGCTCGTAATGGCGCGTACAAGATTCCGTCACTTTACTTACCTGACCAACCCTCAACGCCCGTGAGCTACCAGGTCCGATGAGGCAAGCAAAGAATGGTAACACTGTAACCTGTCATGTATGTCGTATTAGGCCACTATGGAGTGTTGGCATGAGACTGGCTACCACATCTTCATAGCAATTAAAAATTATAAATGTTCGCACCATTTTGAACTCAAGTGTAGTCCATACACGTGCTACTATTTCTAGCTCACTGGACTGATTGTTGCGTGTGGATTAACTATCCCTATTACCAGTGTCCCTCCGCCATGAGGCGAACCCTTTCCGACTTCTGAGGTACTTGTAATTTATGTCCTTAAGTCAAGGACGAGAAGTCAACATTTTAGTCCAATTGACCGGTGTAGGGGTTGAACCCGCTACCTCGGCATCAGCACACCGGATGTTTAAGAGCGAGCACTGTTATACATTGTGATCATTTGAATGTCTTATTATCTAATAACATTATTATCTTCCATATCATTATTTCATCGACAAACACTCATGTGTACCGAGCCACTTCACTAACTTCTGACGTCCTCTCCTACAGCCTAGCCCACGACCTTGACACCTGCAGCCGCGCCCTCCGACAACCAGAATGCCGTTTCCACGAAACCTTGACCTTTGACGCCATCACTAAAGGCTCCAGATACTTCTGCACACTGCAAGGCTACAACAGTAAGTAATCTGGCATCGCTTCCGCACTCTTTCTCGTATAATAGGAATTCTGCCGAGCGTCACCGAAATAACACGATAGCCCTAACATGGCGATATGTCGTCCTTCTGTCCATATGGGTGGTCACATATTGCGATATATTATCCTTCGCCACTGAAAGTCAATTAATTATTGCACATTTTTCATGCGTTTTAATGCGCATTGTTGTCTAAGATTAGTTACATAAGTGATGTATGTTTAGTTTAGTTTAGTCCACGGATCAACATCACGGCATACGGGTGTAACCCATAAGTGCTCCGTTCTGCTCCTAACTCAAGCCTGAGTCCGGAGAATCTCAGCTCAGTGCACGAACTTCGTAGCACCGGCGAGGATCCTGAAATACTTTGGGTAGATTTTTAACTCACAATTTTGCCCGGGCAGCGCCGTTAGGCTACTCTTTTCGGATTTCCAAATGCCAAGGGATTTGTTACGTGTGCAACAATACACACGGGCGTCCGATCTCACGACCCAGAGACCAGGGGAAATTTATTTTACTAGAAGTCCACGTGACGAGATCGAAAATAGATCCAATAAGGCATTAGACATTGGACAAATGGTACCAATACTAAAGAACAAACATGTATCAATAACCAGGCTTGGCCATGGGAATGTTATTCCCATGAGAAAGGTCCCATGGGATGGGATGGAATGGGACAGGCATACATTACCATGAAGTGAAATGGGATGTGACAGAAAAATATGTCCCATGGACAACCCTGTCAATAACTATTTAGAAAGCACTTTACAAGACAATCTTCCTACCAACTCTATGTTACCAATGCCAAACCTGGTAAATGACAGATAAAGAGAAAAGAAAAATCACAACATCAGAAATTAGATTCCTGAGAATAATACCCAATGTATCAAAAAGAGATAAGATCAGAAATGAAGAAATCAGGACTAAAATGGGGGTTATAGCTGCGCTAGATTTTATTAGAAGGCAGCAGATCAAATGGTTTGGTAGGTTACCAACTAACAGTATACCACAACAAGCAATGATGTACAGACCAGAGGGAAGCAGAGGTAGAGGCCGACCACTTAAACGATGGCCGCAGTAAATAACAGAGTCCACGGGAGTATCGATACATGAAACCCATAAGCGGGCGCTCTCCCGCTGTTTATACTTCACCTCGACACAAGACGAATACGATTAGATAAGATGAAATGAGATGAGAAGTCCACGTGCAAAAATCCCGGCCCTCACCGGGGCTTGAACCCGGGACCTCCAGCACTCGAGGCGAACACCATACCTCGAGACCACACAGCCCCCTATATAAGTGATTGATTGATTTAGGAACCGACATCACAGCATTCGGGACATTCCCATAAGCGCTCCGTCCCCATCCTCAGCAGCCAGCGAAGAGTTCCAACACTAATATAAGTGATGTATGAATGAAACAATGTATGAGAGCAGAGAAATAAGAAGGGAAGAATGTCAGGCGGATCTGCGTGCTCAATTCCTTTGAAACCCTTTGAAAATAAAGTGTATTCGTTCGTTCGTTCGTTGTAATATCTACCCTGCCCTGTTGTCTTCGATGAACATCAATCACAACATGTATATAAATACATCTTGTCCACAGATTATCTTGGACTGAAACCGTGTCTATCACACGCGCATGTGGTGAAACAACTCAAGGAATGCAAACAGAGACTGACTCTTTCTGCGAAAGGCATGAACGACTGCAAGTGAGTATAAACTTTGCGCCAGATTTTTCACGATTGACATGTCATGTAGAACCTGTTTTACTGTTTGGCAGTGAATCTTGGAATGTAAATGAACAAATTAGGAAGAAATTGGAAGCAACAGTGATGTGACTCCTAAGTCGAATGTCGCGAATTCCTGGGACTACCAGAATAACTAACAACGATTGCCTGAAAGAGGCCAATGAAACTAGAACATTATCATATATATATATACAACAATAAGAAAGAGACAAACAGATTTCGTTGGTCATGTGATGAGAAGAGAGGCATTGGAGAGACATCGTGACAATTGGACAGATCGATGGGAAGAGAGGTAGAGGCCGACCAAGAGAAATTATGCTGGATGGATTGAGATGGTGGCATGAAGAAATATCAGCAGCAGAGTTGATCCAGAACACCACAGACCGAGATTTGTGGAGAGACATGAACACCCACGCCAGCTGGCAGGACACTTGATGATGATGATGATGATGATGATGATGATGATGATGATGATGATGACATGTCATCACTATCAAGTGTCATCCTGAGCGAATGATACTCTACCGCGAACATGTGTCGGCTGTGTTCTTGATTGTTTCTACTGCAACTTATAGAAAGAATTAAAATAGATAGTGATCTAAATTTTAAATAACTGATAGAGATAAACTGCCAAGTGATAAAGAGAGAGAAAATGGCAATTGATAGAAACAATTCAAACATTTGACTTACTGGGGGTTGATAACTCAACAATCTAACCACTAGATCACTCACCTGGATCTTAATTCATATTCTGATTTATGTTCCAGGTTGTTTGATGCCTATGTCAAATGTGCTGTTGATGCAACCAAGGCATCTTGTGCCACAGACATCGAGAACACCCTTAAGGAATCTCTTACTGTCCTTCTACTGCCCTACAGAGAAGCCATTTGTCCAGTGAGCCAATCAGAAGCAGGAAACGCCAAAGGACATCCGTTTATATCCAGAAAGAGCATGCTCTCTAGAACCAGACGAGAAGCCGAGGACTTTGGCAGCTTCTTTGGTGGATCAGCGTTCGATGGACTTTCTAGTGCTTTCTCGCCCATGGATTTATTTGGGGGAGAAATGCCCGCTTTAACAGATTACACCATGTCAGGAGTGTCATCGAGGGAAACTGCCTCAACACAAGAATCAGCCGCACCTACGTACTCTTGGGGGAACTTGGCAGCAGATCCATCAGCTTTTTCCAATCCGGAATCCCCTTGGGACTTGCTGCGAAGACTGTCACAGCAGTTATCAGGACATGGAGCAGGGTCTTCCGAAGAGATCTCAACCATGCCGACAGATTTCGTAACACAAGAAGCTAATTCAGAGGAAGTCACGATGAGTCCACTAGATCAAACTACGCCAGAAATATCTTCAGAAGAAGTGAATACGGCAGGACCAGACACAACCCCACAAGCTGATTCTTCGGAAGAGGTCTCAACATCTTCACCAGATACAACCCCACAAGCCGATTCTTCAGAAGAGGTCTCAACATCTTCTCCAGATACAACCCCTCAGGCCGATTCTTCAGAAGAAGTCTCAACATCCTCTCCAGATACAACCCCACAAGCTGATTCTTCAGAAGAAGTCTCAACATCTTCTCCAGACACAACCCCACAAGCTGACTCTTCTGAAGAAGTCTCAACATCTTCACCAGACACAACTCCACAAGCTGACTCTTCTGAAGAAGTCTCAACATCCTCTCCAGATACTACATCACAAGAACCTAACTCAGAAGAAGTGCCTGCCACGACACCAGCCCCAACACCAACAACAGACACTAATTCAGAAGAACTGTCATCATCACAACCAGAAGCAACAACATCTACCCCTTCACCAATAACTCCAGCCCCGGAGCCAGAAATCGTGCCAACCCCAGAAACCCCTCCCACAACCACAAAAGCGGCCCATGTGGCACCATTCCATTGCTACGAATGCCACAGCGGCACTGTTGGTTACTGGCTAAATCCCATGTGCCCGGCCAATGGGAAGATCCACGGATGGGCCGCCCTGCCTGTTCCTTGCCAGGGCCCATGCGTATCTGTTGTCTCGAAATATCCTAAGGGAGGTAAGTTATCTTTTGCATTATCTCATCTTTGTTTTTACGATATTTATCAGGTTTTAGTCACGAGGAAACTGCTAAAATTAAAATTTACCAAGGCATCAACAGCAGCTGAAAAATGCTGGTGTTGACCGCAATGTCCTGTAAATAGTCTGTGCAAAAATAAAAGTCACGAGGAACAGTGGCTGAGAGGTTAAGATCTCTGCCTCTGGACCAGAAGGTACTGGGTTAGATCTCAGCTTAAGGCTGGGAGTTCGAATTTAATGTACATACACCCTAATCTCTTGTGTCGTAAGATCGGATCCTTAGCCTTATTGGATTTGAGTGAAAAACAAGAGGTCCCGAGTAAAAGTTGTATATGAAAAATCTCACTGCAGTTGAAATCACAAAACGTAGGCCTTAAAGTCACTGCTTTGGCAGAATTGTTAAGGAAGAAAACATTCCATCGATTCAGAGGTCGCGGTTTGTGAGCATTCGCTTTTCTCCAGGACACTCTGGCGTGATTAGCAATGAATAGGCAGACAGATTGGCTGGTGCTGCATAATTAAGAGGTGATTTGATGCATGGTAAGGCAGATGTGGTGAAGGCCGTCTGGGAGAATGTGATTAATGCAGAACAACAGATAGACTATTATGGTTTAGAGAGAATGCAGCAGCAACGGGTAGTCAGGGGATCTGTTAGACAGTCGTTACTCAGAGGTAAACCAAGACAGACATATAATCAGATTGTAACGGGCACCATTAGTATTGAAACTCTACGCTGGCTGTTGAAGATGAGGACTGAGCCCGTATGGAAATGCCCCGAGTGCAGTGATGTTGGTTCTCGACTCAACTCAATCAACATAGCTTCGGGTAGACAAAGCCAGTTGCCTTGGATGGAATCTATCGAGACTCTAGAGGAGTCAAACCTTACACGAATGCGTGCAGAAGTCGCACACGATGACCTCTGAAGTGTACAACTAGGTTACTTATCTGTTGGGATAACATCCTCACACTCTGGACATGTCTATTGGTGCTCATACCTCCCCTCCCCCCCCCCCCCCCAACATTATATCAGCGTCCGGGGGATAATAGTGCCTGTTCCGTGTTGGTTGACGGGGCGCCTCATTCTCCAGACGTGCCGCTTGTGTCTAGCACAACTAGGTGTAACTCACTTCCTTCAAAAAAAAAAAAAAAGGAACGAGGAAGAAGAACGATATAACTGAAACACAGGAAAGACCTTATGTTACACGCTTGGAGACATTTTGGGCATATGGCGCTAATATAACAATAAATATTCTTCTTCTTCTTCTTCTTCTTCTTCTTCTTCTTCTTCTTCTTCTTCTTCTTCTTCTTCTTCTTCTTCTTCTTCTTCTTCTTCTACTTCTTCTACTACTACTACTACTACTACTACTACTACTACTACTACTACTACTACTACTACTACTACTACTACTACTACTACTACTACTACTACTACTACTACTACTACTACTACTACCACCACCACCACCACCACTACCACCACCACCACCACCACCACCACCACCACCACCACCACTATATTGATCGTTGTTCTCTTCTTCCCACAGAAGTGTACAGAGCATGCTCCACAAACTACTACTTCAACTTCCGTGTCCCACACGAGGGCTGCATCCGACACAACCAAGAACTCTATTGCTTCTGCTCGGGCGACTTGTGCAACAACAGAAACATGCTGGCCGACCAGCAGGCCTTCATTCTCACCGGACTCATCACCAAGTATTAGTTTGTTGCGAACTGTTTATGTGTTTGACCAGTAGTATTTGGACTCTTCGCTGGCTGTTGCAGATAAGTACGGAGCCCGTATGAGAATGTCCTGAGTGCTGTGATGTAGGTTCTTGACTCAACGCAGCTGTTTGTGTGTTTGATGAATGTTGTAGCCAGTAATATATTCAACAGTAACCACCATCTTTATCATCATCATCGTAGTGTAGCGGGTCTTTTGCAGAAGTGGCTTTCACTGCAGCCTGGCGGAAAGACTCTTGATCTTTCACTAGTTCACTTATGCATATTTATAAGGTAGAAGTAGTAGTAGTAGCAGCAGCAGTGGTAGTGTTAGTAGTAGTAGCAGTTGTAAAAGTAGTGGTAGTAGCAGTAGCAGTCATCGAAATAGCAGCACCAGTTCAGCAGGAATAGTAGAAGTAGCAATAAGTAATAGTAGTAGTAGTGTAGTCACGGTAGTAGTAGTAGTAGTAGTAGTAGTAGTAGTAGTAGTAGTAGTAGTAGTAGTAGTAGTAGTAGTAGTGACAGTGGTAGTAGTAGTAGTAGTAGTAGTAGTAGTAGTAGTAGTAGTAGTAGTAGTAGTAGTAGTAGTAGTAGTAGTGACAGTGGTAGTAGTAGTAGTAGTAGTAGTAGTAGTAGTAGTAGTAGTAGTAGTAGTAGTAGTAGTAGTGGTAGCAGCAGCAGCAGAAATAGCCAGACTAGTATGAATGTGGTAACTGACGGAATAGTGATACGTTCAGTATTAACAGAGTGGAGTCGAGATGTTTAATATTGTCACATTGGTCATTTTTATGGACATTAATGCATATATATATTTACCCTCACGGAGTCATTCGTTAAGTACATGTATGTCTATTGCTACGGATTAGGAAAATCGATTATTCTAACATACCCCCCCCCCCCATTGAATTCCATAGTGTGTTTGTGTGAGGGTGTGCCCCTTTGCATAAATCTTGTTGCTTGTCATGTTCACCCAGTACCATCTCCGCAGTGACAGTTGGCGGTAATAAATCGTCAGCATGTTCTGTCCCTAGACTGTGTTGTACATACTGTTGATCTATATCCTGACAATACCCCGATGTCGTCTGCTTATGGATAACTTTAATATCCTCAAAAGTTTTGTCCCTCAACATTTCTCACCATTATGGCTTTCAGTGGGGAGTCGCGGCCACATATTGGCTAGTGCGCTTGCCTATCCACACGGCGGCCGTATGTTCTCATTACCATCGGTGTTCATTTTTCTTTTAAACATTGAGCTTGGGCTCCGAGTTCCACTCATCGATTGGCCGGTTTGCCTTTTCTTTATTTTCTTGTTCGCTCGCTTTAAGTGTAGCCCACACACACACTAGGGAGTGCACTGGACTGATGTTTGCGTGATGATTAGCTTCCCTATTACCAGTGTCCCTCGCCCTCAGACGAACCCACTCCGACTTCTGAGGTACTTGTAATTTACATCCCAAAGTGAAGGACGAGAATTCATTTTAGTCCAGTTGACCGGTGTAGGGGTTGAACCCGCTACCTAGGCATCAACACACCAGAAGTTAAAGATCAAGCTTTGTTATCCATTCCGTTATGTTGATCTCCGGTTGGCCTATAAAAATATCGACGTAGCACGTTATATCCAGTATAATATATCCAGTATCCAATGGATCTTTAGAGTCCATTACCCCATATGGACAACAATCCCCTTCGAATTAATAAGACTGAGGGTAAAACCGTGGGCAGCTGCTTTGGTGGTGACTAGTCACAGAACTATCATTCTGAGCCGGTGATGGACCCAACTATAACTTTTCCTTGAGGTTGAAAGGAGTAGGGGTAATGGTGAGAACGAAAGTTATGTCCAGAACATCTCAAGGCTCCTAAAAGGGCCCTTTCTTTATTTTAACCACTTACCAGTACTCCCCAAAGCGTGTGAAATGGTCCGTAATTTCATGAGATTATTATATCGTTTGATGCTACCACAGCACCTTGCTTTCCTTCTGTTCATTTCTTTCAGCAGAGTTCCTTTAATTTTGAATTGTTATTGAAATACTTGTAGGTTATGTTATATACCTTATGGCTGAGAGAACACAGCTTCACGATTCCCCGACACGCGGAGTCGAGAGTTCGTAGTCGGCCGCAGACGATTTGGATGCACACGGCTTTGCGTTGATTTCGTTGGTATGAGAGGAGGTAACTCAGAAAGCAATGGCAAATTACTGAACGTAGAAATTGTCTAGTAAATCACGAACAGTAAACAAGTACTGGGGCTAATTGCAATGTCCTGTTACAGACAAGCTTTAACTATTGAACTTCCTAATTTGCCTATTTTATTTCACCCAAGAAATTCGTCCGACATTTTAAGAACCCCAGTTGTGGTTATGCGCCATATCATAATCCAATGTCCTGGTTTCCATTTCATTACAGCTATGTTGAAAACACATAGCATTGAATGTGCCTCAATCTCACTGATGTTTATTTAAATGTTGAACATACATTTTGTCATTTCGATTCGTGTGGTCATTTTGTTGTTTAAAACTGTACAATTTTCCCCCAAAGATGTAGCAGGTCTACATCTTAAATTAGATGTAAAAAGACATTGGTTGTATGCACGAATGACTGAATGAAGTTTAGAAGAAGGACAGTAAATGAATGCACGAATAACCGATTGAAGATAAACTGAAGAAAGACGTTGAATGAATGTACGAATGAGTGAATGAAGGTTAGAAAAAAGTACGGTAAATGAATGTACGAATTAAACAATGTTGATTAGAAGAAAAAAGACTTTGAATGAATGCACCAATGATTGATATTGATAGCATGAATGATTGAATGAAGATTAGAAAAAGGTACGGCATTAAATGAATGCACGAATGACTAAATAAAGATAAGAAAAAGTAAAACATCAAATGAATGCACGAATGGCTGAATGAGCCTTGTGAAAAATAGAGACAGTTTGAAATTGCCAGATTTTATGACAACAGGTAGCAGGCCTACCGTTATTTTATATGTGTTTTATTCCTTTATCATCCTTGTCAGTTAGACAAGCAACTCATGTCAGTAAGACACCTTGCCCAACCGACTGGTACAAGAATTAGACACCGAACATATGATCACATTAATGTGATGCTTACAAATATAGTTTCGTTTGTTTGTACATTTATATTTCATTATTATGATTATGTTAAGTATATATTAAAATGTGTGTAATACTTTAAAGAAATATATGTAAATATAACATGTATTTAACTAATACTTTAAACAAAATATGTTTAAATATGTCATATATTTGTCTAATACTGTTAAAAGAAATATATGTAAATATATAATCTAATAAATACTTATGTTCTAGTTATTTCCATTTTTTGCTGTTAGTGTTTGTTTGGCTGATTATTAGTTATATAGGGAAGACTCGTTTTGTTGTGTTGTTTTTTGTTAGAAATAAAAATATCATGAGAACAGAGACAATTGTTATGGCCTATACCAGCTCCACTCATTGACACCTTGCCATGTTGACAGACGATAGTTTGTAAATTATACCTGGAGAGTTATACCCAGGCTTGTCCATGGGACATATTTTTCTGCCCCATCCCATCCCATCCCATGGTAATTTATGCCTGTCCCATCCCATCCCATTGGACCTTTCCCATGGGATTCCCATGGGAATAACATTCCCATGGCCAAGCCTGGATATACCTCTCCATAACACAAAGCCTGGGCTGAATTTAGAGACCATGTGTTGCCCATACAGCAGATCCCTCTCTTGGCCTGTCTAGTTCACTCCAGAGGAAAGGTAAACCAATACGTCTGGAACAAGACAAGCTGCAGAAGCTGCCGGATCAGCAAAGCAATGCTCTAATTGTTCGCCTGTCGGAGCTTCAATCCTAGACCAGTTGCCAACCAAGGCTTAGGGCCAGGTCTGCCCTGTCATGACATTTAGTCTTTAGGTTGCATTTCCTGGATATTTTCCCAATTGCGCTCCTCCGCCTGTTTAAATAAAAGCATACTTACTACAAACCATGGCGGTTAAGACCAGGGATGGAGTTATGCCTCTCCATAGCACAAAGCCTGGGCTGAATTGTAGAGGCCATGTGTTGCCCATGCAGCATGATCTCTCTCTCGGTTTGCCTAGTTTACTCCAGAGGAAAGATAACACCAATGCATCTGGAACAAGACAAGCTGCAGAAGCTGCCGGATCAGCAAACCAATGCTCTAACTGTCCGCCTGTCGGAGCTTCGATCCCAGACCAGTTACCCACTACTGTATACCTGGAGACAAATTAACCCTGCAGAAAGAAGTGAAAGGGTATTTTCCACATTAAGACGATTGGGTATATTGTCGTAGTCCCATATTTTTATAGACACTCAATGTATGATACGGTCATAACTCGCGCAACCCATCTTTAATTTCCAGATCATTTCCTGGCACACATTTTAGGCTCTGTCAATGTTTAAAAATATCTCAGCCTCTATGCAGTTTCAAACACATGCCCATCCGAGCCGACAGTAGGCTTCCCTTAAGCAAGTAAAACACAAAGGGGTGGGGTATCTTCCCGGCGACTGCACTAGCCAGGCGACCGTAATTCATCAGGTTCAAGACCAGCCCATCCCTTCCTCCCTGTCCTACACCACAAGGTACTATAGGCAGTAGATGGCAGTTGACAGTCGTGTAAACAGATGTAGGTTAAATTTTAGTTTCTTCTTCTTTTTCTTCTGCGTTCATCCGGGTTTTTTTTTAAATTCTTTTTCGGGCGTGATTGCGTTGTGCCTGTTAACAGCAGAGCTGCGTTCTTGCGCCGTTAGGCCGACACATCCGACTTCTGCGGGCATTTGTTGATCGGGTTAACCTTCCCGGAAATTTTAGTTTAGAAGGGTAGAGATGGGGTGGGTCCGAAGAGAGTGGCTGATGTCTCTGGAGCGGTCTCGGCTGGCAAAGATTAGTTTCATCTTCGTGCCAGGGCATGCGTGAGTACAAGGGAATGAGCAGGCTGACAGGCTTGCAGGTAGGGCTACTGTGGAAGGCGGACGAGCCATGGACCAGTCGTACATTCTGAATTCTCTACGAGAAGTAAGTCGTTTACGAGAACCAAGTGATAACTGGGAATCTACAACCATGGTCAGGTCTTCGAGAACAGCAAGTTAAAAGAGGTGTGGCCAAACAAGAACACTACGCAGGAAGCCAAAGAAGAGTAATAAACCAACACAGAACTGGTGTCGTGAGCCGCTACACGCAGCGGGATTTGCTGAGGAAGGGATCCAAGCACTTATGGACTGAATGCTTCGATGTGCAATGAGGATGATCTGTCGACTAACTAACTTAGTTTAGTTTTAGTCGACGGATCAACATCACGGCACACGGGTGTAACCCATATGTGCTCCGTGGTACTCCTAACTCAAGACTGAGTCCGGAGAAACTCAGCTCAGTGCACAAACTCCGTAGCACCGGCGAGGATCCTGAAATACTTTGGGTAGATTTTTAACTCGAAACATTGCCCGGCTACTTTTTTCAATTTCCAACTGCCAAGGGATGTTTTTACGTGCGCAACAATACACACGGGCGTCCGATCTCACTACCCAGAGACCAGGGGACATTTTGTTACTAGAAGTCCACGTGAAATAATCCTGGCCCTCACCGGGGCTTGAACTCCAGAACTCGGGGCGAACACCATACCTCGAGACCACTCAGCCCCCTAAACAAATGTAGGAACCAGCAATATTGCTAGTCGTCATTTGGAGTCCGTTTCGCTGATGGCGGGGTTGCGAGTTTAACTCTTACCCGTTCAGTGGAACTGTTTTTGTTTTCCCCACAAACGTTCGCACTCTTTGATCTCGATCGTACTCCATACACGTGCACTGAGCTGAATTGTACGTGAGCGTGGCTAAAGGCTTGCGAACGCGGTTCGTGAGCCGGGTGCCAGGCGTTCGAAACTCAGCTGCGACCGATTTGTGCAGCAGACCGTGTCGCGTTGTGTTATAACGTGCTGGTATGGGAGCCGGTCGTTCAGAAAGCAATGGCAAACTACTGAACGTAACACTTGCCTAGTACATCAACAGCAGCTAAAAAATGCTGGTGTTGACTGCAACCTCCCGTAAGGGATACGCAGCATTAAAAAAAAATAGCTATTAGGCCGGCTCCCTGGCAAAGGGATTACGAATGCATTTCGTAATCTCGCATACCCGCGTTCTAAACACAGCTCGATTTGGCAGTAGGCCGCTTTACGTTGGTTTTTATGAAATGGTATGGGTGCCGGTCGTGCAGAAAGTAATGGTAATGTCAAGAAATCACGAAAAAATGCTGAGGTTGATTGCTATGTCCTGTAAAGGATATGCAACAAACTTTTTAGGTCCCTATTACATGTGTCCCTCGCCACTTCGACTTCTGAAGTACTTGTAACATAAGTCCCAAAGTCAAGGACGAGAAGTCAACATTTTAGTCTAAGTGACAGGAGTAGGGGTTCAACCCGCTACCATCAGCACAGTGGAAGTTTATGAGCTAATGCTCTTATTCATTTGCCATACTGACATCCTCAATAGGAATACAAATTTGACCTATCGTCCTTGACTTTTGGACGCAAATTACAAGTGCCCCTGAAGTCGGAGTGGGTTCGCCTGATGGCGAGGGACACTGGGTATAGGGAAAGTTAAATCACACGCAAACATCAGCCCAGTACACTCTGCATCAGTAGCACGTGTATGAACACGTGTCCTCCCGTATGTTGCCGGGGCCCATAAGGGAAGCAAAGAAAAGCAACACTGTAGCCTACCACGCATGTCGTAAGAGGCAACTAAGGAGGCTTGATGGTTCCGTCGCCCTGCTACTGAGCGAGTGCGTGGCGCGACACTGTGAGCTGTGAGTTTCGTGTGAAATGCTTTTGAATCTGCCTGAGGTTTTTTGGAACGTGACTGCATGTTCGGAGCGATGGTAGATGGCTATGTCCCAGAGTTGACCAGTTTTTGCCTTATGCAGAAATGCGTGGCTGCTGGGCTTCTGGTTGACTGCCACTGCCATCAGCGACGAACTGTATTTTCGTGGACTGTGTGGGTGAACATCTAGGAAACATAGGAAAATGACAGCCGATTCCATCAGAGATGAACAGGGTGTTTCGTTGGGGACTATTGTGTTGACATTCTGGCGGCGGCATTATGCACAGTGTATCTGTGCGGGCTGTTGTTTGTCGAGAATCATGTCTTTTCCACTTTTCACATTGGGCAGTGGGGAGTGTTTTGTGTGATATTCACTGGCACAGGAACGGAGCATAATGGGGACGACCCGTTGCTGTGAAGTTGGAACTGCGACTAACTAACTAGCTAGCTAGCTAACTAACTAACTAAGAAAGTAAATAAGTAAGCAACTAACTAACTATAAGTAATATCGCAGAACAGTTTCTCAGTCCCTTGCCATTTTCTCACCTTCGCACATTCATACGCAAGTTGTCTGTAACATCCGGTGGCCATCTTCGTACTGGTTGACCTTTGCCACTTCTTCCAGGAACCACGCCTTTCATCACTGTCCTTTCCAAGCCTCTGTGACGTCTAACACGGCCGAAGTATTTCAGTTTCCCAGACATGATACTGATTATGCGCAGCTATTCTTTTGATATTCAGATCTTGTACAATTTCAGTTAGTTTCTTCTTTTTGGTCCACAATATTCTAAGAATTTTGCTGTGACATTTAAAAATAGTATATGAATTCACATTCTTCGTTGCTCTTTCGATGGAAGTGCGTCACACATTGCAAAGCACACCAGAGGTCACTCAGCACTGTCTCCGACTTCAGCATGAATTTGTGTTTATTACAGATGGGGATGTCTAATTGGTCATGCGTCGATGTATATCCTCTAGTCCAGTGGTACTCAACCTTTTTTGGCCCGTGCCCCCCTTCACCATATTTTCAGAACGTCATTACCCCCTTTCGTATTTCCTACCTAAAAATCCCGCCCAATGCACCTACACAGTATACGTAATAATGAACGCTAAATTTAATAGCACATACAAGTCTAGATGTTCACATAAAACAATATTTGTGGGTCTACTTACTTTATAAATTGAATTTTAGAAGAATGAGACGTACAGAACCGTACAGTATGAAGGGAAAAACAATATCAAGTAATCGGTTCTTATATTAACTCGATCTTGAAATAGTTTTAACCCCCCCCCCCCCCCCCATGGAAACCCTAAAATTCCCCACCGGTTGAGAACCACTGCTCTAGTCTCTACTTCTTTTTTTCTATTTCTTTGAGCACCAAAATATTAGTTGAGTTGAACCAATAACTGACATCACAGCACTCGGGACATTTCCATGCGTGTTCCGTCCTCATCTGCAACAGCCAGCGAAGAGTCCCAATACTAATGGTACCAGTAGCAGTCTGATATATGTCCACGTGGCCTTTCCTTGGAGTTTTGAGTGTAGGTCAGATTCTCTGGTCACTGCCTGCAGCACCATTATCCCCAACCCGTTCTTCTGCACTATACACACGATTCCAAAGGACCCTCACCACATCTGCCTTATCATACACCAGTATCCCACCTAGGGATATAGACCCAGCCAATATGTCTGCCTGCTTGTTTTCCATCACACCATGATGACCTGGAGAGAAAAAAAAATTCTTTCTATTGTTGAATGGAAGTCCTACACTCTACCTGAAGCACGTCTGTCTTCACCTTTCTCACCATACTTTGTGAGTCCGCTACAATACACGCGTGCTCGTGTATTGAACACATTGAATAAATATAAAAAGTTAACTGCATATCCTCTAAATGACGTCGCAGTCAACATCAGCATATTTTACTGTTGTGATCTCTTAAGTTAACATTCAACAGTTTGCCATTTCTCTCTGAACGACCAGTATCCATACCGTATTGTAAATACCAACGCAAGACGGTCTGCTGCCAAATCGCCCGCAGCTGTGTTTCGAACGCGGATATGTGGGATTATGAACTGCGTCCCTTACTCGACTAAATACGTATTCTTTTGCTGTTCGATACGTATATACATAATGAATCAACTCAACTCCACTCAACTCATGACAGAAACGAATGAATTTTACTACGATTTTCTGTTACCCAGGCGAGACAGTTGTTTCCCTTACATCACAACAACATGGCGGAAGATCCAAACGTTCGCAGAATCTTCCAAGTTGTTTCAAAGCAGAGGGAAAGTCCGGCATTATTTCTCTTGCAATCTATAGTTGATGAATGGAAGACGGTTAGTTTAACTGTGTTCTTGTTGTCTAAAATATGGAGGATAATTTATATCAAAGTTCTGATTTGTAGTGTTCTTTGATAAAAATTATCCATTAAAATAAAAGTTAAAAAATACAATAAAAAATTTAAAATGCATGCATGATGATCATGATCATGATGAGGAGATGAAAACGTGAATAATGAAATTTAAATTCAACTTCATTCAAATCCTTACGTCAGACGCAAACTCAACCCTACTCGAACCTGTGTTCTCGCATCCCAACCTGTTCTTGATCAGACCCAGCCTGACCGACCACTCCACCCTCCTAACAACCCACTTCTGCCCCCATCCTCCAGCCTCTGACCTGTACCTGCCTCCCCACTTCAACTCTACTTCTGACCATGCAACTATCCAGACACCTGGACATAGCAAACTTTACCTCACCCTGATTCCATATCTATCCTCACATCTCAACCAACCCCATATGTAACCCTGTACCTGACCCACATACAATACATTATTCCGATCTAATTCTCACCACTGACTCTTCACCAACACCACCTTGAATTGTATCAGTCCTCTTATCCTGATCCTACTTGGACACTATACTCTATTCCAGCTCCTCATGTCACCCTGCTCAGACCCTCTAACCACCCTGCATTCTGACTCCACTCATCCAACATAAATGGTGGTTAGGCCTCTCTTTTAAGGTCTCTAGGGTGTTTTTACTTTTGGCTACAGTTTGCTTACACATTGTCCTCATTTTGGACTAGAAGTACATGATTCTGTCACCGGCTGCTGAGTTAAGTGCATGGAACGACACTGAGTTAGCTGTGGATTTAATGTGGAATCACTTTTACATCTGTCCGTGGTGGGTTTTATTGTGAACTGCATGTAAAATAAACAGTGGCGCACTGAACTAGCTAGTTTTGCCTTATGTAGTAATGTGTGTGCAACTGCTGGTTTTGTAGTGACCGCTGCTTCAATCGACGATGAACTGTTGGAACCACCACTAATGACTAACCCATTCTTGCCCCCTGACCTCTGACTCCATACCCATTCTCACACTTCTGCCAGTGACCCCATACCCGAGCCAACACATAGCCTGCAATCACATCAACTTCCGTCCTCTCCCATCTAGCTCCATCATGTACCGGTGAGTGACCCTCAGTGGAAATGACAAAGACATTAAAGCTCTTCTGTCCTTTTGAATTTTTCCACCCCTACCTGGCACTGTTCGAAAGATGAGTGATTGGAAGGGCTGAATGTAAGATGGGCCTGTGTGCCCAATTTGTGACCCTTTGAAAATAAAGTTTGTTCATTTTCCCACCCTTAACACTCATTCTCACCTTTAATACTCTGTCTCACACACATTCCACATAGACCTCCTCTCCACACAAACACTCCCTCTCCTTACAAACTCTCCCAAACTGGTCCCTGATTTATCCTATTCTCACATACATCCCACGTAGACCCCCTCTCCACACAAACTCTCCCAAACTGGTTCCTGATTTCTCCTATTCATACACATTCGTTCATTCCATCGGATGGAAATAAAACATAGTTTATTAGAGTTACCAGCCATGATTACTGGTGTGGGCGTGTACATATATACTACTACTGATTATAGGCACCTTGCCCATCTTGACAGATGATAGTTTGTTACATTGTGCTTCAAAAAAGGCATAACAATTACAGCTCATGGCGGGGATGAGGGATGGAGTTATACCTCTCCTGTAGCACAAATCCTGGGCTGAATTGTAGAGACCATGTGTTGCCCATACAATGTAATCCCTCTCTTGGCCTGCTTAGTTTATTCCAGAGGAAAGGTAACCCATATGTTTGGAACATGACACACTGAGAAACTGTTGGATCAGCAAAGCAATTCTCTAAGTGTCCGCCTGTCTGAGCTTCGATCCTAGACTATGTGTTTTAATTTTTACAGCTTAAGTAGTATTAATTTATTCACTTCAGATATAACTGAGCTACCGTATGACAGTAGACAGTGCTACCTGTTAGCACCAAATGTTGTGCAGCGCTTATGAAACCCAACACCCCACATTGTGCCAACGGCTTCAGGTGGAAGAGCGCAACTGGGAGGGTACAAGCCTTATCCTGGTGTGAGGGAATGCAACCTAAAGGCTAAATGTCATGGCAGGGCAGATCAGGCTCTAAGCCTTGGTTAGTAACTGGTCTAGGATCGAAGCTCCGATAGGCGGACAGTTAGAGCATTGCTTTGCTGATCTGGCAGCTTCTGCAGCCTGTCTTGTTCCAGACATATTGGTGTCATCTTTCCTCTGGAGTAAACTAGACAGGCAGAGAGAGAGAGAGGGATCATGCTGCATGGGCAACACATAGTCTCTAAATTCAGCCCAGGCTTTGTGTTATGGAGAGATAACCCCATTTTACAAACTATCATCTGTCAAGACGGTAAGGTGCCAGTCATAGTCATGTGATATATACTTCTGCAGTATGCACCTGACGAGATGCAGCAAAATATGCCAGGCAATAAATCATGCCACATATTGTTTGTGACCTCTGTGTTAAAATTTACAAATACCGTTGATTCTGACCGCCATTGTTTATCTTGTATGAACAACTGCCAATAACTCCAACTGTTTGACATATGAAAAGGCCTCTCTTTTTCTTTCCCACTTAGAATCGAGCATCCTATGATGGGCCGGGACATTTTATGAGGAAATGTCTTCACCAGGCGGCTGTTTCAAACCAGGGACTGGAGGCCTTACAGATCCACATGGTTTTATTTCGGCATCTTTTTGTTGAGTAGGTTCCTGTTCATTGAGCGTTAGAATGAGAGTTCTGAAATGTTGTATTGAACCTGTTCTGTTGTATGTCAGTGAATCATTGAATGTGAACAAACAAATTAGGAAGAGGTTGGATGCAGCGGAAATGTGCTTTCTATGATGAATGTTGTGAATGACTTCACCATCATGTGCCATGCCAATAAGCGTGGGCGGTCATGTTTTTTCATCTCTCACGATCACCAGAGTCGTGGATCAGCTCTGTGTTCTTGTCTCAACCATGCCATATGGCCAATCCATCCCGATATTTACTTCTCTACCTCCCCCTTGTTCTTTTCCCCTCAATATTGCCTGTTGTGACCAAGTTCTCTAGTTTATTTCTTCTGACGAGATGCAGCAAAATATGCCAGGCAATAATCTGTGCAACATATTGTTTGTGATTTCTGTGTTTATATACATTTACAGTTATATCCACTGTTAAATATACTAATACAGTTATATCCACTGTCAAATATACTAATACAATTATATCCACTGTCAAATGTTATAATACAGTTATATCCACTGTCAAATGTTATAATACAGTTATATCCACTGTCAAATGTTATAATACAGTTATATCCACTGTCAAATGTTATAATACAGTTCTATCCACTGTCAAATGTTATAATACAGTTCTATCCACTGTCAAATGTTATAATACAGTTATATCCACTGTCAAATGTTATAATACAGTTATATCCACTGTCAAATGTTATAATACAGTTATATCCACTGTCAAATGTTATAATACAGTTATATCCACTGTCAAATGTTATAATACAGTTATATCCACTGTCAAATGATATAATACAGTTCTATCCACTGTCAAATGTTATAATACAGTTCTATCCACTGTCAAATGTTATAATACAGTTATATCCACTGTCAAATGTTATAATACAGTTATATCCACTGTCAAATGTTATAATACAGTTATATCCACTGTCAAATGTTATAATACAGTTATATCCACTGTCAAATGTTATAATACAGTTCTATCCACTGTCAAATGTTATAATACAGTTCTATCCACTGTCAAATGTTATAATACAGTTATATCCACTGTTAAATATACTAATACAGTTATATCCACTGTCAAATATACTAATACAATTATATCCACTGTCAAATGTTATAATACAGTTATATCCACTGTCAAATGTTATAATACAGTTCTATCCACTGTCAAATGTTATAATACAGTTATATCCACTGTCAAATGTTATAATACAGTTATATCCACTGTCAAATGATATAATACAGTTCTATCCACTGTCAAATGTTATAATACAGTTCTATCCACTGTCAAATGTTATAATACAGTTATATCCACTGTCAAATGTTATAATACAGTTATATCCACTGTCAAATGTTATAATACAGTTATATCCACTGTCAAATGTTATAATACAGTTATATCCACTGTCAAATGTTATAATACAGTTATATCCACTGTCAAATGTTATAATACAGTTCTATCCACTGTCAAATGTTATAATACAGTTCTATCCACTGTCAAATGTTATAATACAGTTATATCCACTGTCAAATGTTATAATACAGTTATATCCACTGTCAAATGTTATAATACAGTTCTATCCACTGTCAAATGTTATAATACAGTTCTATCCACTGTCAAATGTTATAATACAGTTATATCCACTGTCAAATGTTATAATACAGTTCTATCCACTGTCAAATGTTATAATACAATTATATCCACTGTCAAATGTTATAATACAGTTCTATCCACTGTCAAATGTTATAATACAGTTATATCCACTGTCAAATGTTATAATACAGTTCTATCCACTGTCAAATGTTATAATACAGTTATATCCACTGTCAAATGTTATAATACAGTTCTATCCACTGTCAAATGTTATAATACAGTTCTATCCACTGTCAAATGTTATAATACAGTTATATCCACTGTCAAATGTTATAATACAGTTATATCCACTGTCAAATGTTATAATACAGTTCTATCCACTGTCAAATGTTATAATACAGTTCTATCCACTGTCAAATGTTATAATACAGTTCTATCCACTGTCAAATATACTAATACAGTTATATCCACTGTCAAATGTTATAATACAGTTCTATCCACTGTCAAATGTTATAATACAGTTCTATCCACTGTCAAATGTTATAATACAGTTCTATCCACTGTCAAATGTTATAATACAGTTCTATCCACTGTCAAATGTTATAATACAGTTCTATCCACTGTCAAATGTTATAATACAGTTCTATCCACTGTCAAATGTTATAATACAATTATATCCACTGTCAAATGTTATAATACAATTATATCCACTGTTAAATGTTATAATACAGTTCTATCCACTGTCAAATGTTATAATACAGTTCTATCCACTGTCAAATGTTATAATACAGTTCTATCCACTGTCAAATGTTATAATACAGTTATATCCACTGTCAAATGTTATAATACAGTTCTATCCACTGTCAAATGTTATAATACAGTTCTATCCACTGTCAAATGTTATAATACAGTTCTATCCACTGTCAAATGTTATAATACAGTTATATCCACTGTCAAATGTTATAATACAGTTCTATCCACTGTCAAATGTTATAATACAGTTCTATCCACTGTCAAATGTTATAATACAGTTCTATCCACTGTCAAATGTTATAATACAGTTCTATCCACTGTCAAATGTTATAATACAGTTCTATCCACTGTCAAATGTTATAATACAGTTCTATCCACTGTCAAATGTTATAATACAGTTCTATCCACTGTCAAATGTTATAATACAGTTCTATCCACTGTCAAATGTTATAATACAGTTCTATCCACTGTCAAATGTTATAATACAGTTCTATCCACTGTCAAATGTTATAATACAATTATATCCACTGTCAAATGTTATAATACAATTATATCCACTGTTAAATGTTATAATACAGTTCTATCCACTGTCAAATGTTATAATACAGTTCTATCCACTGTCAAATGTTATAATACAGTTCTATCCACTGTCAAATGTTATAATACAGTTCTATCCACTGTCAAATGTTATAATACAGTTCTATCCACTGTCAAATGTTATAATACAGTTCTATCCACTGTCAAATGTTATAATACAGTTATATCCACTGTCAAATGTTATAATACAGTTATATCCACTGTCAAATGTTATAATACAGTTCTATCCACTGTCAAATGTTATAATACAGTTCTATCCACTGTCAAATGTTATAATACAGTTCTATCCACTGTCAAATGTTATAATACAATTATATCCACTGTCAAATGTTATAATACAATTATATCCACTGTTAAATGTTATAATACAGTTCTATCCACTGTCAAATGTTATAATACAGTTCTATCCACTGTCAAATGTTATAATACAGTTCTATCCACTGTCAAATGTTATAATACAGTTATATCCACTGTCAGATGTTATAATACAGTTATATCCACTGTCAAATGATATAATACAGTTCTATCCAATGTCAAATGTTATAATACAGTTCTATCCACTGTCAAATGTTATAATACAGTTCTATCCACTGTCAAATGTTATAATACAGTTCTATCCACTGTCAAATGTTATAATACAATTATATCCACTGTCAAATGTTATAATACAATTATATCCACTGTTAAATGTTATAATACAGTTCTATCCACTGTCAAATGTTATAATACAGTTCTATCCACTGTCAAATGTTATAATACAGTTCTATCCACTGTCAAATGTTATAATACAGTTATATCCACTGTCAGATGTTATAATACAGTTATATCCACTGTCAAATGATATAATACAGTTCTATCCAATGTCAAATGTTATAATACAGTTATATCCACTGTCAAATGTTATAATACAGTTCTATCCACTGTCAAATGTTATAATACAGTTATATCCACTGTCAAATGTTATAATACAGTTCTATCCACTGTCAAATGTTATAATACAGTTATATCCACTGTCAAATGTTATAATACAGTTATATCCAGTGTCAAATGTTATAATACAGTTCTATCCACTGTCAAATGTTATAATACAGTTATATCCACTGTCAAATGTTATAATACAGTTATATCCACTGTCAAATGTTATAATACAGTTATATCCACTGTCATATGTTATAATACAGTTATATCCACTGTCAAATGTTATAATACAGTTATATCCAATGTCAAATGTTATAATACAGTTATATCCACTGTCAAATGTTATAATACAGTTATATCCAATGTCAAATGTTATAATACAGTTATATCCACTGTCAAATGTTATAATACAGTTCTATCCACTGTCAAATGTTATAATACAGTTATATCCACTGTCAAATGTTATAATACAGTTCTATCCACTGTCAAATGTTATAATACAGTTATATCCACTGTCAAATGTTATAATACAGTTATATCCAGTGTCAAATGTTATAATACAGTTCTATCCACTGTCAAATGTTATAATACAGTTATATCCAATGTCAAATGTTATAATACAGTTATATCCACTGTCAAATGTTATAATACAGTTATATCCACTGTCATATGTTATAATACAGTTACATCCACTGTCATATGTTATAATACAGTTATATCCACTGTCAAATGTTATAATACAGTTATATCCAATGTCAAATGTTATAATACAGTTATATCCACTGTCAGATGTTATAATACAGTTATATCCAATGTCCAATGTTATAATACAGTTATATCCACTGTCATATGTTATAATACAGTTATATCCAATGTCAAATGTTATAATACAGTTACATCCACTGTCAAATGTTATAATACAGTTATATCCACTGTCAAATGTTATAATACAGTTATATCCACTGTCAAATGTTATAATACAGTTCTATCCACTGTCAAATGTTATAATACAGTTATATCCACTGTCAAATGTTATAATACAGTTCTATCCACTGTCAAATGTTATAATACAGTTATATCCACTGTCAAATGTTATAATACAGTTATATCCAGTGTCAAATGTTATAATACAGTTCTATCCACTGTCAAATGTTATAATACAGTTATATCCAATGTCAAATGTTATAATACAGTTATATCCACTGTCAAATGTTATAATACAGTTATATCCACTGTCATATGTTATAATACAGTTACATCCACTGTCATATGTTATAATACAGTTATATCCACTGTCAAATGTTATAATACAGTTATATCCAATGTCAAATGTTATAATACAGTTATATCCACTGTCAGATGTTATAATACAGTTATATCCAATGTCCAATGTTATAATACAGTTATATCCACTGTCATATGTTATAATACAGTTATATCCAATGTCAAATGTTATAATACAGTTACATCCACTGTCAAATGTTATAATACAGTTATATCCACTGTCAAATGTTATAATACAGTTATATCCACTGTCAAATGATATAATACAGTTCTATCCAATGTCAAATGTTATAATACAGTTATATCCACTGTCAAATGTTATAATACAGTTCTATCCACTGTCAAATGTTATAATACAGTTATATCCACTGTCAAATGTTATAATACAGTTATATCCAGTGTCAAATGTTATAATACAGTTCTATCCAGTGTCAAATGTTATAATACAGTTCTATCCAGTGTCAAATGTTATAATACAGTTCTATCCACTGTCAAATGTTATAATACAGTTATATCCACTGTCAAATGTTATAATACAGTTCTATCCACTGTCAAATGTTATAATACAGTTATATCCACTGTCAAATGTTATAATACAGTTCTATCCACTGTCAGATGTTATAATACAGTTATATCCACTGTCAAATATACTAATACAGTTATATCCACTGTCAAATGTTATAATACAGTTATATCCACTGTCAAATGTTATAATACAGTTATATCCACTGTCAAATGTTATAATACAGTTATATCCACTGTCAAATGTTATAATACAGTTATATCCACTGTCAAATGTTATAATACAGTTATATCCACTGTCAAATGTTATAATACAGTTATATCCAATGTCAAATGTTATAATACAGTTCTATCCACTGTCAAATGTTATAATACAGTTATATCCACTGTCAAATGTTATAATACAGTTATATCCACTGTCAAATGTTATAATACAGTTATATCCAGTGTCAAATGTTATAATACAGTTCTATCCAGTGTCAAATGTTATAATACAGTTCTATCCAGTGTCAAATGTTATAATACAGTTCTATCCACTGTCAAATGTTATAATACAGTTATATCCACTGTCAAATGTTATAATACAGTTATATCCACTGTCAAATGTTATAATACAGTTATATCCACTGTCAAATGTTATAATACAGTTATATCCACTGTCAAATGTTATAATACAGTTATATCCACTGTCAAATATACTAATACAGTTATATCCACTGTCAAATGTTATAATACAGTTATATCCACTGTCAAATGTTATAATACAGTTATATCCACTGTCAAATGTTATAATACAGTTATATCCACTGTCAAATGTTATAATACAGTTATATCCACTGTCAAATGTTATAATACAGTTATATCCACTGTCAAATGTTATAATACAGTTATATCCACTGTCAAATGTTATAATACAGTTCTATCCACTGTCAAATGTTATAATACAGTTATATCCACTGTCAAATGTTATAATACAGTTATATCCACTGTCAAATGTTATAATACAGTTATATCCAATGTCAAATGTTATAATACAGTTATATCCACTGTCAAATGTTATAATACAGTTATATCCAATGTCAAATGTTATAATACAGTTCTATCCACTGTCAAATGTTATAATACAGTTATATCCAATGTCAAATGTTATAATACAGTTATATCCACTGTCAAATGTTATAATACAGTTATATCCAATGTCAAATGTTATAATACATTATATCCACTGTCAGATGTTTGGTGTTCTGGATCAACTCTGCTAATGATATTCCTCCATGTCACCATCTCAATCTATCCAACACAATTTCTCTTGGTCTGCCTCTGCCTCTTTTCCCCTCAATCTTTCCGGTTGTTATGATGTTCTCCAATGCCTCTCTTCTCATCACATGACCAAAGAAAGCTGTTTGTCTCTTTCTTATTGTTGTATATACTGTTCTAGTTTTATTAGCCTATTTCAGACAGTCATCGTTAGTTACTCTGGCAGTCCAAGGAATTCGCAACATTCGTCTCAGGAACCACATCTCTGTTGCTTCTAATTTCTTCTTAATTTGTTCAATTACATTCCAAGATTCACTGCCATACAGCAAAACAGGTTCTATATAGCATTTCAGCACTCTTTCTTATATTCAGTGATAATGACTTATTGCATAAGATATTCTTAATTTTCTGAAATGCGGCTTTTGCTTGCCCTGTTCTGCTCTTAATCTCTGTTGTGCATCTTCCATCTGATGTTATAAATGTCTCTAGGTATTTAAAATTATCCACTTGGTTAAGAATTTTCCCTTCTATTTCTATGTCACATTTTGGTGTCACCATTTTCTTTGATATCACTATTGTTACTGTTTTCTTGATATTCTATTCAAGGAGAGTCCTTTCTTTGCACTCTCTGTTACTAGAATGTCCAGTTGTCATCAAGTTCTCCAATTTATTTCTTTTCATAATGTGACCAAAAAATGTTGACAGTCTACGTCTAATGTCTTTAATCAGTGTACGATTTTCATTTGTTTCTTGCAGGACTTGGTCATTGGTTTTTCTGTCTGTCCATGGTTTTCTATGCATTTTCTTCAGAAACCACATTTCCACAACCATAAGATGTTTTTCAACTTGTCTGCTCATTGTCCACGCTTCACACCCATACAAAAGCACAGGTTCTATGTAGCTCCTCAACACTCTTTTTCTTGTTGCAAATGAAATCTTTTTATTGGTTAATATGTGTTTCATCTTGCAAAAGGCAACTTTCGCCATGGTGATTCTTGTTCTAAACTCTTCAAGGCATCTTCCATCAGATGTTATGGCTGTTCTCGAGATAACTGTACCGATCTACTTGTTTAAGAATATTCTCATTTACTTGTATATTACATTTTGGTATTTCTTTCTTCCTAGTGATGACCATAATCTGTGTTTTCTTACAATTTAATTCTAACTCTAGTTGTTCACTGTGTGCAACAACCGCATCTACTAAATGTTGTAGATCCAGCTCATTTGTCTGCAGTCAATACTGTATCATCGGCATATCTAATGTTATTGATGTTACGTCCCCCAATGATGATTCCTTTCATATCTTCTACATATCTGAAAATATTTTCACTGCACAGGGAAAACAAGATCTGGAGACATTACACATCCTTGTCTCTCGCCTCTCTTAATTGACTGATATTGACCTACTTCAATCTCAATCCTTATGGCAGCTTGTTGTTTCCAATATATAATTATTACAAGTCTTTCCCATCAATTTGTAGATCTGCAAGCATTTTTATCATGTTGACATGTCTTACTTATACAATTATAGCCACTGTTATATATACTATGAGGGCGCGCCTTCCGGGCTCGTACAAGGCCCTCACCTGTGGGACATGGCTGAACGTCTCTAAGCAGTGTCCCTTGGGTGTCAGGGTCTGGCCATAACTCGCCACCGGCTCGTGGTGGTGAGGTCTCGGTGAATTGACGCTGAGCCGCCAGCGTCTGCAGCCTACCTTGTGCCAGACGTATTGGTTACCCATTCCTCTGGAATACACAAGACTAGGCCGAGGGAGGGGTCATGTCGTTTGGGCATCACATGATCTCTGAAGCTCTGCCCAGACATTGTGATGGAATATTGGCCATATTCCACTCACATACTTTAGTCTGTCAAGACTGTAAGGTGTCTACTATATATACTAATACAGTCCCTTTGATTGCAGAAATGAGTTGGCTGCCCCTGATCAAGTTCTTGAACTTGGATTCTCTGCGAGTGACTATTTTGAATTACTCCGTGATGAAAAGCTTGGATGGCTGTCATTTATGACAAAGGTCAGTAGCTGCCTGTCCCAGATGGTTTTACATATTTGCTTTCCATCATCAGCATTTCTTATTTTTACCTGCTTTGTGAGTCATGGTACCATAGTGGAGAGTGTACTCATCTGCAGACTCGGTGGGATCTTTTTCATGGTCGTGTTGCTCCAGGCTCGGCTCTCGTCTCATTAAATGAGTGCCAAGAAAAGGTTCTGGGAAGCCAAGTAATCAGTTTGCTGTTGACCGCAGCACACATCGAAGAAAATGTTTGGGGAGATCAAGAGATCAGCTTGCTATTGACCACAGCACTCATTAAAGAAAACGTGGGCCTAGCACTGTATCCGCAATTTGAATGAAAATAAACCAAGCTAATCATAACCCGATCTCCCTTGGTGAAACTTTAATCAAGAGATGGAATACTCCAAGACTGCCCAAAATATAACATACCTAGGCAAACCTTCTGGCCTAGAGAGACGACAGTGGAAGATAAACTCTATGGACCACTGTGTGAACTGAAAAAGACAGTTAAATTCATACAAGAGACAACATTGCAGATATAGACATATTTCAAGCGAACGAAAGAAGAAGAAAAAGAAGAGATGGAATCATACACCTATGAGGGGGGCTTCAAATGAAAACCTTACATGTTTTTGTTTGTTTGTTGGTGAATATATTCTGAAAAAGTAAAGAACAAATGCATCATTTTTCGATGTAGTCACCGCTGCTTTCAATGCAAATCCTCCAACACCGATAAAGTGCTTGGATTCCTGTCGAAACATATTATCTTAGTCGCATGTGTAACCACTCTGGGGTCAACATTCAGTGTGTCTGACTCGGTCATCAACAGTCTGTCACAGAAGTCACGCTGTTTTGAAACTTTCTACTCCACTCACACACTTACTGGACTGACAGGCATGCATCACCATACTGGACCTTCATTTGCCGATGAATTTCTATAGGATTCACCCCTTCACTGATCAAGAAATGGATACCAAAATGCTGCTCTTCTTTGGTGCATGTCAAAAGTGGGGTGACCATCTGTAAACTTTCCTGATGATGTTTGTTTGCATCATTATGTCGCATGCTTAAAACTCTTGGCATCCTTAACAACAATGTTGTCAGGTTATAAGACAGTGGCATGGCTATTGTAACTTCTATCACACTTTTAAGGTTTTCATTTGAAGCCCCCTAGTATTTAGGTCACAGTGCAGACAAAGATGGGGGAACAGATTGAGATATTAGGGCAAAAATACAAAAGACAACATGAGCTTTTGTGCGACTAGGAAAACTATGATACAAAAGAATTTAAAACTAGCATTAAACTTAGAATATTATGTACAGGCACATTTCTCTTGAGCACATCCTTACAGCCATCTTGTCTCCTGGACACAGTCCTACTGCTATCTTGTCTCTTGTGCACGTCCCTATAGCCATCTTCAGATCATTATTTGTGATCATGTTTCTTTTAAAGCTGAACCTTTTCACATCTTATTTCTCCATTTATTTATCATGTATTTACTTTAGTTGATGGATCAACATTACGACACATGGGTGTAACCCATAAGTGCTCCGTTCTCCTCCTAACTCAAACCTGAGTCTGGAGAAACTCAGCTCAGTGCATGAACTCCATAGCACAGGCGAGGATCCTGAAATACTTTGAGTAGATTTTTAACTCGAAATTTTGCCCGGGCAGCGCCGGTAGTCTACTCTTTTTCGATTTCCAACTGCCAAGTAATTTTTTATGTGCGCAACAATACACATAGGCATCCGATCTCACTACCCAGAGACCAGGGGAAATTTTATTACTAGAAGTCCGCGTGAAAAAAATCCCAGGACCTCCAGCACTCGAAATGGACACCATACCTCAAGACCACGCAGCCTCTCTGTCATATAAACATCACACACAAACCACCAAACAACAGAAGAGTTCATATAAACATCAGACATGAACCAGCAAACATCAGGAATTTATATAAACATCAGACACGAACCACCAAACATCAGGAGAGGTCATATAAACATCAGACACAAACCACCAAACATCAGGAGAGGTCATATAAACATCAGACACGAACCAGCAAACATCAGGAGAGTTCATATAAACATCAGACACGAACCACCAAACAACAGGAAAGTTCATATGAACATCAGACATGAACCAGCAAACATCAGGAAAGTTCATAATAACATCAGACATGAACCAGCAAACATCAGGAATTTATATAAACATCAGACACGAACCACCAAACATCAGGAGAGGTCATATAAACATCAGACACAAACCACCAAACATCAGGAGAGGTCATATAAACATCAGACACGAACCAGCAAACATCAGGAGAGTTCATATAAACATCAGACACGAACCACCAAACAACAGGAAAGTTCATATGAACATCAGACATGAACCAGCAAACATCAGGAAAGTTCATAATAACATCAGACATGAACCAGCAAACATCAGGAGAGGTCATATAAACATCAGACACCATCTCATCTCATCGTGTTCCTCTTGTACCTTGCGGTGTCGAGGTGAAGTATAAACTTCGTGAGAGTGCCCGGTTATGGGCTTCGTATATCGACATTCCCATGGATTCTGTTATTCCCTCCGTCCAACGTTTACGTGGTCGGCCTCTTCCTCTGTTTCCATCTGGTCTGTACATCATTGCTTGTTGTGGCTCGCCATAGGGGATGGACTCCCTGTGGTCAGATTAGTGTCCTAAACCTGCGACTGGCCTAGCAAGCCGGCAGGGGATCTTCATACTGCTCGTAGAAAAACTAAAAAAACATCAGACACAAACTAGCAAAATGTCAGGAATTTATATAATCATCAGACACGAACCACCAGTCATAAGGAGGTGTATATAAACATCAGACACAAACCACCAAACATAAGAAAAGGTCATATAAACATCAGACACGAACCAGTAAACATCAGGAGAGGTCATATAAACATCAGACACAAACCACCAAACATCAGGAGAGGTCATATAAACATCAGGCACGAACCAGCAAACATCAGACACAAACCAGAAAACATCAGGAAAGTTTGCCAACAACTGTGCACATCTCGTTGTCATCCATGGCTATTTTCATTTTCACCTCTTGACTTCCAAACATGGCAGAGTTCACTTGTGCCAACATGCCTTCTATTTTTATCATATATTTGCTTTATTGCAATTAATCCCACTTATTTGCGTCCCTCCATAAGGGTGTCTGTCTTTCTCTCTGTTTCAATCACCTCCAATTTGAAGCTACTTTCATTCTCATTTTTGCCTGCATGAATGTTATTAACACTGACTATCCCTACAGGTCGTTCCATACATGAGACTTGAGGAGTCCAACAGCTTCCTGGGAAAGCTGACACAGTGTTTGATTAGAACTGATGGAACGCCACAATCTGTTGCCGATGTTCGGCTCCTGGTGTTTGCTGTATCATTAGTTCACAGCATTGTCCAGGACTTCCTGCTAGCTAAACACAGGGCTGCAGATGGAGAAGTTGCAGGTAAAGGAAAGATCATTTTAAAGACAAAATTAGGGTTTGATAACATTAGAATGGAGTTGTTGAGTTGAGCTAAGAACCTACATCACTGCATTCCCATACGCTCTCCATCGCCTCATTCAACAGCAAGCAAAGACTCATACTACTAATTGTTCCCATGTCTATCTGATTGAAAGTTCTCCTGGTCTTCACTCTGTTTTGAGATTCCCTGTCAATCCATCGCAATATCATTCTCTCCATATATAGATTCTCAATCTGCTCCCCTACCTTCTCCACCTGGTCCCACAGGCGCTCGACCACCTCTCCCTTGTCCATAGGTAATCTGCCACCAAGAGGTGCATTCTCTGCCATCCTATCAGCCTGTTCATTCCCCCACACTCCCGCATGGCCAGGGCAAAAAATCCAAACAATTCTCACAATATGTGACCTCTGAAGTGAGGATGGCCATTCCGCATGAAACATTCCTTTCTCCACCTTACCTTACTTAGCATACTCCTTGAGTCTGTATTGAATGCAGTGTGTGTCGCAGTGGTCTCCTCTAACTAACGGAATGCCGCTGTGACTGCTTCCACCTCCATTCTCAAGATGGAGATCATAGTCTCATATGCCAGACTCTCCTTTTTCAAGCATCGTCCATTAGCCTTCGCGATGAAACCCCAACCACCACATCTGTTTCTCACCACTGACCCATCGGTGTAGATCACTATGTAGTTAGAATGGAAATCATCATCATCATTTGCCTTGTAAAGAGACGTAGGCATTCTTATCTCTCCATAGATTTTGGTCCTTGGTGTTCTGGATTCATTCTACTGATGACACTCCTTCATGTCGTCGTCTTGGACCATGAAGCAACATTCCTCTAAGTCTGCATCTGATCTGCCCAGTTGTCACAATTTTCTCATATGTCTCTCTTCTCATGGCGTCACTAAAAAAACACTCGTTTCAATTGCCACTCTACGGGAATGAGGTCACTATTACATCAGCCATCTGTAATTCCTTCAACTTGTCCTGGCACCCATTTTTTTCACTATTATACCAACCACCTTACTCCCTTCAACTTTTCCCGGCACCCATTTATTCCACTTTTACACCAACCACCTTACTCCCTTCAACTTTTCCTGACACTCATGTTTTTCCACTA
This sequence comes from Cepaea hortensis, assembly GCA_963921405.1. Taxonomy (NCBI): domain Eukaryota; kingdom Metazoa; phylum Mollusca; class Gastropoda; order Stylommatophora; family Helicidae; genus Cepaea; species Cepaea hortensis. The sequence continues at coordinate 93,483,874 of OY992884.1, read as the reverse complement.
TTACACCAACCACCTTACTCCCTTTAACTTTTCCTGGCACCCATGTTTTCCACTATTACACCAGCCACCTGTACTGCCTTCAACTTGTCCTGGCACCCATGTTTTTCCACTATTACACCAGCCACCTGTACTCCCTTCAACTTTTCCTGGCACCCATGTTTTCCCACTATTACACCAGCCACCTGTACTGCCTTCAATTTTTCCTGCCACCCATTTTCCCCACTATTATACCAGCCACATGTACTCCCTTCAACTTTTCCTGGCACCTATGTTTTCCACTATTACGCCAACCACCTGTACTGCCTTCAATTTTCCATCAGAAATGAACTGGGTGTTTTGTGGGGGACTATTGTGTTGACATTCTGGCGGCGGCATTATGCACAGTGTATCTGTGCGGGCTGTTGTTTGTCGAGACTCCTGTCTTTTTCACTTTTCACATTGGGCAGTGGGGAGCATTTTGTGTGATATTCACTGGCACAGGAACGGAGCATAATGGGGACAACCCGTTGCTGTGAAGTTGGAACTGCGACTAACTAACTAACTGCCTTCAATTTTTCCTGGCACCCATTTTCCCCACTATTACACTAGCCACCTGTACTCCCTTCAACTTTTCCTGGCACCCATGTTTCCCACTATTACACCAGCCACCTGTACTGCCTTCAACTTGTCCTGGCACCCATGTTTTCCACAATTACACCAGCCTCCAACTTGTTCTGGCACCCATTTTTTCCCACTATTACACCAGCCACCTGTACTGCCTTCAACTTTTCCTGGCACCTATGTTTTCCCACTATTACACCAGCCACCTGTACTGCCTTCAAGTTTTCCTGGCACCCATTTTCCCCACTATTACAGTAGCCACCTGTACTCCCTTCAACTTTTCCTGGCACCCATGTTTTTCCACTATTACACCAGCCACCTGTACAGCCTTAAATCTTTCCTGGCACCCATGTTTTCCACTATTACACCAGCCTCCAACTTGTTCTGGCACCCATTTTTTCCCACTATTACACCAGCCACTTGTACTGCCTTCAACTTGTCCTGGCACCCATGTTTTTCCACTATTACACCAGCCACCTGTACAGCCTTCAATTTTTCCTGGCACCCATGTTTTCCACTATTACACCAGCCTCCAACTTGTTCTGGCACCCATTTTTTCCACTATTACACCAGCCACCTGTACTGCCTCCAACTTGTTCTGGCACCCATTTTTTCCCACTATTACACCAGCCACCTGTACTGCCTTCAATTTTTCCTGGCACCCATGTTTTCCACTATTACACCAGCCTCCAACTTGTTCTGGCACCCATTTTTTCCCACTATTACACCAGCCACCTGTACTGCCTTCAACTTGTCCTGGCACCCATGTTTTTCCACTATTACACCAGCCACCTGTACAGCCTTCAATTTTTCCTGGCACCCATGTATTCCACTATTACACCAGCCTCCACCTTGTTCTGGCACCCATTTTTTCCACTATTACACCAGCCACCTGTACTGCCTTCAATTTTTCCTGGCACCCATGTTTTCCACTATTACACCAGCCACCTGTACTGCCTTCAATTTTTCCTGGCACCCATGTTTTCCACTATTACACCAGCCACCTGTACTGCCTTCAACTTTTCCTGGCACCCATGTTTTCCACTATTACACCAGCCACCTGTACTGCCTTCAACTTTTCCTGGCACCCATGTTTTCCACAATTACACCAGCCTCCAACTTGTTCTGGCACCCATTTTTTCCCACTATTACACCAGCCACCTGTACTGCCTTCAACTTGTCCTGGCACCCATGTTTTTCCACTATTACACCAGCCACCTGTACTGCCTTCAATTTTTCCTGGCACCCATGTTTTCCACTATTACACCAGCCACCTGTACTGCCTTCAACTTTTCCTGGCACCCATGTTTTCCACTATTACACCAGCCACCTGTACTGCCTTCAACTTTTCCTGGCACCCATGTTTTCCACTATTACACCAGCCTCCAACTTGTTCTGGCACCCATTTTTTCCACTATTACACCAGCCACCTGTACTGCCTTCAATTTTTCCTGGCACCCATGTTTTCCACTATTACACCAGCCACCTGTACTGCCTTCAATTTTTCCTGGCACCCATGTTTTCCACTATTACACCAGCCACCTGTACTGCCTTCAATTTTTCCTGGCACCCATGTTTTCCACTATTACACCAGCCTCCAACTTGTTCTGGCACCCATTTTTCCCCACTATTACACCAGCCACCTGTACTGCCTTCAACTTGTCCTGGCACCCATGTTTTTCCACTATTACACCAGCCACCTGTACTGCCTTCAATTTTTCCTGGCACCCATGTTTTCCACTATTACACCAGCCACCTGTACTGCCTTCAATTTTTCCTGGCACCCATTTTCCCCACTATTACACCAGCCACCTGTACTGCCTTCAACTTTTCCTGGCACCCATGTTTTCCACTATTACACCAGCCTCCAACTTGTTCTGGCACCCATTTTTTCCACTATTACACCAGCCACCTGTACTGCCTTCAATTTTTCCTGGCACCCATGTTTTCCACTATTACACCAGCCACCTGTACTGCCTTCAATTTTTCCTGGCACCCATGTTTTTCACTATTACACCAGCCTCCAACTTGTTCTGGCACCCATGTTTTCCACTATTACACCAGCCACCTGTACTGCCTCCAACTTGTCCTGGCACCCATGTTTTCCACTATTACACCAGCCACCTGTACTGCCTTCAACTTGTCCTGGCACCCATGTTTTTCCACTATTACACCAGCCACCTGTACTGCCTTCAATTTTTCCTGGCACCCTTTCTAGACTTGGTTAGCCAAGGTCATCTGTTAAATAAATCTCTGCTTGGAGAGCTTGGCATGTGTTGGTTGAGGTCCTATGCTCCATTGAGGAATAAAAAGCAGAAGAAGTCAGCCTACTAACGTGGTGAAAGGTGAAAATGGTGCTTTAACCCTTTACAGGGCAGACGCTTGTCCATTTTGTAGCCCTGAACGGGCAAGATTTTTTCAGGTTCGGTAAAATTTCAGGTTGCGTTAGTAAAAACATCACAAATAAGGTGTTAGTCAACCGATTTTAGTTAAATAAACAACACAATGAAGGGAAAAGCATGCAGAATATGTTACTCACATGATTGTTGTTGGTAATCCATATATGAACACAAATATTTACGAAATACGGCATGTTGTTTGTGATTTTCCGTCATCTATACGGCAATTTACAAACACATTTTCAGAATCATAATCACTTTCTATAAAGTCCGACTCAGACTGCTAATGCAAAGTAACGCTTTGCACTAATATCTCTAGCTCCGATTAATAGTCAACTTCGTGCCCTTTAATGTCATTTAAATTGAACCTAGCGAAATCTCGGCTATCACTTGAAGAATCGCCGAAATCCATTTTGAAAAACAGCGTAAAAATCCCGAAAACTATCCAAAAAAGTCGGTAAAAGTCCGTTCAAATTCATACTATTGCGTTTACAAATGGCGGCCACGTTGTCAAGCTGTCGGCGAAAGCGAAAGTAGCCGTCGGAATTGTCGGAAAGCCGAGAGATCGCGTTTTTACAATGCATAATAGTATCGGCCGGAATCGGACGCTACACTCGTTTTATGGCATTGGCCGGTAATGGCATCTATGCCCTGTAAAGGGTTAACTCTTGTTTACCTTGGCTCATGTCTTTTCAGTGATTATTTGGCTCCTGTTGTGCCCCCCCCCCCCAATACGGCTTTTGTTCCCCCCTCCCCCTGTGTTATATGGCTCCTGTTTTGTTTTTCCAGTAATTTTTGGCTCCTGTATTTTCCCCCCAATGGTATATGGCTCCTGTTTTTTTCCCTCATGGTATATGGCTCCTGTCTCCTCTTCTCCCCCCCCCCCCCTTTCCCCAGTTGTATTTGGCTCCTTTTTTTTCAATGATACTTTGTCTCCTGTTATTGCAATGATGCCTTGGCTCCTGGTTTAACAGTATCATGTTTTTCATTCACAGATGCCACATCAGCTTTGTCATCTCTAGACAAGCCACTAGGAAAGCTGTCCACCAGCGCCCAGCTTCTTGCAGCCAATCTGGCAACATCTTTTCAATCGCTCTTACAAATTTGCTGTTCTGATCAACTGCTTGGTGCTACCCTTCAAGAACCAGACTTGTTCAAGCAACTGGTCGAAATTCTAATTTTAACGGCCGTTGTTTTAAATCCTTACTCAACAACAGAGGACAAAAAAGCAATATTGCTTGATTTCTACAGTGGTCAGGTCATTGCCTTGAAGCAAACTGCAAGCTGGAAGAAAGAAAAGAAGAATGGTAGAAGATTTTCCGTCATTGATACACTTCACTGGACAGAAATACAGATGCAGGAATCTGCAAATAAATTAAAAACAAATGATCATGAAGGAAGCAATGAAGGGAATGCTAGCTCCGATGTTAAAACCAGTTTTTGTGCTTTCAAAATTTTAATTGAAAACTTTCATTCTCAAACACTGTTGACTTTGTATTTCGATTTAGTTAGTTTTTTCTGTGAAAAAAGTGCTGGAAAAGACGAGGATTTTTGCATGCTGTTAAGTGATGTTTTGTTGGACAGTGAGGATCTGTATGTTGGATACCACGTTCTGTCTTGCCAGAAGTTGTACTCTTGGTTCCTTGAACACTTACAGAATGTCATCCAAGGAAAACTGGTGTTGAATGAAGAGATCAGAAATGTTTCAGAATTGCAGACGTTAACAGAGTGCTTAGCACCGTATAAGAAGTTTGATGTTTCCACCCTCAAAATGACAAAAATTGATCGTATATTGAAGATGAAGACAGTACTTTGTGAAAAGGATGATCTGGATTTAGTGAAAGAAGCTGTCGCACACAAGACAAATGGATGGAGAGGTGTGTATGCATTGTAAACATACTTTCTGTCTATCCTCATTTCTTCTTTTCCTTGTTGTTGTTCTTGTTTTTCTTATGCTTGTTTCTTTTCTTCCCCTCCTCCTCCTACCGCCACCACCACCACCACCACCACCGCCTCCTCCTTTCCTTTCCTTTCCTTTAATGTCCTGTCCTTTATCCCCCATTGACACACAGGTTCTCAACCAGCTCAGACCAAGCCCTCCTGTCTTTTGCTATTTCCTGCAGCTCCCCCGTGTCCTCACAATATTATTCATTCCTATCTCTAATTCTTCATGTGATTTTATGTCTACCTCTATTTCTTTTGCCCTAGGGATTCCAGTGGAAGCACTTTGTAGTACTAATATTTTTAAGGTTTTCTAAACGTGTCCTATTCTTCATTCTTGTTTCTGCTACATTCTATCACAATACCAACACTTTTAACTCTGGCAGTCCCAAACAACACACCATGTATATGTCATCACCTACTGTTCAAATAAATATCGAAAACCTGGTGTGTTAATATATACTTCACTTTTGGTTTGAACATACTAAAGAAATCTGGCTAAATATTTTAACAAATAGCACAGTTTATGTTGTGTTTTTGAAAGTAATACACTCATGCTTTTTTGTTTGTGGTTATTTTACCTCTTTTGCATTGGCTGTGGAATATTTTGGGACAAAAAAGTCTCCCCGGTGAAGGGGTTAACGACTTTATCCGTAATCCTGTATATCCATGTGAGGAACACAGCTGCCTGAGATTCGGCAGTGGATCGTGCCACGTTGGTTACTTATGGGCTATGTGAGCCAATCGCTCAGAAAGCAATGGCAAACTACCAAGCGTAATCTTGCCAAGAACACCAAAAACAGCTGAAAAATGCTGGTGTTGACTGCAACATCTTGTAAGGGACATGCAACTTAAACATAAAAAGAGTTAATGTTGAACTCCTGTAACAGTGTAACAGAATGATGATAGCTAGGTGACAATGGAAATCCTCTATGAGAGATCTATGAAGCTGTTTGTCTGTAGGTGGTGTGTAGATTAGTAGTGAATACTCTTTAAGACAGGTTTAACTATTTAAGTCCAGTGTATTGCAATTTAGGTTGCTTGAGCCCTGGGAAAGGCTTGCATCTTTCAGAGGGAAGTTGGTGTTGGGGACTTTATTTCCGACTTGTTACCAAAGTACTGCATCTTTCAGAAGGAAGTTAGTGTCAGGACTTTGTTTCCAACTTGTTACCAAAGTACTGCATCTTTCAGAGGGAAGTTAATGTGGGGACTTTATTTCTGACTTGTTACCAAAGTACTGCATCTTTCAGAGGGAAGTTAATGTGGGGACTTTATTTCCGACTTGTTACCAAAGTACTGCATCTTTCAGAGGGAAGTTAGTGTCAGGACTTTATTTCCAACTTGTTACCAAAGTACTGCATCTTTCAGAGGGAAGTTAATGTGGGGACTTTATTTCCGACTTGTTACCAAAGTACTGCATCTTTCAGAGGGAAGTTGGTGTTGGGGACTTTATTTCCGACTTGTTACCAAAGTACTGCATCTTTCAGAGGGAAGTTAGTGTCAGGACTTTATTTCCAACTTGTTACCAAAGTACTGCATCTTTCAGAGGGAAGTTAATGTGGGGACTTTATTTCTGACTTGTTACCAAAGTACTGCATCTTTCAGAGGGAAGTTAATGTGGGGACTTTATTTCCGACTTGTTACCAAAGTACTGCATCTTTCAGAGGGAAGTTGGTGTTGGGGACTTTATTTCCGACTTGTTACCAAAGTACTGCATCTTTCAGAGGGAAGTTAGTGTCAGGACTTTATTTCCAACTTGTTACCAAAGTACTGCATCTTTCAGAGGGAAGTTAATGTGGGGACTTTATTTCTGACTTGTTACCAAAGTACTGCATCTTTCAGAGGGAAGTTAATGTGGGGACTTCATTTCCAACTTGTTACCAAAGTACTGCATCTTTCAGAGGGAAGTTAATGTGGGGACTTCATTTCCAACTTGTTACCAAAGTACTGCATCTTTCAGAGGGAAGTTAGTGTTGGGGATTTATTTCCAACTATTTACCAAAGTACTGCATCTTTCAGAGGGAAATTAGTGTTGGGGATTTATTTCTGACTTGTTACTAAAGTACTGCATCTTTCAGAGGGAAGTTAGTGTTGGGGATTTATTTCCGACTTGTTACCAAAGTACTGCATCTTTCAGAAGGAAGTTAATGTGGGGACTTTATTTCCAACTTGTTACCAAAGTACTGCATCTTTCAGAGGGAAATTAGTGTTGGGGATTTATTTCTGACTTGTTACCAAAGTACTGCATCTTTCAGAGGGAAGTTAATGTGGGGACTTTATTTCCAACTTGTTACCAAAGCACTGCATCTTTCAGAGGGAAGTTAATGTGGGGACTTTATTTCCAACTTGTTACCAAAGTACTGCATCTTTCAGAAGGAAATTAGTGTTGGGGATTTATTTCTGACTTGTTACCAAAAATCTGAATCTTTCAGAGGGAAGTTAGTGTAGGGACTTTATTTCCGACTCGTTACCAAAGTTCTATGAGGATTGTGCTACCTACTCTAATCTAAAAAAAACAAGCAGAATATGCAAAACTGGTACTAACAAGTCACATCGGCAGAAATGCAAATTAGAATGTAAGTTAGTTGCATATCCTTTACAGGATGTGGCAGTCAACCCCAGCTTCTTTTGGCTGTTTGTGATTTCTTGGCAAGTTTATGTTCAGTAGTTTGCCGCTGCTTTCAGAACGACCGGCACTCATGCCATTTTTATGAAAACCAATGCAAGGCTGTCTCATGCAGCTATGTTTCAAACGTGGTTTGCGGGACTACAAATTTCACCTGTAAACCCTTTGCCACACACCCAGCAATTAGAATGTAACCAGGTCATTATTTAAAACAGCACATACAGACTTGCTGAGTTTAGGACTTGGTAATATTTTCACCACAGACAGATTGGCTGGGTCTGCGCCGCTGGGTGAGGTATTGGTGCATGATAAGACAGATGTGGTCAGGACCATTTGGAATTGTGTGTATAGTGCAGAAGAACGGGTAGATCATCACGGCTTGGGGAGAATGGTGCTGCAGGGAGTGATCACAGGATCTTGCCAACATTCAAAACCCTAAGGAACAGCCAGACGGACACATAATCAGACTGCTACTGTTATCATTAGTATTGGGACTCTTTGCTGACTATTGAAGATGAAGGCGGAGCATGTATGGAAATTTTCCAAGAGCAGTGATGTTTTTTTGTTGTTGTTGACTCAGCTCTGTTTTCATCACAGGGTTTTATGTACATATCATCAACAGGCTCTAGACCAGAGCCCAAAGTGAGGTAACAAAATGTAGATGATGAACATCTGTTAAGAGATATGGGTTGTAGTTAACAAATTGCGTACATTTCAGGTGTGCTGGAGCTGGGCTTGTCTAACACAGACCTCAGCGGCTGGTGGAGATCAGGGTAAGTGCCACTGTTGTTCCTCCGCTCGTGTTCTTTGTTCTCTCATTGGATGATAGGCCCTCGAGCGACTCATTCCAAGCTGTCCTGTCCTATCATGTGCTGTGTCATGCAGCTCCGATTGTGTCCTCTGTGTGTGTGTGTGCATGTGTATGTGTGTAAAGGGGTGTGTGGGTGGGTATGTACGTACGCATGTATGTACACATGTATGTATGCATGCATGCGTGTGTATGTGTGTGTGTATACGCATGCATGTATGTATGTATGTGTGTGTGTGTGTGCATGTAAGTATGTATGCGTGCATGCATGTGTGTGTGTGTGTGCGTGTGTGTGTGTGTGTAGGGGTGGATATGTGGTGTGGATATGTATGTATGTACATATGTACTTACGTAATATGTCTATATGTTTGTTTGTATAGTGGTGTATATATTGGTATGTGTGTATATGTATGTAGGGGTGTGTCTGTCTGTCTGTCTGTCTGTCTGTCTGTCTGTCTGTCTGTCTGTGTGCTACTTACATAGTATGTCTATATGTTTGTTTGTATAGTGGTGTATATATTGGTATGTGTGTATATGTATGTAGGGGTGTGTCTGTCTGTCTGTCTGTCTGTGCGTGCGTGCATATAGGTAGGTAGGTATGTACGTGTATGTATGTATGTAGTTAGGTACGTAGGTAGGTAGGTATGTATGTAGGTTGGTAGGTAGGTAAGTAGGTAGGTAGGGAGGGAGGGATGGATGGATGGATGGATGTTATGTAATGTATGAATGTATATGTATGGTATTGGTATGGTATTGTATTGTATGGTATTGTATTTTATGGTATTGTATTTTATGGTATGTATTGTACGGTATGTATTGTATGGTATGTATGGTACAGTATGTATGGCATGGTATGGATGGTATGGTATAGTGTGTATGGTATGTATGATATGGTATGTACGATATGGTATGGTATGATATGCTTGGAATGATATGTATGGTATGGTGTGTATGGTATGGTAAGTATGATATGGTATGTACGGTATGGTATGTATGGTACATATGTATGTATGGTATAGTAAGGTATGTATGGTATGGTAAGGTATGGTATGTATGGTATGTATGGTATGGTCTTTATGTAGTATGTAGGTATTTGTGTGTGTGTTCTTATGTGCGTGTGATGTGTATGTGTCTATTATGTGTGTGTAAAAGAGTGTATGTGTGTGCTTTGCTTTATGTATGAATGCAGTGAAATAAGCCAGGCAATAATTCATACAATCTATTGTTTGTGACTTCGTTATTCAAATTTTAATATTTGTCTTGGTTCCTGCTCAGGTTCTTTCAGCTAGTGTGGGACAATGAAGCGACCTTGAGCACCGGAAAAAATGTCAAGCAAATGTTGAAAGTTCTTGCTCATGTTTCCCTAGAGTGTCATAAACCTGAGGATGCAGATTTCCGCGTGGCTGTATATCGGGTCAGTACCACTCCGAAAATAAAAATAATTTCTCACGTTTCATTTTCTGAATTGAAAGGTTTTGCTTGATTTATTCTGTTGTTAATCTCTGGCATACATCCTCCATCTGTTTTTGTTTTGTTGTACTAGCTTGCTCTTAACTCAAGCATAGTCCATAAACATGCTACTTCTTCTAGTAGCACTGGACTGATTTTTTGCATGTGGTTTAGCTTTCTCTATTACCAGTATCCCTTGCCATCAAGCGAATCCATTCCGACTTCAGAGTTACTTGTAATTTATGTCCCCAAGTCAAGGACAAGAAGTCAACGTTTTAGTCAAATATTCCACTGATGGGGTTGATCCCGCTACCTCAGCATCAGCACACCAGATGTTTAATAATACATTCGGCCATGCTGATCTCCATCTGATGATTTGATTGCCACTAGTTATTTAATTGTGTGAACTTAGTGTGTGTTCTCTCTCTCTCTCTCTCTCTCTCTCTCTCTCTCTCTCTCTCTCTCTCTCTCTCTCTCTCGCTCTCTCTCTCTCTCTCTCTCTCTCTCTCTCTCTCTCTATATATATATATATATATATATATATATATATATATATATATATATATATATATATATATATATATTTATATTCCTAGATCATCATCAAATTGCACGTCTTTGCAGAATATCACACTCATCACAGAGTGCCCCAAACCCTCTGTATCTCTTGCCATTTCCTAGATACCATCTGGGGTATCTCAACCTTTTTTGGCCCGTGCCCCCCCTTCACCATATTTTTAGGACGTCATTCCCCCCTCATCATATTTTTAGGACGTCATTCCCCCCCGGTCATGGGGGGTGGGGGGGGGGGGGGGGTCATGATACTCCATTTCACTTGATCACCAGCGTTGTGGATCAGCTCCGTGTTCTTGTCTTGACCATGCCACGTGGTCAAGCCATCCAGGTATTTACTTCTCTGTCTTCCCCTTTTTCTCTTCCCCTCGATCTTGCCAGTTGTCACCAAGTTCTCTAATTTATTTCTTCTCATAACATGTCCAAAAAAGTTTGTCTACGTCTAATTTCTCTGATAAGTTTTCGGTTTTCGTTTGTTTCTTGTAGGACTTGGTCGTTGGCTTTTCTGTCTGTCCAGGTATGGATCTATCTTATGGTACCAGACCACATTTGTATGTTATTTTATTGAATACCAGACCACATTTGTATGTTATTTTATTGAATACCAGACCACATTTGCATGTTATATTGTTGAATATCTGACCACATTTGTATGTTATATTGTTGAATACCAGACCACATTTGTATCTTATATTGTTGAATATCTGACTACATTTTTATGTTATATTGTTGAATAACTGACTGCATTTGTATGTTACATTGTTGAATACCTGACCACATTTGTATGTTATATTGTTGAATATCTGACTGCATTTGTATGTTATATTGTTGAATACCAGACCACATTTGTATGTTATATTGTTGAATACCAGACCACATTTGTATGTTATATTGTTGAATACTAGACCACATTTGTATGTTATATTGTTGAATACCAGACCACATTTGTATGTTATATTGTTGAATACCAGACCACATTTGTATTTTGTATTGTTGAATACCTGACCACATTTGTATGTTATATTGTTGAATATGTAACCACATTTGTATGTTATATTGTTGAATACCAGACCACATTTGTATGCTATATTGTTGAATATGTAACCACATTTGTATGTTATATTGTTGAATGCCAGACCACATTTGTATGTTATATTGTTGAATGCCTGACTACATTTGTATGTTATATTGTTGAATACCAGACCACATTTGTATGTTATATTGTTGAATATGTAACCACATTTGTATGTTATATTGTTGAATACCAGACCACATTTGTATGTTATATTGTTGAATGTCTGACTACATTTGTATGTTATATTGTTGAATACCAGACCACATTTGTATGTTGTATTGTTGAATACCTGACTACATTTGTATGTTATATTGTTGAATACCTGACTACATTTGTATGTTATATTGTTGAATACCAGACCACATTTGTATGTTATATTGTTGAATATGTAACCACATTTGTATGTTATATTGTTGAATACCAGACCACATTTGTATGTTATATTGTTGAATATGTAACCACATTTGTATGTTATATTGTTGAATATGTAACCACATTTGTATGTTATATTGTTGAATACCAGACCACATTTGTATGTTATATTGTTGAATGTCTGACTACATTTGTATGTTATATTGTTGAATACCAGACCACATTTGTATGTTGTATTGTTGAATACCTGACTACATTTGTATGTTATATTGTTGAATACCTGACTACATTTGTATGTTATATTGTTGAATACCAGACCACATTTGTATGTTATATTGTTGAATATGTAACCACATTTGTATGTTATATTGTTGAATACCAGACCACATTTGTATGTTATATTGTTGAATATGTAACCACATTTGTATGTTATATTGTTGAATACCAGACCACATTTGTATGTTATATTGTTGAATACCAGACCACATTTGTATGTTGTATTGTTGAATATGTAACCACATTTGTATGTTATATTGTTGAATACCAGATCACATTTGTATGTTATATTGTTGAATATCTGACTGCATTTGTATGTTGTATTGCTGAATACCAGACCACATTTGTATGTTATATTGTTGAATACCAGACCACATTTGTATGTTGTATTGTTGAATCCCTGACTACATTTGTATGTTGTATTGTTGAATATGTAACCACATTTGTATGTTATATTGTTGAATACCAGACCACATTTGTATGTTATATTGTTGAATTTCTAACCTCATTTGTATGTTGTATTGTTGAATACCAGATCACATTTATATGTTATATTGTTGAATACCAGATCACATTTGTATGTTGTATTGTTGAATTCCTGACCACATTTGTGTGTTATTTTGTTGAATATCTGACCACATTTGTATGTTATATTGTTGAATATCTGACCACATTTGTATGTTATATTGTTGAGTGCCTGATCACATTTGTATGTTATATTGTTGAATACCAGACCACATTTGTATGTTATATTGTTGAATATGTAACCACATTTGTATGTTATATTGTTGAATACCAGACCACATTTGTATGTTATATTGTTGAATGTCTGACTACATTTGTATGTTATATTGTTGAATACCAGACCACATTTGTATGTTGTATTGTTGAATACCTGACTACATTTGTATGTTATATTGTTGAATACCTGACTACATTTGTATGTTATATTGTTGAATACCAGACCACATTTGTATGTTATATTGTTGAATATGTAACCACATTTGTATGTTATATTGTTAAATCCATGACCGCTGTTAGTCCGTTATATTGTTGAATACCAGAGCACATTTGCATGTTATTTTGTTGAATGCCAGAGCATATTTGTATATTATATTGTATGCATGACCACATTTGTATTGTTGAATGCCAGAGCATATTTGTATATTATAGTGTTGAATGTCAGACCACATTTTTATGTTGTATTGTTGAATGCCTGACCATATTTGTATGTTATATTGTTGAATGCCAGACCACATTTGTATTATTTAATGCTTGACCTAATTTGTATATTGTTGAATACCAGACCACATTTGTATATTATATTGTTGAATGCCTGGTGACATGTGTTTGTTATTTTGTTAATTACAGGATCACATTTGTATGTTATATTGTTGTATGCCTGATGACATCATGTATCTTATATCTTTAAATACCTACTCTCCACAGCTGTTTTGTATTATGTTCAAACGACTGCCTGTCTTGTTGCAAGAGCAGATTGTTTTCTCAATTCTTGCCCCATCTACATCTGAAGGAGATAATCTCGACACCAGTGGATTTTACCATCTCTTGAGTAAAGAGGAAGTCTGCCAGCAACTGACACCGTTATTGAACAAACTGACGTCTGCTGGAATTGACAAGGTGATTAGTAATCTGGAACCGTTTCACATTCTTATTTATGCACCATTTTAGTTGAGTTGTTTGTTGTAATTTTAAAATTGTTTTGCAATTTTGTCTTTTTAGAAAAAAAAAACTTATTTAGTTCCAAGCCACTTGCCATGGCTCACAGGTTAATTTCAAATGCCTGTGAGCCAGACTGTAATTTTATACTGATTTATTAAAACCTGTATTTATGGCAGAAAATATGTGTACAGTTGAGGTGAGTTGAGCTAAGAACCAATATCACTGCACTCAGGACATTCCCATATGCACTCGTCCCCTTGTTCAACAGCCAGCAAAGAGTTATATTATTAATCATTCCCACCGCTATCTGATTGAAAGTTCTCCTTGTCTTCCTTCTTAGTTTTGAGATTCTTCCAAAACCGCTGCCGATCCCCCGTAATATCATTCTTTCCACATACGGGTTCTCAATCTCTTCCCCCCGCCTTCTCCCCCTGGTACAACAGGTGCTCGACCACCTCTCCCTTGCCCATAGATAATCTACCACCAAGAGGTGCATTCCCAGCCAGCCTATCAGCTTGTTCATTCCCCCGCACTTGTATCCAAAGAGGCGGTATCAGACATAAAATGGAGTGTCCTTGGGGATCATGAAAATGCATGTACAAATAGTAATCGGCTATCTGTCTTCTTTGGCCCTTATCCTCGATTGACAGGCATGCTTCATACAACAGCATGCTTCAATTAAGCAATCAAAGATAGGGAGTATTAGTTGGATCTTTTCCCCAGGACATGCTGGTGTGCTGGGCAATAAGCAAGAGGATTGAACCCAGGACTTTCTAAGCCTGAAGTTGATGCTGTAATCTCCCAGCCATGTCTCTGCTCAAACCAGGGGTGTTCAAGTTAGAGGTGCTGCCATGAGTCGAGTGGACATAATAGCAGGTTATCAGTAACATAGGTAAATTAGACAGTAAGAGGGATGATTAATTACGGGGAGCCAGAGGAAAAGGATACACCGGTAGACGGCTGAAGATAGTAACCAATGAAAGATGGAGGCTGGGGCCACGTGATCAGAAGGGTCGAGAAGGACGCAGGAACAAAGAGAGTCAGTCGGAGGTCGGACACCATCACAGACAGATAAAAAAACGGCGAATTGAGTCTGCCGGGAAACACAGCCATGTACACCTCATAGAACGTACCAAACCAGCGTTCTAATATAAAGATGTGGACAGAAATTTGACTGTGTCGAGAAGCCAACGATTAAACAACAGGGAGAAAGAACGACATAGTTACTGAGACGAGTTAGTACGGCGGTTAGTACACCCGCCATGCCGTTGAACACACGACCGCACGGAGGGAGGCTAGCGGCATAGCTGAGCGGGTCGGTAGTGACCCTGTCCTGCGAGTTGTAAGTAGGTTAATTACTAAAGTGTATAATCGCATGAACTGCTTGTGAAGAAATTAAGCTATGTATTCGGCATGTTTTCACACATGGAAAGCCTAGTGGTTCAGTGTATTCTGGTACGTGTTCAAACTTAGTTTGCCAGTTTAGCGATAGCACATTGGCAACTGTGGAGGCTTGTCCGGGATGGCACATTGGCAGGTGCTTTCTATCTCTATGCCATGAACGTACATTACACTAGGTGTACTGGAATCAGTAATGTCTCTAGTATATACTACATTATCATGTCATATCTGTACACCAACACATCCTCCACATGTGATGTTTCCCAGTTTGTAATCATTGAAATCATGTTTCTATGACCACCAGATGATGGGCCACATATTGTTCCTGTGTCTGTTTGATGCAAATCTGGTGATGCAGCAAGCCGTTTCCGTGGCGATGGAGAACAAGGCCCAGGTGCTTCCAGTCGTTGAGGTAATGAACTGATGTGGTTGTGTGAATTAGCTGTCTGATCTTGCTACCTGGTGATGTCATCAACCTGATGGTTGTGATTATCCCAAGGCAAGTATAGGGGTTAAACGGGGTGTTTAGGTGAGAAGGTCGACTTCATTGCACCAGGTTTTATCCAATTTGGTTCGGTCTCTTTTGGCAGGGCAGCGTCGCACAAAGCATGATCTCCGTAGCTCCAGCGACGACCCTTAGGAGTTTCCCAGAAAATTGCACCCGTGAATTGAAATGGCGGAGTCTGGAATAAAAAACACAACCTTCGGAGCCAGAGGCAGGTGGCTTAACCACTCTGCCACGGAGACTCCCATATAAGGATAAGAAGTGTTATTTTGGCGTACCTGTTCATCAGCATCATCATGTGCCATGCAGATAAGCGTGGGTGGTCATGTTTCGCCTTCTCACTCGATCACGAGAGTCGTGGATCAGCTCTGTGTTCTTGTCTCTACCATGCCACATGGTCAAGCCATCCAGATATTTACTTCTTCACCTTCCCCTTGTTCTTTCCCCCTCAATCTTGCCAGTTGTCACCAGGTTCTCTAGTTTATTTCTTCTCATAATGTGTCAAAAAAATTGTGACTGTCAGCGTCTAATTTCTCTAATCAGTTTAGATGTAGATAGTCACAATTCATACATATTAGGTCGAGGTAAATTGCCATAGAGGCATAGAGTATTAGGTTATTGTATAGGATGTATTTGTAATGACTGCAGTATTAGGTCGAAGTAAATTGCCATAGAGGCATAGAGTATTAGGTTATTGTATAGGATGTATTTGTAATGACTGCAGTATTACATTGGCACCTTGCCGTCTTGACAGACGATAGTGTGTGCTTTAAAAAGGCATAACTTTTAACTATGGCGGTAGCGAGTGTGACTGATAAGGCCAATTTGCGCTGTAAATGTCTGTTCACAGTGGGTGCATGTGAACACGTGGTCATTTCCACCATCATGCACCATCTTACGTCTCAAACGCTTGGTGTGTGACTTTTCTGCAATAATTTTCTCCTTTGACTTTATTCCATTTCTGATATTTGCCCTCCATGCAACACGCTCAGCGGCGACTTGCTCCCAATGTGCATTATCAATGCCTGTATCAATCATGTCCCGCTTACACACATCTTTGTATCGTAGTAGAGGCCGACCCTGAGATCTCTTACCCATCTGTAATTCACCAAAAAAGATATCCTTTGGTATTCTACCATCATCCATCCTCCTAAGATGTCCTATCCATCTAAGTCTACGAAGACTGAGCATGGAATAAACTGTCACACAACCTGATCTTTCCAATACTTCAGTATTTGTGATTTTGTCTTGCCACTTAATACCAAGAATTCTTCGCAGACACCGCATATGAAAGCTGTTTAAGTTGTTCTCTTGGTGTGAGTAAGTTGTCCAGGTTTCACTGCCATAGAGAAGAGTACTAAGGACACAGGCTTGATAGACAAGGACTTTTGTTTTGGCAGTAAGCTTCCTGTTCTCCCAGACTCTTTTTCTTAACCTGTTCATTGTTGTTGCTGCCTTACCAATCCGGATGTTGATTTCCTGATCTAGGGATAATTTGCTATTTACCACTGATCCTAGATATGTAAAATGGTCTACTATCTCTAGTTCGGCGTCGTCAATAAAGATTGATGGTACCCCATGTGCACCTTGTGACATAATCTGTGTCTTCTTTTTGCTAATTGTTAAACCAAATTCAGAACAAGCATTGGAGAATGCAGATAGTAGACATTGCAATTCTTCCTCAGAGTGGGTCGTAACTGCAGCATCATCTGCAAAAAGCAACTCTCTGATCAGTACCCTCCTAATTTTGGTCTTAGCCTTCAATCTCTGAGCATTGTAGAGGCCGCCATCTGAGCGTGAGTGAATGTATATACCACCATCCTGATCACGAAATGCATATTTCAGTAGAAGTGAAAAGTATATTCCAAAGAGGGTGGGAGCTAGTACACAACCTTGCTTAACTCCACTCTTGATTTCAAATTCTTCAGAAATTGCACCATCAAACTTGATTATACCCTTCATGCCTGTGTGGAACGATTCCACAATGGACAGAAGAGTTGGTGGGCAGCCAATCTTCTTTAGTGCCTTGAACAGACCCTCACGACTGACCAAATCAAATGCCTTTGTGAGGTCGATGAAGGCAATAAACAGTGGTTGATTCTGTTCACGGCATTTTTCTTGCATTTGTCGCAATGAGAATATCATATCAGTGGTAGACCGGTTCTGTCGAAAGCCACACTGTGATTCGGGGTAGACTTGATCTCCTAGGACTTGAAGTCTGCGCAGAACAATTCTGGCAAATACTTTTCCAACAATACACAGAAGTGAGATACCCCTATAGTTGTTGCAGTCGCTCCGATCGCCCTTGTTCTTGTACAGTGTTATGATGCTTGAATCTTTGAAATCCTGTGGGACTTGTCCTTCACGCCAGCATAGCTCTATTAGCTGGTGGATCTGTATAGTGAGTGTGTCTTGCCCACTCCTGATAACCTCTATCGGAATCCCATCCTTACCTGGAGCCTTGCCAGATGCAAGTTCATTTATAGCACACTTAACTTCTGTTAAGGTGGGAAGTGTGTCCAGGTGGTCAAGAGTTGGTAGAGCCTCTATGGCGTTGAGGGCATCATCCGCTAGTTTGGTCTCACTTGAGTAAAGCTCCAAATAGTGCTCTACCCATCTGTCCATCTGCTGTTTCTTATCAGTGATGATTTCTCCAGTCAAGGTTTTCAGTGGTGCACTTCTTTTGATCACTGGACCACAGGCTTTCTTTATTCCTTCATACATGCTTCTTATGTCTCCCTTATCACTTGCGATTTGAATGGACTCACATAACTTGATCCAATAATCATTTGCACACTGCCTGGCAGCCTTTTGCACATCCTTCCTAGCTTGCCTAAGCTCACTCAAAGTGTTACGCGTTGGTCTTTCCTTGTTTCTTAAGAGAGCTTTTTTCTTCTTATCAATCAAGGGCTGCAGAGTCTCGCTGTTGGCCGCAAACCAGTCCTGCCTCTTATGATCCACAGTGCCGTAAACCCCTACGGCAGTTTTATAAAGAGTTTCCTTAATTTGACCCCACTTTTCATTTACTGTACAATTTTCTGGTGTATCAGTGAAAGCGTCTTCAAGTTGCTGTTGAAACTGAAAGCACTTTTCAGGATCATGAGTGTTAATAATATTAATCCTGAGGCTAGATTTGTGTTTAGCTGTGTAGATTCTCTTTGGTCTCAGTCTAACCCTTGCAACAACCAAAGAATGATCCGTATCACAGTCAGCACTGTGGTAACTACGAGTCAATGATATATGGTTCAGATGTTGTCTCCGTGTGATGATGAAGTCCAGCTGGTGCCAATGGCCGGATCTTGGATGTTTCCATGTGACCTTATGCATCTCTTTTGTTTTAAAAAAAGAGTTTGTAATACATAGGTCATTACTGGTGCAATGCTCCAACAGCCTTTGCCCATTTTCATTCATGCGACCGATGTTGTATTTTCCAAGGCACACTGGCCATGAACTCGAGTCCTTGCCCACACGAGCATTGAAATCACCGAGCATATAAATGTAGTCAGATTTTGGAACTGCCTTGATCACGGAGTCTAACTCCTCATAGAACGAATCCTTCACATCATCAGAGGAATCGAGTGTCGGTGCATATGCAGTAATAATGGTGGCAAACCCACAAGAGGTTGCCAAGCGCAGGGATAATAGTCTTTCATTTCCTCCTGCTGGAATTTCAATCATTCCCAGTAGCGAATTCTTCACTGCAAAGCCCACACCGTGTTGCCTTTTATCTGCCTGCCCTCTACCCTTCCAGAAAAAGGTGTAGTTGTTTTCCCTGAGTGACCCTTCCTCAGCGAGGCGAGTCTCCTGCAGGCCAGCAATATCAATGTTTAGACGATTGAGTTCGGCATCAATCACAGCCGTTTTTCTCACATCGTCAATATTGGTCAAGTCAGTGGAAAATCCTGGACACATGGTTCTCACGTTCCAGGTTGCAAGCCGTAGCTTGAGGTTTCTATTTTTATTTTTGTTTGTACCTGGTGCATTGGTTTTACAGCCTGCGATTCAGATTTTGTCCTAGCCCCAAGCACCCATTGAAGCAGGCAGGCTGTGGCGGATCAGCACCCAATTGGCTGGGGGCTGCCCAGCTTGAGGCGGGCGGTAGCTGATCAGTGACACCTATAGGTGTCTCCCACCGTCAGAGGCAACGCGTGGCGCCCCATGTCTACGCCAACTGACAAGGACTTATAACCCGTAACAGTTGCCTCTCGCTTTGATTCTGAGACCAGTTAAGACCAGGGATGGAGTTATTGCCTCTCCATAGCACAAAGCCTGGGCTAAAATATAGAGATCATGTGTTGCCCATGCAGCATGATCCCTCTCTCGGCCTGCCTAGTTTACTCCAGAGGAAAGGTAACACCCCTACATCTGGAACAAGACAAGCTGCAGAAGCTGCCGGATCAGCAAAGCAATGCTCTAACTGTCCGCCTGTCGGAGCTTCGATCCTAGACCAGTCGCCAACCAAGGCTTAGGGCCTGGTCTGCCCTGCCATGACATTTTGTCTTTAGCTTGCATTTCCTCGCACCAGGGTAAGGCTTGTACCCTCCCAATTGCGCTCTTCCGCCCGAAGCCGTTGGCACAATGTGGGGTGTCGGGTTTGGTAAGCGCCGCCCAACGTTCAGCGCTAACAGAAACCAGGTAGTACCGTCTACTGTCATACGGTAGCTCAGTCATATCTGACTAAGATAGGTCGAGGTAAATTGCCATAGAGGCATAGAGTATTAGGTTATTGTATAGGATGTATTTGTAATGACTGCAGTATTAGGTCGAGGTAAATTGCCATAGAGGCATAGAGTATTAGGTTATTGTATAGGATGTATTTGTAATGACTGCAGTATTAGGTCGAGGTAAATTGCCATATAGGCATAGAGTATTAGGTTATTGTATAGGATGTATTTGTAATGACTGCAGTATTAGGTCGAGGTAAATTGCCATAGAGGCATAGAGTATTAGGTTATTGTATAGGATGTATTTGTAATGACTGCAGTATTAGGTCGAGGTAAATTGCCATAGAGGCATAGAGTATTAGGTTATTGTATAGGATGTATTTGTAATGACTGCAGTATTAGGTCGAGGTAAATTGCCATAGAGGCATAGAGTATTAGGTTATTGTATAGGATGTATTTGTAATGACTGCAGTATTAGGTCGAGGTAAATTGCCATAGAGGCATAGAGTATTAGGTTATTGTATAGGATGTATTTGTAATGACTGCAGTGTTTGAAAATGTTGCCGGTCCACGTTTTGTATTCACCCTCTGTAAAGTTCATGCAACATAATTGGTAAATACAAAACATGGACCGGCAATATTTTCAAACACTGCACAGTCGTTAAAAATTCACCCTGTATAAAGTAAGTAAGATGTCGATATCGTCAAAAGCACTTGCTCTTAAGCTTCCGGTTCGCTGCTGTCTAGGCGGTTCATCCCCTACACCAGCATTAGACTGGACTTCAAGGTTGATTTCTCGCTCAGAAAGCATTGGCAAACTACTGAACGTACAATTGCCTGGAAGATCAACCTGGCGTTGATTGCAACATCCTGAAAAGGACATGCAGCATAAAGTAGGTCGAGGTGAACTACTGCCTGGGTGCAAAAATACGGGGTTATCAGTCAGCGTTAGCAAAACTGAATGCGCTGTAGTTTAAAAAAAAACAAAAACAAATTCTAATATATTTCATATGTAAGAAAAGCAGGTCTGCATGGCCGAATGGGTAACAACGTGTGTTCTTAAACATCCAGTGTGCTGATGCCGAGGTAAGGGGTTCAATCCCTACACTGGACAGCTGGACTAAAATGTTGACCTGTCGCCCATGCCTTGGGGACGTAGATTACAAGTACCCCAGAAGTCGGAGTGGGTTCACCTGATGGCAAGGGACACTGGTAATAGGGAAAGCTAATCCACACGCAAAATTCAGTCCAGCACAACTATAAATAGTGTGTATGGACTACACTTGAGTTCAAAGCGAGCGAGTGAAAAAAAAAATGTAAGAAACAAGTAAAGAACCCTTTTTACACAGTTTAAAGTGTATTAGATATATGGTGCTGTCTTCCTGTTTGTATAGATCTGTCAGCAGATGGGTGATATCATGCATGTCGCTTTTACTTCCCTGGACATTTCCTGGCACCTGTTTTAGACTGGGTTGACCTGATGCACACATGTGTGGATCCTTGCTGGTGCTATGGAGTTTGTGCACTGTGCTGAGACTCCTTGTGTGATGTATACATATAATTGCAAAGTATTAGAACACTAATAGTATATACTGTATAGCAGTTCAGAATAGCTTTTCCCTTAATAATACTACTGCTACTGGCACCTTGCCGTCTTGACAGATGATAATTTGTTACATTGTGCTTCAAAAAAGGCATAAAAAATACAACCCATGGCGGTAGCAAATGCGACTAATCAGACCAATTTGCACTGTAAATGTGTACAGTGCCGAGACTCTCCTAGTATGATGTATGGGAGGAGACTGAAGCGCTTATGAAGATATCTGTGTCAATTGAAAGTGCCCCTTTACAAACTAAAAGTCAGTATCAATTCTCCCCCCCCCCCCCCCCCATCTCTATGTCATCATCATCATCATGTAGGAAGCCCTTTAGAGAACATCCCTCTCATCACAACTTGCCAGAAAGATTCTCTGTCTATTGCCAGATTTCCTGCCTCGTGCATTTTCATACCTGGCTGTGATGCCCTGTGTCCATCTGCATGCTGGTTAACCGCTTCCTGTTCTGCCAGTAGCCAAGCCTTCCTTCATAGCTCCCTCCCAGCCACTGTGGCGTTGAATGTGGCCAATGTATTTCAGTTTCTGAAACCTGATACCGTTTATAAGCCATTTTTCTTCGATGTTCAGATTTTGTAGAATGTCTGTATTTTTCTAACTTTTGGTTTGCAATATTCTAAGAAGTCTTCTGTAATATTTCAGCTGAAAAACCCCAGTTTACTTCTTTAGTGATTATGAAAGTCCATAACATAATTCCTAGATTCTGAAAGTTCATAACACATTTCCTAGATTTTGAAAGTCTATAACATAATTTCTAGATTGTGAAAGTCCATAACATAATTCCCAGATTATGAAAGTCCATAACATAATTCCCAGATTATGAAAGTCCATAACATATGAGGGTGAGTCAATAAGTAACTCACACATTTCTGTGGGATGGCTGGTAAATGTAGTTGGTGCTTTCTAAAGCTCTCAATAGGTGACAGCAACATCAAACTTTATATTCCCTTTCATCATTTGGCGCTAGGTGTCTCATGCGCATGCACAGCGCATAAACAAAATGGCGACTGTACTTACAGAGTGTACAACCAAAGAGCAATGTACTGTTGTGCATTTTTTGTGGGCAAAAGGACTGCCTGCAAAGGACATTCATAAGGAAATGCTTCCTGTTTATGCTGACAAATGTTTGTTCCGTAAAAAATTTCTCAACGATGCTCTAAAATTGTTGATGAAATCCGATCTGTCGTCCTGTTGAGATTGCAACAGAAGCATCCGTGCAGTGGGTGGAAGAGATGATTAGAGGTGACAGGCAAGTAATGATAGACTCTGTAGCATCTGCAATAGGGTGCTCACATGGTTCAGCGTACAGCATAATGCATGATCGATTGAAATTTAAGAAAGTGTGCTCAAGGTGGGTACCCAGACAATTGAAGGAGGCACACAAAATGAACCAATTTGGCCTGTCCTTGCATCATCTCTGTCGATATGGAGATGAAGGAGAAGCCATGCTGTACAGGATTGTTACTGGGGACGAATCATGGGTGCATCACTACCAGCCCGAATCAAAGCGTGCTTCAATGAAATGGAAACATCCTTCATTGCCATATGTCCAAAAATTCAAGGTTACGCCATCAGCAGGGAAGGTTATGCTGACAGTTTTCTGGGATTGTCAAGGGGTGCTTTTAACCAATTTCAAAAAGAAAGGTGACAATATGAATTCTGAATCGTACTGTGAAGTTCTATCGATGCTTCATGATGCAATTAGAAGAAAACATCCAGGACTGCTGACTAGAGAAGTGTTGTTTCTTCATGACAATGCCAGACCACATACGGCTCGATTAACTCAGGAGAAAATTAGCCAACTAAGGTGGGAAGTTCTGGAACATCCACCTTACAGCCCCGACTTAGCCCCTAGCGATTTCCACCTTTTTGGTCCACTGAAAACCCACCTCGGTGGGAGACATTTTGCGAATGACGCCGAAGTTGAATGTGAAGTGAAAACGTGGTTTAGATATCCGGGCATGCAGTTCTATGCAGCCGGTTTGGGAGGACTGATAAAATGATGGGATAAGTGCATCAATGTTGTTGGAAATTATGTTGAGAAATAAAGGGACAATGTATGTATAAAAATAAACTGCTTTCAAGTTGTTATCATATTTAGTTATTTTCCTACAGCCATTTGTGACTTACTTATTGACTTCCCTTCGAATTCCCATCAAAATGTACAGGAAAGATAAACACTCTAAAAATGTTACTTAATATGATCTCTGATCTCTGAGTGATGGATGATTGTCTAGTTTTCTCAGATAAGTATGAAAATAGGGAGGTTCCACGTGAACCTAGTGTATGTACAAATCCCTCAGTAGTTGTCGGCCATAAAGAGTAGGCCTTCCACCATGTCCTGGCAAAATTAGAACACCTACCTACTGTAGAATATGTGGGTTCTGGTATTCAGGCACGGGGATTCTTGCAGATGCTACAGATTTCATGCACTGAGCTGAGAACCTCTATGTGTGATCTGAAAGAGGAGATTGGGTCACTAAAGGATAGTTTTACAGGAAAGATAAACACTCTAAAAATGTTACTTAATATGATCTCTGATCTCTGAGTGATGGATGATTGTCTAGTTTTCTCAGATAAGTATGAAAATAGGGAGGTTCCACGTGAACCTAGTGTATGTACAAATCCCTCAGTAGTTGTCGGCCATAAAGAGTAGGCCTTCCACCATGTCCTGGCAAAATTAGAACACCTACCTACTGTAGAATATGTGGGTTCTGGTATTCAGGCACGGGGATTCTTGCAGATGCTACAGATTTCATGCACTGAGCTGAGAACCTCTATGTGTGATCTGAAAGAGGAGATTGGGTCACTAAAGGATAGTTTTACAGTGCAGGGAAGATGGCCTTTGAATCCGAACAATTGACTCGGTCAATGCATCAATCACTCAGTTAGTCACCTTATCAAGGAACCTATCAATCATTCATTCAATCAATGCATCAGTCATTTACTCAGTCAGTCACCTCATTAATCACACAGTCATTCGCTCAGTACAGCATGCAATCAATCATTCACTCAGTCAAACACCATCATTCATTCATTCATTCATTCATTCATTCATTCATTCATTCACTCAATCAAGTACACAATAATTAACTCAACCAAACACACAATCAATCATTCCCTCAGCCAGACTGGCCTCACATCACAGCAACAGCATCTATAATTGAATACCTGGATCTTCTTATTTGTTATTTTCTGTTGACTCAAATTTCAGGTTCTGCGTCAAATGTCCTGCATCTGTCTTATCCCCGAGCGTAAATTCCAACAGCCAAAACTGTTAGTTTGCCTACATGAAATCCTATCTGGCATAGAGATGGACAATAACAAGGCTGACAACATAGTCCAGATGTTGCGTTTGTTGACAAAGGTAGGATATTATCAGATATGTGACTTTTTTGTATGTACTGTCCTCTAGGTGTAGTAATTTATGTATGTACTGTCCTCTAGGTGTAGTATTTTCTGTATGTACTGTTTTTTAGGTATAGTAATTTCTGTATGTACTGTCTTCTAGATGTAATACTGTCTGTATGTACTGTCTTTCCCATCCATCCATCATGTGCCATGCCGGTAAGCGTGGGCGGTCATGTTCTGCCATCTCACTCGATCACCAGAGTCGTGGATCAGCTCCGTGTTTCTGTCTCGACCATGCCACAAGGCCAAGCCATCCAGGTACTTGCTTCTAGGTCTTCCCCTTGGTCTGTTCCCCTCGATCTTACCAGTTGTCACCAAGTTCTCCAAATCATTTCTTCTCATAACTGCCCAAAAAATTGTGACTGTCTACGTCTAATGTCTCTAATCAGTTTACGATCTTCATTTGTTTCTTGAAGGACTTGTTCATTGGTCTTTCTGGCTGTCCATGGTATTCTTTGCATTTTCCTCAGAAACCACATTTCTACAGCCATCAGATGTTTTTCAGCCTGACTGCTCATTGTCCACGCTTTACATCCATATAAAAGTACAGGTTCTATGTAGCATCTCAACACTCTTTTTCTCGTTTCAGTTGACATCTTTTTATTGGTCAGTATGTTTTTCATCTTGCTAAAGGCTACTTTTGCCATGGCGATTCTTGTTCTAATCTCTTCAAGGCATCTCCCATCAGATGTCTTTTAGATGTAATAATTTGTGTATGTACTATCTTCTAGATGTAGTAATTTATGTATGTACTGTCTTCTAGATGTAGTAATTTCTGTATGTACTGTCTTCTAGATGTAGTAATTTATGTATGAACTCTGTCATCCAACTGTAATATCTTGTGCATGTATTGTCATGATGTAGTACTTTATGCATGTACTGTCTTCTAGATGTAGTACTTACAGTATGTACTGTTATCGAGATGTAATTAATACCTTGTGCATGTATTGTCACTTTTTGTATGTACTGTCTTCTAGAAAAAATCCTTTCTATCTGTGCTGTCTTTTATAAGTAATCTTTTCTGTTTGCTGTCTTCTGTAAGTAATACTTTTTATCTTTTCTGTCTTCTATAAGTAATACTATTTATCTGTGCTGTCTTCTTTAAGTAATACTTTTTCTCTGTGCTGTCTTCTATAAGTAATACTTTCTATGTGTGCTATATTATATAAGTAATACTTTCTGTTTGTACTGTCTTCTATAGGCAATATTTCTATGTGTGCTATCTTCTATAAGTAATACTTTCTATTTTTACTGTCTTCTATAAGTAATACTTTGTGTTTGTACTGTCTTCTAAAGTAATACTTTGTGTTTGTACTGTCTTCTGTAAGTAATACTTTGTGTTTGTACTGTCTTCTATAAGTAATACTTTGTGTTTGTACTGTCTTCTATAAGTAATACTTTGTATTTGTACTGTCTTATATAAGTAATACTTTGTGTTTGTGCTGTCTTCTATGGGTATATTTCTATGTGTGCTATCTTCTATAAGTAATACATTCTGTTTGTACTGTCTTCTATTAGTAATACTTTCTATGTGTGCTGCCTTCTATAAGTAATACTTTCTGTCTCTAATGTCTTCTATAATTAATACTTTCTCTTTGTAATATCTTCTATAAATAATACTTTCTGTATGTGCTCTCTTTTTGATATAAAACTTTCTATATATGTTGTCTTCTAAATGTGATACTGTTTGTATACATCTGTCCTAAGTGCATTTCTTTTGGCCGTATCCATTATGTGTTTTCTGTTTGCTTGCTATCCCAGGCATATGTATAGATTTTTCTGCATTCTGCCATACTATTCTAGATATGTGTTAAGAAATTGCTTGCAGATGTGCTAAACATGTCGTTGTTTTCCTCATCCAGACGTACAACCGCAACCTAAATGTTGACAACCAAATACACATCATCAAGGAGATGCCACCACTTCTGCCCCAGTCAGTCATCTTTGAGCAGTTCATATGCCCAGCTTTGAGCCAGGAAATGTCACGATGGAGTAATGCTGCTCCTTCAGAAGATGTTCAAAAAGGAACCAGTTTTGATCCTCAGAATCAAACACAGGATGTTGGTCGTGGCCTGGATCAGGTATCAGGTGGAAAAGCAGAGCCTGAAGGATCTGCAGAGTTCAGGGACAGTGAGGAAATGGCTGGATGTAAGCAGAAGATCAGTTGTGACGATGTCAAGGAGGATGATGTGGTGGCCTCTAAGCTGCCTCTCGATGTTGCCCTCAGAGTGCTGTCAGCTCTGTTGGAGGAGGTTGAGAATGTGGACATTCATGCTGTAAGTCTTATTTGTGTTCTGTCAGATCTGACTGACTGATTGATTGATTGATTGATTGATTGATTGATTGATTGAGAGTGCTATCAGCTCTGTTGCAGGAGGTTGAGACTTTGGACATCCAAGCTGTAAGTCTTATTTGTGTTCTGTCAGATCTGATTGATTGATTGATTGATTGATTGAGAGTGCTATCAGCTCTGTTGCAGGAGGTTGAGACTTTGGACATCCAAGCTGTAAGTCTTATTTGTGTTCTGTCAGATCTGATTGATTGATTGATTGATTGATTGATTGATTGAGAGTGCTATCAGCTCTGTTGGAGAAACCTGAGACTGTGGACATCCAAGCTGTAAGTCTTATTTGTGTTCTGTCAGATCTGATTGATTGATTGAGAGTGCTGTCAGCTCTGTTGGAGGAGGTTGAGACTGTGGACATTCATGCTGTAAGTCTTATTTGTGTTCTGTCAGGTCTGATTGATTGATTGATTGATTGATTGATTGAGAGTGCTGTCAGCTCTGTTGAAGGAGGTTGAGACTGTGGACATTCATGCTGTAAGTCTTATTTGTGTTCTGTCAGGTCTGATTGATTGATTGATTGATTGAGAGTATTGTCAGCTCTGTTAGAGAAGCCTGAGACTGTGGACATTCATGCTGTAAGTCTTATTTGTGTTCTGTCAGGTCTGATTGATTGATTGATTGATTGATTGATTGAGAGTATTGTCAGCTCTGTTAGAGAAGCCTGAGACTGTGGACATTCATGCTGTAAGTCTTATTTGTGTTCTGTCAGGTCTGACTGAGTGATTGATTGATTTAAGAATCAGCATCATAGCACACTGGGCAAGCCCATGAATGCTCTTTCTCCTGTAGCAGATGTTGTAAGGTGTAGATGTGGATTGTTCCAGTAGCAGGCTGGTTGAATACACATTCTAATCTTCCTTTCATATTATTCTTCTTGCCAGACACACACTTAAGCACAAATTCACATATCCTTAATTATGTCGTTTCATCTGTCGTTGTATCTTCAGCTAGCATTCGTTCTTAGGCATTCTTTAGAATGTTTACCTTATCATTATGACTGTTCCAGCTGCTGGGGCTGTTGCCTAGATGTGTACTTTATTTTATTTGTCACTGGGGCATTGCATACCAGTTTATCTTTGAATGAAATATATTTTTTTTTTACAGCAGATAATATATTTATGCATAGAAGCTATTAACAAAAGGTTGTACAATTTGTTGCCTGGCATATTTCACTGCAACTCATCAGATACATACTGCGGAGATAAATATCATATAAAGTGAATAGATTTTTTTTGGGGTGCTCAGTCGCTTTTAACTCAAGCGTAGTCCATACACACTATTTATAGTAGTGATGGACTGAATTTTTTAATAGGGTTAGCTTTCCCTATTAACAGTGTTCCTTGCCATCAGGTGAACCCACTCCGATTTCAGAGGTACTTGTAATTAATGTCCCCAAGTCAAGGACGACAGGTCAACATTTTAGTCCAGCTGTCCGGTGTAGGGATTGAACCCCTTA
This sequence comes from Cepaea hortensis, assembly GCA_963921405.1. Lineage (NCBI taxonomy): Eukaryota > Metazoa > Mollusca > Gastropoda > Stylommatophora > Helicidae > Cepaea > Cepaea hortensis. The sequence continues at coordinate 93,454,675 of OY992884.1, read as the reverse complement.
CCTCGGCATCAGCACACCGGATGTTTAAGAACAGGTGTTCTTATCCATTCGGCCATGCGGACCTGCAGTGAATAGATCATTCATATTTATATTATAATAGACATAGTCACTGATACTGTTTGAATATGGAAATTTGCTATCCCCCCAGTAAATGCAGATATCTATGATCCTTCTGCCTGAACAAAATTGGTTGCTAACACTTAATTGCTTAAGTCTCAGCATATTTTAGGAATAATTTATTTTTATACTGATGAATAGGGTTTACAAAACACCTTTGCCTCGTTAACTATAAGGCCGCAGTATAGTTTATGTTGAGAGATGGCAGAGCATGGAATTTTTTAACAATTTATTGTTATATTCGCTTTATTGAATTTTAAATTGTGTGTGTGTTTTTTTAAATGATGTCCAGTTGAAGCTGTTCCCACTTCTGGTGGCTCTGGCAGACGTGTATGCCAAGAACTTCGTGGTGTTGGAAGGTGACCGACTGGACAAGACCAGGCTGTTGGTTAAGCAGGGCTGTCTGAAGAACATTGTTCTAGTTGCATCTGCTGTGTCAGCACATTCCAGAATCTTCACAAGTGAGTACAGTAAAAGTAAAATAAATATGGAACATGCCAGAATCCAGACTTGTTACGGGCAACAAGGCTGCCAACTGCACTAATGCTCCAGCCCTGAGCTGGTCTGTTTAATTCCAAGCTTGTCTAAATTGACAGATCTGTGTATGCCAGGTTTACAAATGTTGTCTTTGGTCAACTCCTATTAATAGGTCTGTGTATGCCAGTTTTACAAATGTTGTCTTTGGTCAACTCCTGTTGATAGATCTGTGTATGCCATTTTTACAAATGTCTTTGGTCAACCCCTATTGATAGATCTGTGTATGCCAGTTTTACAAATGTTGTCTTTGGTCAACTCCTATAGATAGATCTGTATCATTGCCAGCTTTACAAATGTTGTCTTTGGTCAACTCCTGTAGATAGATCTGTGTATGCCAGGTTTACAAATGTTGTCTTTGGTCAACTCCTATTAATAGGTCTGTGTTATGCCAGTTTTACAGATGTCTTTGGTCAACTCCTGTTGATAGATCTGTGTATGCCATTTTTACAAATGTTGTCTTTGGTCAACCCCTATTGATAGATCTGTGTATGCCAGTTTTACATAAGTTGTCTTTGGTCAACTCCTATAGATAGATCTGTGTGATTGCCAGTTTTACAAATGTTTCTTTGGTCAGCTCCTCTAGATAGATCTGTGTGATTGCCAGTTTTACAAATGTTGTCTTTAGTCAACCCCTATTGATAGATCTGTGTGATTGCCAGTTTTACAAATGTCTTTGGTCAATTCCTACTGGTAGGGTCTCCCAAGGAATAGAAACTAGATGAAGAGAGACACAAACCTACTTCCTTGTAGGTGAACTGGGGACAATCAAAGGCTGGGGAAAGCAAAAACAAAAAAATGCTTGTTGATGTCGGATGTACTGAGCCACAGGCTTGATGAAACAGTGCAACACATTTCACTTTGTGATGTTACGTGCACATTTTGATAAATCAGACAATGTATATTTGTATGCACTCTGTTCTTCTGTATGTGTGGAAATGTTGAATAATGAAATGAGTAAAAAATGTTGAGTATTGAAATGTTAAATATTGAAATGTTAACTATTGAAATGTTGAGTAATGAAATGTTGAGTATTAAAATGTTGAGTAATAAAATGTTAAGTATCAAATTTTGAGTATTGAAATGTTGAGTAATGAAATGGCGAAGTAATTTATTCTTCTGCTTGTCTCTCATGACCCAATGGAGAATCAGCACTTAACCAACTCAAGCCAAGATAGACTGTTCATGATTGGTTGGCTAAAGTTTTCTATGTGATGGGGTGGCCAATTTTATGCCACCCTCCCGTGTCGCCTCTTATGACATGTATCTTCTTCTTCTTCGTTCATCCGGAGGTTTTTTTTCCGGATGTGATTGCGTTGTGCCTGTTTACAGCAGAGCTGCGTTCTTGCGCCGTTAGGCCGACACATCCGACTTCTGCGGGCATTTGTTGACCGGGTTAACCTTCCCGGGGGTTATGACATGTATGATAGGTTACAGTGTTGTTATTCTGTGCTAAGAGTGACCAGCGGATCTGGCTGACACTCAGTACTCTGAGGAAAGGCCAGATGGACACATAATCAGACTGCAGCTACTACCATTAGTATTGGGACTCTGCACTGAGTGTTGAAGATGAGGACGGAGCACATATGGGAATGTCCAAAGTGCTGTGATGTCGGTCAAGTAATGTAATGGTATGACACAATGTGGAGCTCATGGAGAGAACTAGATAAATACCTGTGAACCAAGAGTTAAAGAAATGATGTTGGTGCTGGGTAGGTCATACACAGACAGTGAAGCAATGTAATGGTGTGACACATTGTGGAGCTCATGGAGAGAACTAGATAAATACCTGTGAACCAAGAGTTGAAGAAATGACACTGGCACTGGGTAGGTCATACACAGACAGTGAAGCAATGTAATGGTGTGACACAATGTGGAGCTCATGGAGAGAACTAGATAAATACCTGTGAACCAAGAGTTGAAGAAATGACACTGGCACTGGGTAGGTCATACACAGACAGTGAAGTAATGTAATGGTATGACAGAATGTGGAGCCGGTTGAGAGAATTTGACAAATACTGATGAACCAAGAGTTGAAGAAATAACGCTGGTGTTGGGTAGGTCATACACAGACAGTGAAGTAATGTAATGGTATGACACAATGTGGAGCTCATGGAGAGAATTTGACAAATATCTGTGAACCAAGAGTTGAAGAAATGATGCTGGCACTTTGTAGGTTATACACAGACAGTGAAGTAATGTAATGGTATGACACAATGGGGAGCTCGAGCTCATAGAGAGAATTTGACAAATACTGATGAACCAGGAGTTGAAGAAATGATGTTGGCGCTGGGTGGGTCATACACAGGCAGTGAAGTAATGTAATGGTATGACAGAATGTGGAGCTCACTAGACAAATACTGATGAACCAAGAGTTGAAGAAATGACGCTGGCACTTTGTAGGTTATACACAGACAGTGAAGTAATGTAATGGTATGACACAATGGGGAGCTCAAGCTCATAGAGAGAATTTGACAAATACTGATGAACCAGGAGTTGAAGAAATGATGTTGGCGCTGGGTGGGTCATACACAGGCAGTAAAGTAATGTAATGGTGTGACACAATGTGGAGCTCACGGAGAGAACTAGACAAGAGGTACTGGATAGAACATATGCTGAGAACACCTGAGAATAGTATAACTAAAAAGGCATAAGTTAGGAACCCACAAAACAAAAGAAATGGAGGAAGATCTAAAAAGACATGCAGAAGAGAATTAGAGACAAATGAACAATATGGGGAGGGCATGGATTTACTTCCGGTAAAATGGCGACGACATGACGAGTTTATTCTTCGGGACGACTCTGTTTTAGTGTTTTCCTGTGGATTATGTGGTGTTATTTCGTATTCGTTTATTGGAAGTATTCAAAAGAAGCCACGGAAGGCAGGTGGTGGATGAAATTATGAGGGCGGCCAACAGATAGTTGTTGGTTATGGTCTCAAGTTTCGCGACGGTAGGCAGAAGATCTCTTTCACGAGACAATGGCTACAGTCACCCAGCCAGTATGGTCACTGCCAAGAAGGAAAGCAACGGCAAACTACCGTCTTTAAAAGTGCCTAGTTCATTATGATTCGCTTAAAGACAGATCATCGCAAGACAAGGGCAGAGACATTAAATGGCTTGGCCACATGGCATGGACGAGACAGGAACACTGAGCTGATCCACGACTCTGGTGATCGAGTGAAATGGCGAGTCATGACTGCCCACGCTTTCTGGCATGGCACATGATTGATGGATGGAGATGCATGGTATAGCAAAGTATGGGATGACATGGAGTGAGTTGCTAGAGAGTCTGTTCTCCAATGGGGGTGGGGGGGGGTAATGAGTGAAAGAAGTAGAAGAAGTAATAAATCATCATCATCATGTGCTATGCCGATAAGTGTTGGCGGCCATGTTTCGCCATCTCACACAATCACCAGAGTCGTCTTATCCTAACCATACCTCATGGCCAAGCCATCTAGATATTTACTTCTCTGTCTACCCCTTGCTATTTTCCCCTGTTCTGTTCACTGTGTGCAACAATCACATCTGCTAAATGTTGCAGATCCTGCTCATTGTCTGCAATCAGTACTTTATCATCCACATATCTAATGTTATTGATGGTACATCCCCCAATGGTGATTCTTCTCGTATCTTCTAAATTTCTGAACATATTTTCACTGTATAGGGAAAACGGATCTGAAGACATTACACATCCTTGTTGCACACCTCGCTTAATAGGCTGATATTGGCCTACTTTGTTATCAATCTTTACGGCAGCTTGTTGTTTCTAATATATGTTTTTACAAGTCTAAGGTCTTTCCCATCAATTTGCCTTCTTCAAACCCACATTGTTTCTCTCCTATTCTGGATTGTATTTAGAAGTAATATATGTAAGGGTAAATTCATCCATCCCCATTGTGTAAGCCCATTATTTGATTCTACAGAGGCCGACTTTCTGTGGCTGAAAAAGCAAGCATTGAGGTATTGGCTGTGTGTGGCCGTGCTCAAGCCAGTACTGAATATAGGCTGTGATGTCGAGGTGGGTTTCTATATGTTTGTGATGTTACAAGATGTGATGTCCAGGTGTGTTTCCCTGTTTGTGATGCTTGCATGCTTGTGTTCATTGGCTTGAGCTCCAATGCGAAGTCCTGTATGTCAGATGAAGGCATCCTGTTGTCCAACATCAGTGTGATGTCATACAGGACCTGAGGTTTGTGTGAGTATCCGTTGTCCCATGTCTGGCTTATTGGTGTGCAGACTGGTGGGTCCTCACCATACAGGCAGACACTCTCCGACTTCGGAGAAATCAGCGATCCTACTGACTTTAGCCCTGTTTGTGATGTTACAAGATGTGATGTCCAGCTGGGTTTTCCTGTTTGTGATGTTGCAAGATGTGCTGTCCAGGTGGGTTACCCTATTTGTGATGTTACAAGATGTGATGTTAAGGTGGGTTTTCCTGTTTGTGATGATGCAAGATGTGATGTTACAAGATGTGATGTCCATGTGGGTTTTCCTGTTTGTGAGTTACAAGTTGTGATGTTGAGGTTAGTTTCCCTGTTTGTGATGTTTCAAGATGTGATGTCCAGGTGGGTTTCCCTGTTTGTGATGTTACAAGAGGTGGGTTTCCCTGTTTCTGATGTTATAAGATGTGATGTTGAGGTGGGTTTTCCTGTTTGTGATGTTACAAGATGTGATGTTGAGATGGATTTTCCTGTTTGTGATGTTACAAGATGTGATGTCCTGGTGGGTTTCCCTGTTTGTGATGTTACAAGATGTGATGTTGAGGTGGGTTTCCCTATTTGTGATGTTACAAGATGTGGTGTTGAGGTGGGTTTTCCTGTTTGTGATGTTACAAGATGTGATGAGATGGATTTTCCTGTTTGTGATGTTACAAGATGTGATGTTACGAGATGTGATGTTACAAGATGTGATGTCTAGGTGGGTTTCCCTGTTTGTGATGTTACAAGATGTGATGTCCAGGTGGGTTTCCCTGTTTGTGATGTTACAAGATGTGATGTTACAAGATGTGATGTCCAGGTGGGTTTCCCTGTTTGTGATGTTACAAGATGTGATGTCCAGGTGGGTTTCCCTGTTTGTAATGTTAAAAGATGTGATGTTACAAGATGTGATGTCCAGGTGTGTTTCCCTGTTTGTGATGCTTGCTTGCTTGCTTGCTTTTGTTCGTTGGCTTGAGCTTCAACACGAAGTCCTGTATGTCGGATGAAGGCATCCTGTTGTCCAACATCAGTGTGATGTCATACAGGACCTGAGGTTTGCGTGAGTATCCGTTGTCTCATGTTTGGCTTATTGGTGTGCAGACTGGTGGTTCCTCACCGTACAGGCAGACACTCTCCGACTTCGGAGAAATCAGCGATCCTACTGGCTTTAGCCCTATTTGTGATGTTACAAGATGTGATGTCCAGCTGGGTTTTCCTGTTTGTGATGTTGCAAGATGTGATGTCCAAGTGGGTTTCCATGTTTGTGATGTTACAAGATGTGATGTTAAGGTGGGTTTTCCTGTTTGTGATGTTACAAGATGTGATGTTAAGGTGGGTTTTCCTGTTTGTGATGTTGCAAGATGTGATGTTACAAGATGTGATGTCCAGGTGGGTTTCCCTGTTTGTGATGTTACATGATGTGATGTTGAGGTTAGTTTCCCTGTTTGTGATGTTACAAGATGTGATGTTACAAGATGTGATGTTACAAGAAGTGATGTCCAGGTGGGTTTCCCTGTTTGTGATGTTACAGGATGTGATGTTGAGGTGGGTTTTCCTGTTTGTGATGTTACAAGATGTGACGTTACAAGATGTGATGTTGAGGTGGGTTTTCCTGTTTGTGATGTTACAAGATGTGATGTTGAGTTGGGTTTTCCTGTTTGTGATGTTACAAGATGTGATGTTGAGATGGGTTTTCCTGTTTGTGATGTTACAATATGTGGTGTTGAGGTAGGTTTCCCTGTTTGTGATGTTACAAGATGTGATGTCCAGGTGGGTTTCCCTGTTTGTGATGTTGCAAGATGTGATGTCCAGGTGGGTTTCCCTGTTTGTGATGTTACAAGATGTGATGTTGAGGTTATTTTCCCTGTTTGTGATGTTACAAGATGTGGTGTTGAGGTGGGTTTCCCTGTTTGTGATGTTGCAAGATGTGGTGTTGAGGTGGGTTTCCCTGTTTGTGATGTTACAAGATGTGGTGTTGAGGTAGGTTTCCCTGTTTGTGATGTTACAAGATGTGGTGTTGAGGTGGGTTTCCCTGTTTGTGAAGTTACAAGATGTGGTATTGAGGTGGGTTTCCCTGTTTGTGATGTTACAAGATGTGGTGTTGAGGTGTGTTTTCCTGTGTGTGATGTTACAAGATGTGATGTTGAGGTTAGTTTCCCTGTTTGTGATGTTACAAGATGTGACACTGAGATGGATTTCCCTAGTTGTGATGTTACAAGATGTGTTGAGGTGGTTTCCCTAGTTGTGATGTTACAAGATGTGATGTTGAGATAGGTTTCTGTGTTTGTGATGTTACAAGATGTGACGCTGAGGTGGGTTTCCCTGTTTGTGATTTTACAAGATGCCTGATAGTATTAGTTTATTGTTGTGGTTTTGCAAACTTTAATGTTATGGTTAGCTTAATGTTTGTGGGTTTGATGTTAGCATATTGTTTGAGATGTTACAATCTGTACGGTAGTCTCCAGACAATCTCGCTCAAACATGAATGCCTATGTTTGCTTGTCTTCTTCCACAGCTGCATGATGTCCTGTGCTCCTTCACAAGGCAACTGGTGTTACAGGGTAGTGGGCAATGCAGTGAGTGTTGGTGAAAGTCCTTTTGTGTCATCACGTTATGTTGTATGTTGGGGGACATCACATTATGCTGCATATTGAGGGACATCACATTATTTTGTATATTGGGAACATCACATTATGTTTTATGTGGGGGGGGGGGAAATCACATTATGTTGTGTGTGGGGGAATCACATTTGGTTGTATATTGGGAGCATTCCATTATGTTGTATGTTGGGAAACATCACATTATGTTGTATGTTTGGGGGGGGGGGGGCATCACGTTATTTGTATATTGGGGGACATCACATTATGTTGTATATTGGGGAACATCACACTGTGTTGTATGTGTTGTATATTGGGGGACATCACATTATGTTGTATATTGGGGAACATCACACTGTGTTGTATGTGTTGTACATTGGGGAACATCACATTATGTTGGGGGGGGGGGGAGATCACATTATTTGTATATTGGGGGACATCACATTATGTTGGGGGGGGGGGGGGATCACATTATTTGTATATTGGGGGACATCACATTATGTTGTATATTGGAGGCATCACATGTTGTATATTGGGGGACATCACATTATGTTGTATATTGGGGACATCACATTATGTTGTATATTGCGGGACATCACATTATGTTGTATATTTGGGACATCACATTATGTTGTATATTGGGAGGACATACATTATGTTGTATGTTGGGGAACATGACATTATGTTGTATATTGGGGGACATCACATTGTGCTGCATATTGGGAACATCACATTATATTGTTTATTGGGAACATCATATTGTGTTGTATATTGGGGGACTTCACATTATGTTGTATATTGGTAAGCATTATATTATGCTGTATATTATGGGACATCACATTATGTTGTATATTGGTAAGCATCATATTATGCTGTATATTATGGGACATCACATTATGTTGTATATTGGTAAGCATCATATTATGTTGTATATTGAGGAACATCACATTATGTAGCATGTCACGGAACATCACATAATGTGAGTTCCACATATATTTGTATTTGAATGGTCTACATGTAAACCTACACTACTGCCATGTATGCAATTCAATCAGTTTATAATTGCATCAATGCTTCTCTGAGAGTAAATTTCTTCTAATGTTGGGTGATGCTCACCAAACCCGACACCCCACATTGTGCCAACAGCTTTGGGTGGAGGAAGTACAAAGCCTACGAAGGTACAAGCCTTACCCTAGTGCGGGGAGATTCAGCCTAAAGACTAAATGTCATGGCAGGGCAGACCAGGCACTAAGCCTTGGCAGGCAACAGGTCTAGGATGGAAGTTCTGATGGGTGGACTGTTAGAGTATTGCTTTGCTGATCCGGCAGCTTCTGCAGCCTGCCTTGTTCCAGACATTGGTGTTACCTTTCCTCTTGAGTAAACCAGGCAGTCATAGAGAAGGACGGTCTCTAAATTCAGCCCAGGCTTTGTGTTATGGAGAGGTATAACTCTATTTTGCAAACTATCATCTGTCAAGACGGCAAGGTGCCAGTCATTAGAGTTTTCTCAATTATCGTAGCCATTAATGCTTGTATCTTCTGCAGATATTAGAGTTTTCTGAATTATCATGGCCATTGATGCTTGTATCTTCTGCAGATTTTAGAGTTTTCTGAATTAACGTAGCCATTGATGCTTGTATCTTATGCAGATATTAGAGTTTTCTGAAATAACACAGCCACTGATATTTGTATCTTATTCAGATATTAGAGTTTTCTGAAATAACCCAGCCACTGATATTTGTAGCTTATGCAGATATTAGAGTTTTCTTAAATGACCCAGCCACTGATATTTGTATCTTATGCAGATATTAGAGTTTTCTTAAACAACCCAGCCACTGATATGTGTATCTTATGCAGATATTAGAGTTTTCTTAAATAATCCAACCACTGATATGTGTATCTTATGCAGATATTAGAGTTCTCTTAAACAACCCAGCCATTTGTGTCTCTGCAGGTATTAAAGCATTGGTGATGCTGCTGCAGTTGGCACTGGTCAATGATGAGATGTTGGGTGACCTGATGTCTGTGATCAAACAGTGCCAGCTCTCAACTAGTCACAACCAGCTGGTTCTAGCTGTCAGAGAGGTTAGTGTCAGACATTTCACAAGCTCTAGTGAGGGTGGTTGAGAACATGAATCGTCCCAGTGGCAACAGGAATGTCAGTCCTGGACCAATTTCACATTCACTAAAGAAAAAGAGGTCAGCATAGTGGAATAGATAAGAGCGCTTGCTCTTAAACTTCCGGTGTGCTGATGCCGAGGTAGCGGGTTCTACCCTTACACCGGTTGGACAAAAATGCCCACCTATCATCCTTGACTTGAGGATGTTAATTACAAGTACCTCTGAAGTCGGAGACGGTTCGCCTCATGGCGAGAGACACTGTTAATAGGGAAAGCTAATACACACGCAAAATTCAGTCCAGTGCACTAGAAGTAATATCTTATATATAGACTACGCTTGAGTTCAAAGCGCAAAAAAAAAAAAAATATAAAAATGCTGTCGTCTCATATAAGACTTGGGACATAAATTACAAGTGCTCAGAAGTTGGAGTGGGTTTGCCTGATGGCGAGGGACACTGATAATAGGGAAAGGTAATCTGCGTGCAAAAATCATTCCAGTGCACTAGAATTAGTAGTATGTGTATGGACTATATTAGTTCAAAGCAAGCGAATGTTAACCCTTTACAGGGCAGACGCTTGTCCGTTTTGTAGCCCTGAATGGGCAAGATTTTTTCAGGTTTGGTAAAATTTCGGGTCGCGTTAGTAAAAACATCACAAATAAGGTGTTAGTCAACCGATTTTAGTTAAATAAACAACACCATGAAGGAAAAAGCATGCAGAATATGTTACTCACATGATTGTTGTCGGTAATCCATATATGAACACAAATATTTACGAAACACAGCATATTGTTTGTGATTTTCCGTCATCTATACGGCAATTTACAAACACTTTCAGAATCATAATCACTTTCTTTAAAGTCTGACTCAAGACTGCTAATGCAAAGTAACGCTTTTCACTGATATCTAGCTGCGATTAATAGTCAACTTCGCGCCCTTTAATGTCACTTAAATTGAACCTAGCGAAATCTCGGTTATCACTTGAAGAATCACCGAAATCCGTTTTGAAAAACTAAGCGTAAAAACCCCGAAAACTATCAAAAAAAAGTCCGTAAAAGTCCGTTCAAATTCATAGTAGCGCTTACAAATGGTGGCCACGTTGTCAAGCTATCGGCGAAAGCGAAACTAGCCGTCGGAAGTATCGGAACGCCGAGAGATCGCGTTTTTACAATGCACAATAGTATCAGACTTTTCAGACGATCTGCCCGTTTAAGCGACCGGACGGAAATGGACGTTCTGCCTGGTAAAGGGTTAAACTAAAATGAATTTAAAAAAAAACAAAATTGGGACTTTTGGGGTCAAATTTTACAGAAAAATTCTTAGATATGTCATGGACTGAGAATAAGAAAAATATTCAAATTTGAAAAGACCTTGAACTTTGAAAAAAAAAAAAACAGTTAAAAATATAAACAGTGTCACGTCTGGGAAATAAAATACTTTGGCCGTAGTATTAAACATCACTGTTTTGGAGAGGACAGTGATGGGAGGCGTGGTTCCTAGAAGAAAAGGCAGCGGTCGACCAGTGCGAAGATGACACTGGACATTGCAGACACCTGGGGCTTGAGGGTGTATGAGGCGGGAGAAATGGGTATGGGTACAGAGCGGCTTGTTGCCATGTCATGAGAGTGACTTTCAGCAAAGGACCTGCTATTTTATGATGCACCCTTGCTTACAACACTCATCCTTTTTTCTCCTGTATCATTGATTAATAATGGTGGTATCAAAGAAAATGGTGATACCAAAATGTGACGTAGAAATAGAAGGAAAAATTCTTAACCAAGTGGATAATTTTAGATACCCAGGGGCATTTATAACATCAGATGGAAGATGTACAAAATGAAGAGTGTTTTATGCAATAAGTCACTATCACTGAATGTAAGAAAGAGAGTGCTGAAATGCTATGTAGAACCAGTTTTGCTGTATGGCAATGAATCTTGGAATGTAAATGAACAAATTAAGAAGAAATTAGAAGCAACAGAGATGTGGTTCCTGAGACAAATGTTGCGAATTCCTTGGACTGCTAGAGTAACTAACAACGACTGCCTGAAACAGGCTAATGAAACTAGAACATTATATACAACAATAAGAAAGAGACAAACATCTTTCTTCAGTCATGTGATAAGAAGAGAGGCATTGGAAAACATCGTGACAACTGGAAAGATTGAGGGGAAGAAAGGCAGAGGCAGACCAAGAGAAATGATGCTGGATGGATTGAGACAGTGGCATGGAGGAATATCATCAGCAGAGTTGATACAGAACACCAAGGACCGAGATCTGTGGAGAGCCATGAACGCCTACGCCAGCTGCCAGGGCACTTGATGATGATGATCATTGATTAATGCGACATGCCTTCTTTTTCTTCTTGTTCTGTCTGTTATTTCCCCAGTGAGCAAAGACTTGCGTCAACCCGTTCTATCCTTTATCTCCTTTAGCTCTTTCCATGTCCTCCCCATACTGCAAGAGGGGTTCAAATGAAATCCTGAAATGGTTTGTTTTCTTCTGTGAATATATTCTGAAAAAGTAAAGAACAAATGTATCATTTTTCGATGTAGTCACCACTGCATTCAATGCAAGTCCTCCGGCGCTGATAAAGTGCTTGGATTCCTGTAGAAATATCAACTCTGGGGTCACTACTCGGTGTGCCTGACCCGGTCGTGAACAGTCTGTCACAGAAGTCACACCGTTTTGAACCTTTCTACTCCATTATTGATGAACCATCAATGAACATCATAGTAAACGGGCAGATACTAGAACAAGTAACAAGTTTCTCTTATCTTGGACATATAATAACAGATTACGGCAGAAGTAAAATGGAAATCAAAAAGAGAATAGGAATGGCCAAAAATGCTTTCAACGGCATGAAATCAGTATTAACACCTAGAGAGATTAATAACGCATTAAAAATGAGAATTGTCAAATGCTACACTACTGCATGGTGCGGAATCCTGGATATTGAACAAACAACTAGAAAGTCGCATAGAAGCCCTGGAGATGTGGATATACAGACGAATAGGTCATATTTCATGGAAATAAAAACAATCAAATGCAGAGGTCCTAGAAAAACTGGGAATGAAGAGAGAGTTGATAAAAGAAGTAGAGAGAAGACAAGTGAAATATTTTGGCCACGTTAAAAGACATGATACTTTTATAAAAATAATACTGGAAAGCAAGGTTGAGGGCAAGCGAGCAAGAGGTAGACAACGATACAAGTGGGAGGATAACATCAAAAGATGGACGAACATATAGCCTGACAGAATGTACAGTCAACGTGAGAGATAGACAGTGTTGGAGATCCATTGCAGCCAACCTTCATTGCGGAGACGGCATCTGATTGATTGATTGACTCCATTATTATACCTTAAACATAGTGTTATCTCCATGGTTTTCTTGTGGTGTTTGCTGATGAAGGCTTGTTGCCGTAACAATCCTCTGTTTTACTGTTTTAATTTGAAAATCTGCTTATTATACCTTAAATGTAGCGTTATCTCCATGGTTTGTTTTCTTGTGGTGGTGTTTGCTGATGAAGGCTTGTTGCTGTAACAATCCTCTGTTTTACCGTTTTAGTTTGTAAATCTGCTTACTATACCCTAAATATAGTGTTATGTCCATAGTTTGTGTTCTTTGTGTTTTCTTATTGTTTGCTGATGAAGGCTTGTTGCTGTAACATCCTGTTTTCCCACAATTCTGTGTTTTAAAACTGCCCTACAATTCATGTTTTTCTATTGTTTACATTTGCTGGGAGAGAACAGAACCAGTTAGCCAGCCCTATATATCTTCTGGATGTTGAACTCAGTCACTACACATTTTATACATGTTAAATTTGTCAAACTGTGTTTTCCAAGCTGTCAACCTTTCAACCAGTTGTCTTACTTTGTCTTCAGGTCTTAGCAGTATCGTTACCCAGTGAGATGTACCGACTTGTGAAAATCATCCTTGTGTTCCTAGCCAATCAGGATCAGCCGTTCCCTGTCGACAGTGGCTTGTTGGTTTCAGAGTCACCAACAGGTTGTGGTAATGAATTCATTTATTGATTGTATTCATCCATTACTGTAACCTGGTACTATAATTTGTTACTTCTGTTTGAATTATGGGCAGTGAGTAATGAAATGTTGACAAGAAGTTGAAGGCAGTGGAGATGTGCTTCTTGAGAAGAATATTAAGAGTTAAATGTTGCAAAGTTCTTAGAATATTACGGAACAAGAAAAAGACGCATTTATGTTTATTTTTTAATCTGATTTAAAAAAAATTATCATTGTTATTTTTACACTGATTTCCGTTTGCCGGGTTTGTGATCATTGTATGGTATGTACACTAAGTCTGTTTTTATTATCTCTCACTTTTTTGGGGCAGGGGTCACGCAAACCCAGCTGTTTTCATGTTGAATTGTTATATCCTGCCGCACCCGTTAATTCTCTTTTCTGTTATTCTGAGACGTACAGGACGTTGCGGTCAACACCAGCATTTTTCAGTTGCTGTTGATGTACTAGGCAAGTTTTACATTCAGTAATTTGCCATTGCTTTCTGAACAACCGGCTCACATACCCCCGTATGTTACCACCGCGACGCGAACCACTGCCGATCCTTGCAGCTGCTGTTTTCCCCACATGGATATAAGGGATTACGAACAATGTATACATTTCTTCTTTTTCATCCATATATTCTAAGGATTTTTCTGTAACAAAAGCCTCTTTGTTTTCTTCTTGAGTGGTTATTAAATCGATCGTGATTCATACTAAAAGCATGAGAAATACATCCACGGGTACAGCACTTATAAAAATCCAGAAAAGAAGAAGAGTTAAAAGGCAGGAAGATTGAAATCATTGCACCGGGTTTTATCCCATATGGCTCGGCCTCTTTCTGCTGGGTGGCTTGCTGAAAGCATCACACAAAGCACAAACTTTGTGTTCCAGAAAATGTGTATTTCTGAGCTGTATCTGGTACAGTGTTACGGAATATCTTCTGCAGTTTGATATGGCTGCCTGCATGGATGTGGCTATAAACCCTTTCTTTTAACTTTGTGCACACCAAACCCAACACCCCACTTTGGGCCAATGGCTTCGGGTGGAGGAGCACATTTGAGAGGGTACTATAGCAGGGGGGGGGGGGCTAAAGTAGACTGGATCGTACAATGGTTTGCATCCCAGAGATCCCGCTCTCATAAATGATAACAAAGGCCGACGATGACGAAGTTTCAGGTTTATTGGTGGCGCTTCGTATAAAAGGCATAGCAGCCTACAAAGGTTGTTGACATTCAAAAGATTCACAAAGGTTAATCAGGCTCAACTCGATTCAACACATTCCAGATGATATCCTAATAACTACAGCGACCTCACCAGCTGGCGGTGAAGCTATCACTAACTTTGTTGTCATCTCCCGACACCCATAGCTACCCCTAACTATGGTGCTCAATCGTGCATTATTCGCTAACCTATCCTTACCTTGCGCACCATCCCTACAACTAACCTTATAACAGGGTACTCTGTTATAGTACAAGCCTTTTCCTAGTTCGAGGAAATACAACCTAAAAGATAAATGACATGGCAGGGCAGACCAGGCCCTAAGCCTTGGCCAGTAACTGGTCCAGGATGGAAGCTCTGACAGGTGGACAGTTAGAGCATTGCTTTGCTGATCCGACAGCTTCTGCAGCTTGTTTGTTCAATGTAACCATCGTCTGTCAAGATGGCCAGGTGCCAGTGAATAATGTGGCTAAAGTGCCTGTTGCGTCATATTCTGAGCCTAATGATAGTGGGCAAAACTGTTGTACATCCTTAATTGCAGTCATCTGCCTGTGTGTTAACAAGGCCATAAAGGAAACCAAGAATAGCAACAATGTATCCCATCATGCATGTTGTCAAAGGCAACTAAGAAAGGTTGGCTGGCGAGTGGCTACCTCCCCCGAGTAGACAACTTGACTCAAATCCAACCATTCATGAACAAGTCTGCGAAGGGCTTGGTGTGAGTTGCTTGAGGGCCTCTGCTCCTTTGGAAGATGACAGGCATAAGAAGAAGAGGAATGCAGCCATTGCACTGCAGTTGTATTCCGATCCATTGGAGTAGGTTCAAAACCCCTTCAAGACTCAATCAAGCCATAAATACTGGCCTAGCTTCATGTCCCCACTATGTCAATCAATCAGGTGCATTTCCACAATGATTGATTGATTGATTGATTGATTTAGGAACCGACATCACAGCATTCGGGACATTCCCATAAGCGCTCCGTCCCCATCCTCAGCAACCAGCGAAGAGTTCCAACACTAATAGTTCCAATATGTCCGTCTCGCCTTTCCTCTGAGCGTCGAGCGTCGGCCAGATCCCCTCGTCACTCCTCGCTGCCTCATTCTAACCAGACTATGGTGATCCATTTGCTCTTCCGAGGTGTACACGTGCTCCCACAAGGCCGCAACCACATCTGCCTTGTCATGCATCAATACTCCACCAAGCTCTGCCGAGCCAGCCAATCTGTCCGCCTGTTCATTCCCCAGCACACCGGCATGCCCAGGAGAAAAGATCCAGGTGATGCTTGCTACCCGTGACCTCCGAAGCGAAGCAAGCCACTCTGCACGAAGCTTTCCTGTTCTCACCCTTCTCAGCGTGCTTTCTGAGTCAGTTACAATCACAATGTGTGTATGTATCGTGTTTTATAGCTGGATAAAATGTGATGAAGGTTGGCTGCCATAGATCTCCAACACTGTCTATCTCTCGCCTTGATTGTACATTCTGTCAAATTGCTGTTCGTCCATCTCTTGATGTTATCTTCCCACTTGTGTCGTGTCTACCTCTTGCTCGCTTGCCCTCAACCTTACCTTCCAATATGGTTTTTATAAGAGTGTTATGCCTTTTAACGTGGCCAAAATATTTCAGGTGCCTCTTCTTTATTTCTTTCATCAACTCTTTTCATTCCCAGATTTTCTAGAACCTCTGTATTTGATTGTTTCTGTTTCTGTGAAATACAACATATTCTTCTGTATATCCAGAGACATATATCAATATGTCACATTTATACCAATATGTCACATGGCATGGACACAGGGTCTCTTCCTTTTTTTAAACTTTAAATCCATAACCATGTTTGAATTGTATCGCCAAGAACACCACTGTACCAGGGAGGCTTCTCATTTGGGAATTTAAATACAGACACCATAAATAAAATATTGCACGATTTATTGCCTGGCATATATCGCTGCATCTCGTCATGTGCATACTGCAGTGGTGTACTGTGCAAACCGCTTAAGGCGATCTTGGATGTGGCGAATTTCTGTTATGAAGAACAATATTGTATTGTACATTGTAAATGCATTACTATATGCTTGAACTCTTATAAGAGGAATTTATGATAAGAAAAACTATTTTTTGGGTCACAGGTGAGTTCGCTTTATTAGGTCTGCACTGTATCATGTTATGTGAAAAAATTAATAATACTTTGGCTGAGATATGAAGACATTGTCACTGATATTACGTGAATGTGTAGGACATTATATCCACGGATATAAATTCAGTAAGGGAATACATTGTTATGAATTTATGTGGGAATCCTTGAGTTTGAGCATAGATGATGTCTTCTGTTGTCTTATGTGGAAGAGCACTGGGTATTAAGTGACAAGGTAAGGTCACAAATACTGAAGTATTGGAAAGATCAGGTTGTGTGATGGTTTGTTCCATGCTCAGTCTTCGTAAGCTTGGTTAGGACACATTAGGAGGATGGACGACAGTAGAATACCAACGGACATCATTTTGGTGAATGACAGATGCGTAAGAGACCTTGGAGTCACTATGATACAAAGTGTGTGTAAGTGGGACGTGATTGATACAGGCATCAGTATTGCATCGTGGGAGCAAGTCACCGCTGATCATGTTGCATGCAAGGCAAAGATCAAAAATGTAATAAAGACAAAGGAGAAAATGATTGTAGACAGATAACACACTGAGCGTATGAGACATCAAGTGGTGCATGATAGTGGAAATGACCTTGTGTTCACATGAATCCATTGTGGACGCACATTTACCACGAAAATTGGTCTGACCAGTCACACTCACTCCTGCCATGGGCTGTAGTTATGCCTTTTTTTAAGCACAATGTAACAATCGTTTATCAAGATAGCCAGGTGCCATTTGTCTTATATGGTCAGTAAGGTCGCTGAACTTGACCATCATTCCCCAGATGTCCAGTTGCATGTTCAGGCCAGCCAGCTCCTCACAGATGCAGTTCTACAGCTGAGTATAACGGAGCTTCCGGTGGAGTCCAGCTGCCACATTGTGTCGAACTACCAGGCTGCGCTACAGGTAAGTGTTGGCATCCTCTTCTTCTTTTCTCTTCTTCTTGGTTCCTCTCGTGAGGGAAGTGCATCACATCTAGTTACTCACCTCAAAGGTCAGTGTGTCCAACTTTGGCATGCATTTGTGCTGATTGTCTAGAAACATGCAGCTTGCACGAATACTTAGTACGTCTCAAAATGCCTAAGTCCTTAAATGTGTACCATATCCTCAGTACACCGGAAGGTGTGAGAAAGGGTGCTTGACATACTTTATTTCACACACATGCACATGCACACACACAGTTTTTAATTGTTTTTTTAGGGGGGGGGGGTGGGAGTTTTGTTTGTTCTTACCATTTGTTTTATGTTAATTTATTTTAGGTATTAGTTTGACAGAAGTCACCCCTATCACTAACATGCTTCACAGAGAGCAGGGCATTCTGGGAGGAGTGGGGTCAAACATGCTTCCTGCAGAGGTCATACTTTGAGTCAAGAGTCAGGGACAGGGAACATCTGTTGGCTTTTTCCCCTGGGGTGTGCTGGTGTGTTGGGAAGTGGGCAGGCGGATGGGTTGGCTGGATCTGCACCGCTGAGCGATGCATTGGTGCATGACAGATGTGGTCAGGGTCCCTTGGCAACATGTATAGTAGGGAAGAACAGATAAATAATGTTGTGGAGAGAATTGTGTGATGGGGAGTGACCATAGGATCTGGCAGACACTCATTTAGCTAGCTAGTTAGTCAGTCAGTTAGTCAACAGATCATTCTCATTACACATTGAATCATTCAGTCCATAAGTGCTCAGATCCCCTCCTCAGTAAATCCCGCAGCGTGTAGCGGCTCACAACACCAGTTCTGTGTAGGTTTATTTATCTTCTTTGGCTTCCTGCATAGTGTTCTTGTCTGGCCACACCTCTTTTAACTTGCTGTTCTCACAGTCTGACCATGGTTGTAGATTCACAGTCATCACTTGGTTCTCGCAAACATCTTACTTTTTGTAGAGCATTCAGTATATCAGCCTGGTCCATGGCTTGTCCGTCCTCCACAGTAGCCTTACCCACAAGCCTCTGAGGAAAGGCCACATAGACACATAGTCTGCAACTGGTACCATTAGTATTTGAACTCTTTACTGGCTGTTGAAGATGAAGATGGAGCATGTATGGGAATATCTCGAGTGCTGTGATGTTGGTTCTTGACTTATCTCAACATAGAAGATGGGATCTTATTTTAAAACTTCCATTTAGTTGTTCATTTATATATTGCTTCTTCTCTGTGTATACCACGGAGGAGCAAATGGATCACCATGGTCTGGCAAGAATGAGACAGAGGAGTGACGAGGGGATCAGGCAGATGCTCGACACTTAGAGGAAAGGTGAGATGCACATATAATCAGATTGCTACTGGTACTATTGAGGTTGGAACTCTTCGCTGGCTTCTGAGGATGGGGACGGAGCGCTTATGGGAATGCCCCGCATGCTGTGATGTCGGTTCTTAAATCAATCAATCAATCAATCACATTGCTTCTTTTTCAGGCACTTCTTCAACATGAAACTCGAGCATTCTGCTTTCTTGTGGACTTGTTCTGTCACTGCTGTTCAGTTCTGTCAGTCATCACAGATCAGCCTGCCCAGATTCTGCAGGTTTCTGCCATGAACCTCTTGATGAAGATGAAGACTTTTTTCTCTAGAAAATCTAAAGCAACAGATGAGATCAAGGCAGAGGATGTGAGGTTAGAGTATGCTAGAGGTGTTGCCAGCATTGAGGATTATATTGAGTGTGTCAACGAGGACAGTGTGAAACAGATTTTGATGACTCAGTTGATGAATGTTTTGTGATAGATTTGTCAATAGGGAGTGGCATCCTTGTTTTTGGATAAAGAAATATTTAGTTAGAAAGAGACATTAGTTGTTCGACTAACCTATCAATGGAGAGAGATAGAGAGACAAGGATGTTGGTTGTTGGGCTGACCAGTAAAGACACAGAGTGATTTGTTATTAGAGTAACCAATAATAGACAGAGAGAGATAGGAGGAAAGATGTTGGTTGTTCGACTAACCTGTCAACAGATAGAGTGAGAAGGATGTTGGTTGTTAGGCTAACCAATAACAGACAGAGATGGGGGAAGGGTGTTGGTTGTTAGATTAACCAATCAAGAGACAGACAAATTTGTTTTTCAGCTAAGCATTCAACAGACAAAGAGATGGAGAGATTGGCTAGTAATGAATAAAGAAGAAAGAGAGATAGAGAGATTGGTTGTTCAGATAACCAATCAACAAACAGAGAATTTGGCTAGTAATTAATCATGTGAGAGAGAATAAGAGATTGGTTGTTCAGTTAACCAATAAGTAGAGAAACCTCTCATTTACTGATATAGTAATGTTTATGCAAGAAGTCCATTTTGTTGCTGTTTAAAAAAAAAAAATGGAAATATGTGTTGTTGTAATTAAAAATATGTTGAGACCTCCAAATAGTGTGCATATGTGTCTCTGCGGACCAATGTTTAGTCCGCAGTTGGCAAAGGATATGGCAGAATATGTTCGGCAAACTGTTCTGCCTGTCCACATACGCACAGGAGTGTTGGAGACATTGGTTCAATTAAAACACAATTCACTTAAGACAATGTTTTCCTGTTGTGAATTTGAATAAAGACAAAAATAATATATTGCAGAATTTTGTGTCCATACACAGAGAAGATTGTTCCAGATGTATTGGTGTTACCTTTCCTCTGGATTAAACTATGCAGACATAGAGAGGGATCATGCTGCATGGGCAACACGTGGTCTCTAAATTCAGCCCAGGCTTTGTGTTATGGAGAGGTATAACTCCAGTTTATAAACTATCATCTGTCAAGACAGCCAGGTGCCAGTCAATTAGTCAGTCAGTCATTCAGTCCATACACACTACTTATAGCAGCACTGGACTTAATGTTGTGTGTGGATTATCTTTCCCTATTACCTGTGTCCCTCGCCATCAGGCAAACCCTCTCTGACTTTAAGGGTACTTGTAATTTACGTCCCCAAGTAAAGGACAAGAAGTCAACATTTTAATCCAAACAACTGTTTGGTGTAGGTGTTGAACCCCTTACCTCGGCATCAGCACACGGGATGTTTAAGAACATGTGTTCTCTTCCATTCAGCCAGGCTGACCTCCAGCCTGACATATTTCGCTGTATATCGTCATGTGCATCCAGCAACCGACATCTTCCATAGCATGGCACTTATTTATTAGAATTTCGACATGTGACAGACAGAGTGGCCTTCAGTGTGCGTTCTACCACAAATAGCCAATATGTAGTGAGATTTGAACACACACCTGCTGTACAAATAAGTAAATCACAATCATGTAAACAAACAGACATGGTAGTTTCTTTCAGACTAATTGTGGTGACAATGAAACGCGAGATGGTGTATTTTGTGTATGTCAGCTAGTAGTATTCATTTTACATTGCTTTGATTTATTTGAACCTGTTCTATTGGCTGCACCTGATGAGATACAGCAAAATATGCCAGGCAATAAATTGTGCAGGATATTGTGTCTTTATTATCCATGTTGTTCACACATTCCCAGTGCTTTAGCATTTGTTCATATTTTTTTGTTGCTGGTGGTTAAATGCATAATCTATTCAAACAGAATCTATTCAAACATCCATCGGTTTGTTAAACATGTCGCTTAAAAGTCGACATATCCCATATGGCTCAGCCTCTTTCCGCAACGCAGAAAGCTTCGCACAAAGAACAAACTCCGTAGCTCCAGCGATGACCCCCAATAGTCTTTAAAAAATGCACTCATGAACTGAAGGACGTGGCCCGGAATCGAACGCACAACCTTTGGAGCCCAAGTCAGGTGGAGACTCCCAAGTCAAACATGTAATCTATTCAAACAATCTATTCAAACATCCATCGGTTCACTAAACATGCAATCTATTCACACAAATAATCAGTTCAAACAATCTTTTTTTAAATAAAATAATCTATTTAGTGATTTAATATATCCAGTTGCAGTCTATTCACACAATTATATTGTCTTATTGACCCGTTCCTATTTGGCCCTAGATTTGTCACTGTTGATAGACTCCAAATCCGCCTTGTCATTGTCCACTTGTGCGTCTTCAACAGAGGCTTCCTCTTCCTTGGTCGACTCGGTGCCGATCATCATCACGTACTTGTAGTTGGGCATGCCTGAGCGATCGTCGTTGTGCTGGCGTTCCGTGTGGTCAGCTATCACCTGCAGGAGATACAGTAACATGCATTCAAATCCTTTTACATTGAAATGTACAGATTCCTCTCTCATTTCATTAGTCTTTCCTCTTCTACCCTGAAATTTAGAGATTCCTTTCTGACTTCATTAGTCTTTCCTCTTCTATACTGAAATGTACAGATTCCTTTCTCATTTCATTAGTCTTTCCTCTTCTACCCTGAAATTTAGAGATTCCTTTCTGACTTCATTAGTCTTTCCTCTTCTATACTGAAATGTACAGATTCCTTTTTAATTTCATTAGTCTTTCCTCTTCTACCCTGAAATTTAGAGATTCCTTTCTGACTTCATTAGTCTTTTCTCTTCTACCCTGAAATTTAGAGATTCCTTTCTAATTTCATTAGTCTTTCCTCTTCTACCCTGAAATTTAGAGATTCCTTTCTAATTTCATTAGTCTTTCCTCTTCTACCCTGAAATTTAGAGATTCCTTTCTAATTTCATTAGTCTTTCCTCTTCTACCCTGAAATTTAGAGATTCCTTTCTGACTTCATTAGTCTTTCCTCTTCTACCCTGAAATTTAGAGATTCCTTTCTGACTTCATTAGTCTTTCCTCTTCTACCCTGACATTTAGAGATTCCTTTCTGATTTCATTAGTCTTTCCTCTTCTACCCTGAAATTTAGAGATTTCTTTCTAATTTCATTAGTCTTTCCTCTTCTACCCTGAAATTTAGAGATTCCTTTCTAATTTCATTAGTCTTTCCTCTTCTACCCTGAAATTTAGAGATTCCTTTCTAATTTCATTAGTCTTTCCTCTTCTACCCTGAAATTTAGAGATTCCTTTCTGACTTCATTAGTCTTTCCTCTTCTTCCCTGAAATTTAGAGATTCCTTTCTGACTTCATTAGTCTTTCCTCTTCTACCCTGACATTTAGAGATTCCTTTCTGATTTCATTAGTCTTTCCTCTTCTACCCTGAAATTTAGAGATTCCTTTCTAATTTCATTAGTCTTTCCTCTTCTACTCTGAAATTTAGAGATTCCTTTCTGACTTCATTAGTCTTTCCTCTTCTACCCTGAAATTTAGAGATTCCTTTCTAATTTCATTAGTCTTTCCTCTTCTACCCTGACATTTAGAGATTCCTTTCTAATTTCATTAGTCTTTCCTCTTCTACCCTGACATTTAGAGATTCCTTTCTAATTTCATTAGTCTTTCCTCTTCTACCCTGACATTTAGAGATTCCTTTCTAATTTCATTAGTCTTTCCTCTTCTACATGGACATTTAGAGATTCCTTTTGGACTTATTGGTCATAACCATTTTGCCGCAGAGACTCCCAAAAATATTTAAAATAGCGAGAAAAGAGAAGGTGCCAACTTTGAATTACCTTGTTGGTGGTTCGTCTGATCATGTCCCATGAAAACTTGACGTCCTCGGAGTCTGTGTACCGTCCGGACACCACGAACCGCAGCCAAAATTTGAACCCGATCCTGGCACCTGTCATTTTGATCACAGCTGATTTGTTGATCTGTTTCAGGATCTCGTGGTTAATCTTGTTGTTGTCTGGTCTCTGAGGGAAATCAGCGAGGTAGCTAGAGGTGTGTGAATACTTATCCTGATGATGGTGATTCATACATGGGGTTGTGTGATCTTGTAGCTGAGAAACCTTGATGTTTCTCTTAGAATCAAGGATGTCACACTAAGTAATATTGCCACTCATCATCAAATTCTGCTCTTAAATGATTCCGTGCTAAACAAAAAAGGTTTGGACCAAACAAAAATGGATGGCGGGAAATGGGAAGTATGGATGTGTCACAGTTATGACTTAAAAGTTGTTAATATGGTAGCAGACATGTTGTATAATAACACATTGCTACATTTTAGCAATGTTGATTGATTGATTGATTTAGGAATCGACATCACAGCATTCGGGGCATTCCCATAAGTGCTCCGTCCTCATCCTCAGCAGCCAGCGAAGAGTTCCAACACTAATAGTACCAGTAGTAATCTATTTATTTTAGCAATATATAAGCAATTAATCAGTTAATCCAGTGTTTCCCAACCTTTTTTGTGCCATGCCCCACTTAAGCCTTTCTAATATTCATATTGCCCCCCCCCCTCCCCCCCCCCCCCCCCCCCCCCTCAACATATACATTATTTTTAATATTCAAAAATTGATATGTTCACTAAAGAAACTTGAATGATAGGTTTTAGGAAGAAATCACTAGGTAATTATTGAGCAAACACAGATTCAAGTACAAAATAATTTTAATGAAAGATTTTTCTATATTATTTTAATTATTAGTAATTATTTATTATTTAAATTTAGTGAGATCCTTGCGATTGATGCTTGCTGCAAAGAGATCTTATGTCAGGTTCCAATTTAGTTAACTTCAGTCTCAAGTCTCCCCGTTTTGTTATATTCAGCCGATTTCTTCCATTTTCGAATTGCCCCCCTTAACAGTCAAATTGCCCCCCTGTGGGGCGTGGGCCCCACGTTGGGAAACACTGAGTTAATCTGTTACAAGTTAAACAATTCTACCAACTGAAAATTGAGAAACTGTTCGATTTAATTAAATCTTTTATTTGACTAAATGAAAACTGGGAAAAACATTTTTGGGGACTGAATTATTTAAGAAAAAACCGGGATTGTCCCAGGAAAACTGGGACATCATAAAAAGCATGTCTCGGAAACTAAAATACTTTGGCTATGTTAAACATTAAGAGGCTTGGAAAGAACAGTGATGGAAGGCATGATTCCTGGAAGAAGAGCCCGGGACGACGAGTATGAAGATGGACGCAAGAGATTTCAGATACCTGGGTGTGAGACGGGAGAAAAGGCCAGAGATGAGAGCGATGATCTGCAGTGGACCTGCTAGTTGACAATGATCTCTGGGATCATAACTCTGAGTTCTAACTGAGTCAATGCCATGGGATGATAAACAAATTGACTTCCTGAAAGTTCCCGTATCTGCCATGGGCTTATAAACAGTGGTGTTCCTTCTGTAACCCCGTTTAATGTGATATATACTACAACATGTCTGCTATTATATTAAAAACTTTTAAGTCATAACTGTGGCACATCCCTACTTCCCATTTTCCGCCATCCATGTTTTGAGGTCCAAACCTACTTTATGCTTTGTCCAAACCTACGTTTTGTTTGTTCCACACCTACTTTTTGTTTTGTCCAAACCTATGTTTTATTTGTTCCAAACACCTTTTTTTTGGTTTGGCATTGAATCTGTTAACGTGCTGTTACAGATGACAGCTGTATTAATTATTATCTCCATGTTTTTAACAACCATACTGTCATTACAAGTTGTAGTCAAATGGATATTTAAAATTCATAAGCAGGGCGAAACAAAACAAAACGCTCAATAGAAATCATTCTATCATGATAATAGAATGTAAAGGACCCTTTTACACACAAGCCTGAAGCCATATTGAGCATTTGTTGTTAGGCCTAACTTCTATTGCCCGGTCAGCACTAGAGAGACGATGTGGACTTTACTTCTCAAGACATTTCCAGGTACCCATCTTAGAAGATGTACAATAGAGATTAAGAACAGAACAGGGCAAGCAAAGGCTGCATTTCAGAAAATGAAGAATATTTTATGCAATAAATCACTATCATTGAATGTAAGAGAGTGCTGCAATGGTATGTAGAACCTGTTGTGCTGTATGGCTGTGAATCTTGCAATGTAAATGAACAAATTAGGAAGAGATTGGAAGCAACTGAGAAGTGGTTCCTGAGACGAATGTTGCAAATTCCTTGGACTGCCAGAGTAACTAACGATTGCCTGAAACAGGCTAATGAAACTAGAACATTACATACAATAATAAGAAAGAGACAAACAAATTTCTTTGGTCATGCGATGAGAAGAGAGGCATTGGAAAACATCGTGACAACTAGAAAAATCGAGGGGAAGAGAGACATCCAAGAGAAATGATGCTGGATTGATTGAGACGGTGGCATGGAGGGATAGCATCAGCAGAGTTGATCCAGAACACCAAAGACCGAGAACTGTGAAAAGCCATGAACGCCTACGTCAACTGGCAGTGCACTTTTTGATGGTGATTTTAGAGGGAAACAACTGTCGAAGTCGGAACACGATGCTGCGGAACTGTAAAGCAAACATCTACAAACTACAGTGGAAACTGCACCATCCTGTATATAACCCAAGCACAGATAGCGCACAGCAAAAGTCGATCGCGGCAGAATAAGAAAGGCTGGGATTTGAGGTCAATGTGTAAAATGCGTGTCGCTATGCGAATTCAAAACCATGACTACGGGACGGCAAGCAAAGGTCTACCACGTAATTAGTAATTGTCCCTCAGGTTCTAGCATCTAGGGATTTAAGAGTTAAGTCCAAAATGCATTGATTTTCAGCTCATATGAGCCCCGAAAAGCATGTCCACCTTTCAGAGTGAGGTTGGTATAGAGCAGTGGTTCTCAACCTTTTTTGGCCCATATTCACCATATTTTCAGAACGTCATTCCCCTCTTTAGTATTTCCTACCTAAAAATCCCGCCCCGCCCCTACACAGTATACGTAATAATGGAAGCTAAATTTAATAGCACATACTAAAACAAGTCTAGACGTCCTCATAAAACATGATTTGTGGGTCTACTTACTTTATAAATTGAATTTTAGAAGGGTGAGACGTACAGAACCGTACAGTATAAAGGGGAAAAAATATCAAGTAATCGGTTCTTGTATTAACGCGATCTTGAAATAATCTTAATTCCCCCCCCCCCCCCCCCGGAAACCCTAACCCTAAAATTTCCGCCCTGCGGGGGGGGGGGGGATTTCCCAACCGGTTGAGAACCACCGGTATAGAGGCTTTCCTCTCGACTCCATACTGAAGTACAGTATACGGACATGTAAACAATATAAAATAACACATCATAATGCAGTTTTACAGAACAGAATTATGAAACATAAGGACGTTCCGCTGACTAGTCTTCATCAGCAAACAAATACATACACAAAACACAACACATAGTCACGGAGAAGACCCTCCAGTGATTATATTAAGGCAAAAGAACGGAATGGGAATAATGAACAAAAAATGAGAAAAATGGAGAGAAAATGTAATATATATATATATATATATATATATATATATATATATATATATATATATATATATATATATATTGCTACTTATCTCGGAATCCAAGGCTGTGATACTAACGTGTATTTACCCTGATACTCTTATATAGGCTATCTCCCTGGCCTAGGAGTCAGCGTTTTTCTCCGTAATCCCGTATATTCTCGTGAGACGTAACCTGCGCGAGAATCGGTAGCGGTTCTCGCCGCGTTGGTAACTTACGTGGTATGTGAACCGGCCGCTCAGAAAGCAATGACAAATTACTGAGCGTAATATTTCCAAGAAATCAACAATCAGCTGAAAGATGCTGATGTTGACAGCGATGTCCTGTAAAGGATATGCGTACAACTCTTATATAGACATACGTGGGAGTCTCTAGACCAGTGTTTCCCAACCTTTTTGTGCTATGCCCCACCTAAGCCTTTCTAAAATTCTTATT
This sequence comes from Cepaea hortensis, assembly GCA_963921405.1. Classification (NCBI taxonomy): domain Eukaryota; kingdom Metazoa; phylum Mollusca; class Gastropoda; order Stylommatophora; family Helicidae; genus Cepaea; species Cepaea hortensis. Next base: position 93,427,121 of record OY992884.1, on the reverse strand, counting down.
GCCCCCCCCCCCCCTTCCCCCCAACGTTTGTACCATTTTTAATATTCAAAAATTGAAATATTCACTAAAGAAACTTGCATTTTTTTAATGGTTCCCCCGCCTCTCCCCTTTTTTTGTGTGGACCCTTAGTCTCACAGTGAGCTGTATTGCCCACAGTGGTCCACCAGGCCCACATCTAAGGTGAAGATATGTGATGGGTGTTTATTTGATCATCCCGGCCCCCGACCTGACCAGGCGCACTACTGGGGGGAGAGCAGTAAATGCACCAGATCCTAGCCAAAGGACCGATAGGTTTTATGAAGAAATCGCTAGGAAATTATTAAGCAAACACTAAGTAAATTTTCAAAACATATAATGGAGAACTGAAATTCAAGTACAAAATAATTTTAATGAAAGATTTTTCTATATTATTTTAATTATTAGTAATTATTTAAATTTAGTGAGATCCTTGCGCTTGATGCTTGCTGCAAAGAGATTTTATGTCAGATTCCAATTTAGTTAACTTCAGTCTCAAGTCTCCCAGTTTTGTTATATCCAGCCGATTTCTTCTATTTTCGAAATGCCCCCCTTAACAATCGAATTGCTCCCCTGTGGGGCGTGGGCCCCACGTTGGGAAACACTGCTCTAGATCTTGGGGTAGGGGATGGTAACGGTTCAGTGAAGACCCCGGTAAATGAGTGGAAGTGGTACTTGAAAAAAGGCGGAGGGTGTAAGGCGGGAAACTAGAAGCAATGAAGATGGTATGGTGGTCCGAGAGTGAGAACTAAGAAGGAGTAACCCTGTGGATGACCGTGATTTATGGACAGCGTTGCGGTGTCTCAACCCCCGCTTCTCATGTCTCACTGGGCATTGGGTCGGTGTCTGTTGATAATAACATACCTGTAACCTGAGGAGGAAACATGATGGTTTCCGAGACATGGTTCTTTGCTATAATGTATTGGGAGTCTCTGTGGCGAAGTGGTCAAGCCGTTTGACTTGTGATCCGAAGGTTGTGGGTTCGATTCCGGGCCGCGTCCTTCGGTTTACGAGTTAAATGTTTCGGAGACTCCTGTGGGTCGTCGCTAAAAGCTACGGAGCTCGTGCTTTGTGCGACGCTTTCCGCGCTGCGGAAAGAGACCGAGCCATATGGGATAAAACCCGGTGCGATGAAGTCGACCCTGTCGACTTTTAAGCGACTCTCGCTTTAAACTCAAGCGTAGTCCATACACGTGATACTGCTTCTAGTGCACTGAACTGATTTCTGCGTGTGGGTTCACTTTCCCTATTACTAGTGTCACTCTCCATCAGGCGAACCCACTATGACTTCTGAGGTACTTGTAATTTACATCCCCAAGTCAAGGACGAGAAGTAAACATTTTTAGTCCAACTGACTGGTATAGGGGCGAACCCTCTACCTCGGCATCAGCACATCGGATGTTTACGAACGAGGATTCTTATCCATTCGGCCATGCCGATCTACGGCAGGGCACATGTTAATGATAAGCAAGAGCCAGAAAGACACAACTGGGATATAAGGAAGAACAAGAAAACAGTCAATTCCCGGACTGACCTTACAACGGAAGGCGATCACTCCAAACATGACGTCACCCATAATCTCGAATCGATGGTCTTCCCCAATTAGTTTTTCCAGCTCTTTGGCTCGTCTGACATCCTGTAAATACATCAGTTAACTCTTTTAGTGGCGAAGGATACTGTATCGCCAATTGTTATCTCCCATTTGTCATACTAGCGTCATCGTGTTGATTGTCAGGTCTTAGATGTGACTGAGCTACCGTATGCCAGTAGACGGTACTACCTGCGAATGTTGGGCGGCGATCACCAAACCCGACACCCCGACATTGTGCCAACGGCTTCGGGCGGAGGAGTGCAATTGGGAGGATACAAGCCTTACAAATATCGCAGCTCTGCTGTAAATAGGCACAACGCAGTTATGCCCAAAACCAAACATTTCACACGAAGGAAATAGAAGAACCCGATATTGTTCGAGATGGGAACGACTGCAGCACAGCGGTTAGCACGCATGCCTCTCAGTTCTGTGGTCTAAAGTTTGCACCCCATCCAGACGGATTTTTAAAATTGACCAAGGCTCTCTGATCGACCCAGCCAAAAATAGGTACCATGAAGTGTCTTAGGATGCAAATGCGGCTGGTGTGTATTGGCACGCATCGAGTGCCGTTTGGCGCTTAACATTGGCTAGCACTATATGCTGAAAGGTCCTATTGGGTCTTTTATTTTGTTTCTTTATTGTTCGAGCTTGCGGCCTATACCACAGAAACTTCCACCCCCAAGGGTGGATCGCTGGGGTCGCAAAATCGGGACCAGCAGGTCTCACCCCGGCCAAGACCTTAAAGGGACCTCTTCGTGGTATGGTCCACCCACAGACTGGGTCCCATTTCTGGCTAACGTTCCAACGATCGTCGTGCCTGTAGCAGATGTTAATAGGGGGGGGGGGGCTACGTGGTCTTGAGGTATGGTGTCCGCCTCGAGTGCTGGAGGTCCCGGGTTCGGGCCCCGGTGAGGACCGGGATTTTGTCACGTGGACTTCTAGTAATAAAATTTCCCCTGGTCTCTGGGTAGTGAGATCGGACGCCCTTGTGTAGTGTCGCGCACGTAAAAAATCCCTTGGCAGTTGGAAATCGAAAAAGAGTAGCCTAACGGCGCTGCCCGGGCAAAATTTCGGGTTAAAAATCTACCCAAAGTATTTCAGGATCCTCGCCGGTGCTACGGAGTTTGTGCACTGAGCTGAGTTTCTCCAGACTCAGGTTTGAGTTAGGAGGAGAACGGAGCACTTATGGGTTACACCCGTGTGCCGTGATGTTGATCCATCGACTAAACTAAACTAAACTAGCAGATGTTAATGTCCGTGCACAACCTGATGGTATCTTAGTATGGAACGGGGAAGGAGGACCTTGCAACACAACCACTGTGGAGTTGGTACGGGGTCGGGTGGAAAGTCTCCACACCAGCCTAGCTACGAGAGTTGCAAGCATTTTTCATAGTTGAGATGACATGGAGGTCAATTTATGAAATATCTGCTGCTGCTTTTGTCCTCCCTGAATCATATTCCCTCACCCAAATCCCGCTAAGCCGTCCCATCTATCGCTATCTCTTGTAGCTTGCTTTATGTCCTCCCTATTTTATTCACCCCTCCCTAATTCTCTTCTCGTCTCCGTGGGATTTAGGTTTCCCTCTATTTCATTTGTCATGTGAGTTCCAGTGAAAGGACTTTCTAGAAAATATTCTCGTCTAGGTAATAGCGCTAGCGTCTTTTCCTCATCTTGAAACTGTCTTACAAGGGATTCAAACAGTCCACCAACCAACCAACCAACCAACCAACCAACCAACCAACCAACCAACCAACTAACCGAACAACCAACCAACCAACTAACCAGCCAACCAACCAACCAACCAACTAACCAGCCAACCAACCAACCAACCAACCAACCAACTAACCGAACAACCAACTAACCAGCCGACCAACCAACCAACCAACCAACCAACTAACCAACCAACCAACCAACCAACCGACCAACCAACCAACCAAGCAACCGAACAACCAACCAACCAACTAACCAGCCGACCAGCCAACCAACCAAATAACCAACCAAATAACCAACCAACCAACCAACTAACCAACCAACCAACCAACCAACCAACCAACCAACTAACCAGCCGACCAGCCAACCAACCAAATAACCAACCAAATAACCAACTAACCAACCAACCAACCGACCAACCAACCAACCAACCAACCAACCAAGACTTCAAGGTTCCTGTAATAATGTAAAGAGCTGTAGAGGCGTATAGGCCAAAACCAAGAAAACTTGCTTACCTCTCTGATCTTCTGCTGAAGGCCCTTGACCCCGTACAACTTGAACACCACCCACATTTTCATGGCGCGAAACCGTCTGGTCATGGGCAGACTCCAGGACTGGATCAAAGACAGTCCATATAATTAGTCACACAAATGTTCAATGAATATTCTCTGCAATTTATCTGTGTTCATCGTGAAAGAGTTCTTAACTGACTAGATAGTCACCTTGCCGTCTTGACGGACGATAGTTTTTCAAATGGAGCGTGATCCCTCTCTAGGCCTGCCTAGTTTACTCCAGAGGAAAGGTAACGCCTCTACATTTGGAACAAGACAAGCTGCAGAAGCTGTCGGATCAGCAAAGCAATGCTCTAACTGTCCGCATGTCGGAGTTTTCATCCTAGACCAGTTGCCTACTAATACTAAGGCTTAGCCTGGTCTTCTCTGCCATGACATTTAGTCTTTAGGTTGCATTTCCTTGCACCAGGGTAAGGATTGTACCCTCCCAATTCCACTCCTCCATCTGAAGCCGTTGGCACAATGTGGAGTGTCGGGCTTGGTGAACGCCGCACAACATTCAGCGCTAACAGAAAGCAAGTAGTACCGTCTACTGTCATACAGTATCTGACTTAGACATGACTTAGTACCAAGCAAAACGTAGGTTTGGATGAAACATCACACACAATCAAATAAACAAGTATTATAATGTAAATTTCAGTTCACCCAGCATTGACATTGCGGAAGATGCTACGAAACACAACAGATAACACGATGACCCTAGTATCGTCCTGTCCAAATATGAGGTCACATTTGGCGATATATTATCCTTCGGCGCTGCACCAGTTAAGAGCTATATTTAATCAATCCCGATGTACGGAAGCAAATCACGGACAATGAACAGATAAGTGAGGCATTATGTGGAAGCTACGGAGACGTGGTTTTATAGAAGAATGATAGGAACGCTGTGGACGGATAGAAAGACCAACGAAGATGTCTTGCAATAAATTAATTCAGAAAGTGAATTTGTTACTCGCATCAGAAGGAGATTGTCCGCATTCTTTGGGTATGCCATGAAATGGAGAAAACTGGAGTATGTCGCCATAACTGACAACTGGAGGGGAAAGGAGGCAGGGGCAGACTAAGAGAAAAGATACTGGACAGTTTGACGTCATGGCATAGAGGAATATCAGTATCAGAAATGATTGGCTTCACACGAGACATATGGCTGTGGAAAGACATGATCACCAGCGCCACTGGTTATAGACTATAAGAAGAATAAATTACCATCATCATCATTACTGTAATCATGTGTTACCTATTAAAGATCGGGAGCGGTTATTTGGGGCGTGACCAGCAATTTTTATAAACTATTTGTTTCGTTTTTCCCCTGGTTATACTTTTAAAATGATCCCTCATGTGGTTACAGAGAAAAACAAACAATAGTAAAATCAAAAATTGAATTCTATCAAATGAAAAACATTTTGTGCAATAAGTCTCTGTCCTTGAAATTTACAAAACGAGTTCTTGCATGTTACATAGAACCAGTTTTAACATACGCTAATCCTGGACAATTATTAAACAGGCGAAACACTCCATCGAAGCCTTGAAGATGTGGTTTTATAGAAGAATGCTAAAAATTAATTGGACAGCCAAAATTAGCAATCTGGACATTTTGAGGGAAGCTGAGTCGCAAAGACAACTTATCACAAACATCAGAAAGAAGCAGTCATCATTGTTTGGCCATATTAAAAGAAGACAAGAACTGGAACATATAGTAACAATCGGAAATATTTGCGGAAAGAGAGATAGAGGAAGGCAGCGTGAGAAAATTCTTGACAATCTTGTGTCATGGCACGGAAGGGAGTCAACGCACGAATTCATCCATGCTGTCGGAGATCGCAATTTGTGGAGTGGCATGATTGCCCACGCCAGCCGGCAAAGCACTGGATGACTGTGATATAGTTTATCCTGGGTATACACTAGTCTGAGCCATCGGAGTCTTCACTGCAATGGAGCCATTCGAGGACTACACAGTTAGCACGCTAGGAGACAGCAAGAGCATCACTGCAATCCCACTAGATGATGGTAGGCAATCAGCACCCACGGCTTGCACTTCCCACTCGGAGAGCTCACGAGTGTACTGGGAGTGAAGGTGGCGCTTGCTGCCGAGATGGAATCAAACCATCACCAGTTCACAGTTCACTAAGTCGTCCACAAGTGAACTAAAATTTATGGGGTTGTTTACAACAACAGGTCATCACTGCAGAATGTAAAAGACTTCTTGCTCTTACACTTCCGGTGTGCTGATGCTGAGATAGCGGGTTCAACCCCCTACACCGGTCAGTTGGACTAAAATGTTGCCTTCTCGCCCTTGACTTGGGGACGTAAATTTCAAGTACCTCAGAGGTCAGAGTGGGTTCGCCTGATTATGAAGGACACTGGTAATAGGGAATGCTAACCCACACGCAAAAATCTGTCCAGTGCACTAGGCGTAGTAGCAGGTGTATGGACTACGCTTGAGTTCAAAGCGAGCTATACACACACACACACAACGAAGCAATTTCCCCACTCCTACTTCTGAGGTACCTGTACTTTACGTCCCCCAAGTCAAGAATGAGAAGTGAACATTTACATCCAACTGACCGGAATGAACCCACGACTCTGCAGTCTTCAGAGAAAGTTTAAGAGCCAGCCGTAGTCGCATGAACAAATGGTAAAGAGCCAGCCGTACCCTCATGAACAAATGGTAAAGAGCCAGCCGTAGCCGCATAAACAAATGGTAAAGAGCCAGCCATTGCCGCATGAACAAATGTTAAAGAGCCAGCCGTAGCCGCATGAACAAGTGGTAAAGAGTCAGCCGTAGGCGCATGAACAAATGTTAAGTCTTACACACACTGAGACCCGTTAGACATATGGTGCTTGTCCGTATTTTCAAATACCAATGAGGACTCAGGGGTGATGTGGTATCACACCGGCCTCACTTGCTTCCCAGAAAATGTCATGGTACCCATCTTAAGCTGGCTAGATCTGGGCGTGCAACTCATCTCATCTCATGTCATCATGTTCCTCTTGTAACTTGCGGTGTTGATGTGAAGCATAAACAGCGGGAGAATGCTCGTTTATGAGCTTCATATAACGAGATTCCCATGGACTCTGCAATTCCCTTCTGTCCATCGTTTACGTGGCCGGCCTCTTCCTTTGCTTCCGTCTGGTCTGTACACCAGTCGCTGGTCTGTCTCGTTTTACTTCAACATTACCTGGTCAGTCACCGTTTGGATCAGTCCGATTATGCTTATTGTGTTTTCTTTGAGAAGGAAAAGAATCCCCTGCCGCTTGCTAGGCCAGTCGCAGGTTTAGGACAGAAAAATCCGACCAAGGGGAGTCCGTCCCCTCTGGCAAGCCAGAGTCCCATTGGCTTTATGACCTCGCGGTCATGGTTTCCCGGTCTACACCGCGGGGAGGTGGGATTGACTTGTGTAGTCTGCAGGTCATCGGCAGGCTATTAATTTACACTTCTCACCCCTCCTGGGAGAGGCTAGCCGATCCTAACCCTGCTGGCTGCAGGGCCAGGCGCAGTCCACACCTTGTAGACTAAATTAAAACAGAAACCCTTCTTTGCGAATTCGAACTCATGACCACCATGATCGCCAGGCAAGCGAGCTAGCCGTGACTCTCCTGTGAGGTCTACTTACCCTGTAGTCGGCCATGATGTTCTTGTCGTCTGGGGGTATGTACAGCGGACCGTCGGGGTCCTCGCACGCGAACGTCTGCGTCAGGTTGGAGACTTTCTTCACCCTGTAGGATACTTTCTGTCAAACCTCTAATTGTTCAATTAATGTCTTGTTAAAATGATTTCTGTCAAACCTCTAATTGTTCAATTAATGTCTTGTTAAAATGATTTCTGTCAAACCTCTAATTGTTCAATTAATGTCTTGTTAAAATGATTTCTGTCAAACCTCTAATTACTCTTGTACTAACTGTCAAAACTCTACTTGTTCAAGGACGTTCTGTCAAACCTCGAATTACTCAATTACCATCCATCAAAATATAAAGTGCTTTCCGTCAATCCTCAACTTCCTGACCTGTTTTATGTCAAACTTCTGTTGGCTAAATTACCTTTTTGTGCTTTCTGTCACATCTCAGATTGCTCAATTACTGTCTGTCAAACCTTCACTTTCTGTCAAACCATAACTTCCTGATATGCCTTCTATCAAACATCTACTTGCTACATTACTTTCGGTTAAATCTCAATTTCCTGACATGCTTTGTCAAACACCTACTTGCTAAATGACTTTCTGTAAACCTCTAATTACTCATTTATCTTCTGTAAAACCTCAGCTTGGTACATTACTTTAAGTCAAACCCCTAATGACTAAATTTGCTCTTTGTCAAACCTTTAATCACCTAGTTACTTTGTATCAAACCTCTGATCACTAAATTACTTTGTGAAGCCTTAACTTCCAGATATATCTTTTGTCATATTCCACCTGCCACATCCAGCATGGTGGATGCTCAATATCGGTCTGCTGGTTCTAAGAAAGTACTAACTCATGGCAGGAGAAAGCCACTCTGAGTCATGACACGGGTGGGTCCTTACCAAGAGAGTATCAGGAAGGTAAAGGGTTGAAACATTCCGGGAAGGGGGCCACTTCTGACGACCAGAGAGCTCCAGTCGTTCTTGCTCCGCGGCGGGGTTTTATCACTGACTTCTGTCGGAGGCGTCCATTAAGGTTGTTGGTTCGCTTTGGCAAAAACCGGCTCTGTGGCGAAGGCCGGCTCTGTGACAAAGGCCGGCTCTGTGACAAAGGCCGGCTCTGTGACAAAGGCCGGCTCTGTGACAAAGGCCGGCTCTGTGGCGAAGGCCGGCTCTGTGACAAAGGCCGGCTCTGTGACAAAGGTTGGCTCTGTGAAAGGCCGGCTCTGTGACGAAGGCCGGCTCTGTGAAAGGCCGGCTCTATGACAAAGGCCGGCTCTATGACAAAGGCCGGCTCTATGACAAAGGCCGGTTCTACGACGAAGGTTAGCTCTGTGACAAATGCCGGCTCTGTGGCAAAGGCCGGCTCTGTGACAAAGGCCGGTTCTACGACGAAGGTTAGCTCTGTGACAAAGGTTAGCTCTGTGACAAAGGCCGGCTCTGTGACAAAGGCCGGTTCTACGACGAAGGTTAGCTCTGTGACAAAGGCCGGCTCTATGACAAAGGCCGGCTCTATGACAAAGGCCGGCTCTGTGACAAAGGCCGGCTTTATGACAAAGGCCGGCTCTGTGACAAAGGCCGGCTCTGTGGCGAAGGAGTTACGAATGCAATTCGTAATCCCGCATACCGTGTTCGAAACACAGCTGTGGGAGATTTTGCAGGAGACCGCCTTACGTTGGTTTCTATACAATGGTATGAATGCCAGTGGTTCAGAAAGCAGTCTACTGAATTGGGGACCTCTCTCTCTCTTTCCATCTCTCTTTCCTCACTCTCTCTCCATCCTCTCTCTCCCCACTTTCTATCTTCCTCTCCCCACTTTCTCTCTCGCTCTTTCCCCACAAACTCTCTGTCTGTCTCTCTCTCCCCACTTTCTATATCTTTCTCTACTTTTTCTCTCTCCCCACTTTCTCACTCTCCCCACTTTCTTTCTCTCCCTCACGTTCTCTCTCTCCCCCACCACTTTCTCTCTCGCTCTTTCCCCACAAACTCTCTCTCTCTCTCTCTCTCTCTCTCTCTCTCTCTCTCTCTCTCTCTCTCTCTCTCTCTCTCCCCACTTTTTCTCTCGCTCTTTCCCCACAAACCCTCTCTCTCTCTCTCTCTCTCTCTCTCTCTCTCTCTCCCTCCTTCTCTCTCTCTCTCTCTCTCTCTCTCTCTCTCTCTCTCTCTCTTCAGTAATACTGATATAATACTAAAGTAGAGCTCCTACCACAGACATGCGCAGTCCATATGAATGGGCATCCATTTGTGAGCAGACATCGAAAACGAATCAGCGTACTACGTCAGCATGATAATCGAGCGCCAGGACACACGAAACCAAGCATTAAAAACAAAATGGCAATAATAATGGATTAAAAAGGTATGAATTACATTTTCTCACGAAATCTGACTTTACAAAACATGCAAGTCTATTGTGTGACTGCCATTATTGTGTGCCGTGGTGTCGCAGTGAGCAGTGCCCTGGCATCAATTTCTTCCTTGTCATCATCATGTGCCATGCTGATATGTGTGGGTGGTCGTGGTTAACCATCTCACACGGGTCGCCAGTTATGGATCGGATTTGTGATTGTCCCTGGTAAGTCAAATGGCGTGCCACCCAGGTATACATTTATTTTCTCCTAGCGCCATATTCAAAACCCAGTTCACACACAAACTTAAATACAAACCCCAGTTTTCAAACAAAAGCCTCTTAAGATTCAAAAACAAGTTCAAATTTAATCAATTTTTTTAAAAAAGACAGTATACAGATATAAGCCACCTCACATACATTATTCAGCTCGCATTCAAAAGCCAGTTCACATATACAAAAGCCAGTTCACCTTCAAAAACCAGTTCTTATACAAAAACCTGCTCACATACAGTGGCGTGCAGCGGTTCTTTGATGCCCAGGGCCAACCCCTTGATTGGATGCCCCTAAATTGTTCTTTACCTCATTCATTCCTCCTCCCCTCCGACTGCACTGTGCTGCCTCCTCTCCCTAACTAGATGCCCCCTCCCAGCTGGATGCCCGGGGCCGTCGCACCCCCGCACCCCCCCCCCCTTCTGCACGCCACTGCTCACATACAAAAGCCAGTTCACGTATAAAAGGCCAGATCACACACAGAAGCCAGTTTACATACAAATGCTACTTCTCATACACAGGCTACTTCACAAACAAGGAAACACAAAACAGTTCGCATACAAAAGTCAGTTCACAAACAAACACTAGTTCACATCCAAAAGCCAGTTCACATATAAAGGTTAGTTCACATATAAAGGTCAATTCACATATTAAGGTCAGTTCACATACAAAAGCCAGCTCACATCGATGCCATGCAACAGAGGCTGGTACTCCCGACAAATGAATGAGCTGCCGGCATAGCCCGACTCGATGTGGAACCAGATCTTGGGGAAATTGCTGGCCTCCTTGTCCACTGAGAGGAAAACATGACCATGAGAATATATGTGTCTTCCCACAGATTTCTAATAGATGCACTGCACGTAAAGTGTAAGCTCATTTACACAGATTTCTAATATGTGTTTAACATTCATATATTCCTTATTGGCGTACTACTTAAAGTGTATGCTCATTTACACAGTAAAAATTAGTGGTATATGCGTCTCTATTTATGTCGGTTAACAGCGGCATTCCGTTGGTTAGACGAGACCACTGCAATTCAAGGCGTATGCCAAGTAAGGTGGAGAAAGGAACGTTTCGTGTGGAATGGCTATCCTCACCGAATGTGAGAATTGTATGAATTGTTTGCCCTGGCCAAGCATGCACCTCTTGGTGGTATACTACCTATGGACATGGGAGAGGTGGTCGAGTGCCTGTGGGACCGGGTGGAGAAGGTAGGGGAACAGATTGAGAATCTGTATGTGGGAAGAATGATATCGGCGGGGGTTCAAAACTGAGAGGGAAGACAATGAGAACTTTCAATGAGATAGCGGCGGGAACGATTAGTAGTATATCTCTTCGCTGTCAGTTGAACGAGGGGCGGAGCGCGTATGGGAATATCCTGAATGCAGTGATGTTGGTTCTTAGCTCAACTCAACTCAACTCAACTAAAATATGGATGTCTGTATGTGGTATTATGTCCGTATGTTGTCTGTATGTGATATGTATGTCAGCTGTATGTGGTATGCATATCTCTGGATCGTCTGTATGTGGTATGTATGTCTCCATGTTGTCTGTATATGGTATTGTCTCCATTTTGTCTATATGTGGCATGTATGTCTTCATGTTGTCTGTATGTGGTATGTAGGTCTCCATGTTGTCTGTATATGGCATGTCTCTATGTTGTATGTATGTGGTATTATGTCTCTATGTTGACTATATGTGGTATGTATGTCTCCATGTTGTCTGTATGTGGTATATATGTCTCTATGTTGTCTGTATGTGGTATGTATGATTTTATGTTGTCTGTATGTGGTATGTATGATTTTATGTTGTCTTCTGTCAGAAGTCAGGGTGCCCACCGCCTAGATGAAAGTATTATTCACTGGCGAGCAACCCCAAATAGTCAGAAATTGACTAGGGACAAAATCAATATGGCTGAACTACAGATTAAGCCCTGAATATCCAACATACAGCTCCAAATGGCACGTAACAAAATTGAAATGAACTGTGCTGAATATTCGCCAAGGAAAAGGAAGGAGAAGGTTAGCTAAGATAAATTTTTAAGTCTAAATTTAAGAGTAATTGACAACTATCCCAGTACAGGTTTTTCTCCCTGACTGCTCCATTCCTTGGTGTGTAAGTAACCCCCCCCCCCCCCCCCCCCAACCAATGTACACATACAACACGTATGCACAATTGGAATTAAAAATATAACACTGAACTTATGAGTTAAAACAAACTACACTCACTTTAATTACTAATCATATTATTAGACATCTGATGTTTTTCAAGATGCTGATGATGAATGGGTAAAGTTTATGCACTACAGTAATCATGAAAGTGAAATGATTAATATAAAATACATAACTCTGAATTATGTCTGGATCAGTGAGAGGTCCGCTAACAGCAGTTATGCTCTGATCAGCAAACAGTCGTAGTCAGATCAGCGAACAGCCCAGTAGAAACAAAACAGCTTGCTGGTATTCTGACGCCTGTCTGTCCTGGCACTACCTAGTAGTCTCTAGTTCTTGAGATCTATACATAGGTGTTCTTTGTGAGAGTTAGGAAGAAATCAAGAATGTGTTATATCTAGTTCTACATCAGTACAATCCTAAGTAATACAAATATCCTAGCACACCCATATACATTGACCAATCTGGCCAAGTTTATCTTCCAGTTCTACTGCGTTAACCATCCTCCTTCTCCCTCCATATCTCTCTCCTACTGTCTTAGTCAGGGACGGCTTTTCAATTGTCTCACACGCCTGTAATTATTACATTTCTGCCGTCTCATGTCCATGTCGCTAATACAGACGTTCTGGGTCGTACAGCCGCTTCGTCCAAAGTTGGTTTAGCATCTCACAGGGTCGGTAATGGTATTATAATAGTACCTGATCATCCGGGCTTACAAGCCGTGACCAGTATCTGTGTCAGGCTTCCGTGAATTACCCTCCACCATACAATGAAAAGGTTTAGCACCATATACCATATAACGATTGTGGGTAATGTCTGTACCATTACACCTCTGCTTCCAACACAATCGATGGCCAATGTGCCAATGCGCACACAATAGCATAACACCAATTTATTTTTAGTGAGTTACCATATAACAAATCAACATCAAATAAACCTAAGGTATGCGAATTCAAAATGGCATCTAAGGTTATTCTTACATACATTGTATAATTTAAAAAAGTAAGTAATATCCTTATTTACAACAAACTGGGTAACAGACTAAATTAATGTCTGCCGAGTGCATGTCCAGAGTATAACAACAATGATGCATACAGCAATTCAAATATATCAAACCTCCAATACTTTAACATAATAGCATTATGCAAAGTTAGTATACACAACGTATAAATCTTTAGCCTTTGGGACGCAGAGGTGCTTCCAAGGCACCAGGGCTGGGATCTATACTGGCCAAGACCTGCTGTCACGTCCACGCCATGCGTCCCGGGCAACAGGTCCCTTCGGGGTCCTGGCTAACGTCAGTAGGATCGTTGATTCCTCCGAAGCCGGAGAGTATCTGCCTGCACGGCGAGGAACCACCAGTCTGCACACCAATAAGCCAGACATTGGACAGCAGATACTCACGCAAACCTCATGTTCGGTGTGACATCACACTGATGTTGGGCAACAGGATGTCTTCATCCGACATACAGGACGTCACGCTAGAGTTCACAGCCAGCTAACGCAAACAAGCAAGCAAGCATTATAAACAATCAATAAAGACCGACATTGAAAAAAAAATCATTTGATCACAAAATGGATAGGCGTCAATGAAATGGACATTTACACGGCACTAGAGCTCCTTCCTGTAATTTGATGTCTTAATTTTATAAATGCTATATTATCATACGTGTATACGGACGAATGTGTTTTATTCACACATGTGTCACTTAGCGTAACAAACGACAACGCTCTGTTTTAACGTAACAAACTACGACGCTCAGTGATATACACAAACAAAAGAAACACACATTACACCGTGTAAATACATGTACTCAGGACCGTACATGTTCTCAGTATGATAAAATTCATCGAAATGCCGCCCCCTTATGAAGCCCCCTTACGGTGCCGCCTGATATGGCCGCCTCTCTGTATCATAGCACCACGGAATGGCCCTGTAAATACTTATTAAAAGGTGGGGGAGGGGATGAAAAAAACACATCTAATTAAAATATTGGAAAGGGACATAATAACATAATTTATTTCAAGGGACATTACTGAAAGTAGTACAAATGTATTATATGATTGAAATAATTGTAGTATTTACTTAATCTTATAACATTTTTACAGGAATTATCGACAATTATAAGCACTATAAATAATGTGATAATAATCTAAAGTCACTTTTAAATTTATGTGAAAGAATGGCTTTATATTACAAGTGGGAACATTTTATATCTCATTATTTATTTCTCATTGGTATTACATATGTAATTCGCAACTGCGAGCGCTAACAAGACAAGTCGCCTTAACATTGTCACCCAGTAGTGCGCCTGGTCTGGTAGGGGGCCGGGGTGATAAAAAAAAAAAACCATCACATAGCTTCACCTTAAATGTGGGCCTGGTGGACCACTGTGGGCAATAGCTCACAGTGAGACTAAGGGTCCACACCAAACAAAGGGGGGAGGTGGGGAACCAGCTGGCCTGGGGTAACCGCCAAACCCCAAAGAGAAAAAAAAAAAACAAACGACAAGGGAAAATGGCACGTGGCAAGAACACCAAGAAACACGCGGTATCCAAGATGTGCAGCGTGGGAACCGACAAGAAGAAGAACGTGAAGAGCCTGCCTGCGAGCTGTAACAGAGAACCTGAAACTACAGCTACTACAGAAGCCACCACGAGGGAGACTGGCGACAGCCAACCATAAACAAGAGCCAAACCCACCGAGAAGCAGAGAAAGACACCAGAGTCGGAAACACCGACTCACCGACAAGCGAAGTAGGTTGTCAAGCGTATCCAAGTGGAGCTATCTGACGAAGAAATCCTGACACAGCCTCGAGAATAGAATCACCACATCCGATTCTTGAAGGCGGAGCGGCTCCTCACTTACTCCAAGATTCCTACCACCCTTGGCGGTGGTGACGACAGAGGGCAGCGAGATGCCAACCACAGTAGCAATCAACAAGAAAAGAGAGATTCATCCCAAGAGTCAATAAATGTTCCAGATGCCAGAGGGCCGGCCACAGCAGAACAACATGTCGCAGTAAGACGGACATCTGCCGATACTGCGTCGATCACCACGCCTTCAATGAGTGCCCACTGGTCAAGCAGGACACGGACTTCAGAGCACCCAACAACAAGAGAAAGTGCGCCAACTGCCTCGGCAAGCATGGAGCAATATACTTTGGCTGTCCGTACCTCCAAAAACACAGATACGTGTTAAAACTCGCCATTACCACGAAGACACCATTCAAGGAAGCAATGAGGAGGTGCGAGACAACCACGGGTATATCACAAGCTGAAAGAGATCAACTGCAAAAACAGATAGACGAGTTGAAGAAACAAGTCAAGGCACTGCTGACGCCGACGCCGGCCAGCGACAACGAAAAACTACTGGCGGAAATGAAGGAGATCCAGCAAAACATCAAGCAAAAAGTGGAACATATGACACTGATAAAGAAGAAGAACAAAGAAATCCTACAAACCATTAAATCAGAGCGAGAACTACAGAAAGCTGAAATGGAACTTTTCCGAAACAAAACAACAGAAGCCATACAAGAAATCACAGAGAACCGCGAGATGAAAACCAAGAGACCGAGCCTGAACCGCAAGCGAAAGCCCAACCGCGACGCCCGAGACATTCAAAGTGAAGCCAATATCCCGCCAGACATCCGAAGAAAACCGAAAGGAGCCTCCTGACGACGGCATAGAGGACACATCGTCACCCCGACCATTTACCTGGGCGGATATCGCAGAAATAGACAGCAAATTGGAACTCAAGAAAGAGGAACTCAGGCGCAAGGAATTCATAAGGCGCAAGGAAGAGAAAGAAAACAAGAAATTCAAGGGGAAACCAAGGCACCGCCAGACCCCTGTAAAATACCCAGATATATACTATGACGAACACAACGAGCCGTATTACACAGAAGGCGGAGAGATCATGCCATGGCTGACCAAGGAGGAGGAAATCGAAAGGCAACAGAAACTCAAACTCGAAAGAGAAAACCGGCGCGAGGAAGAACATGAAAACATCGAAAAGCTGCTACAGAAAATACACAAAATAGGAGGCAAAAAGACTAAATAAAAAGTCCTTAACAGGACTGCAACCAGTCAAGCCAGACGAGCCAGGAACCTGCACCAACAAAGAAAACCACAAGAGGAGACGAGCACAAAGGATAGCCGCCGACCAAGCCCCAGCTGACGTCACAGACACAAACCAACATAACCAGTCCGAGATAGGACTTACTCGTAAGAGAGCATAAGACAAGAATTAGGGTGAATGACCCCACAAAAACCACGGACCTCAACAATAACCACAGCTGAAAAACGCAGGCTGAACGAGGCCGAATTTGGAATTTTTGTTTTGAAAATTGGAATTGGAATTGGAATTACATAAAATATTTTTATCACATTTCTTCTTCTTCTTCTTTGCGTTCATCCGGAGTGTTTTTTTCAGATGTGATTGCGGTGTGTCTAGTTAGGCACCCTCGGGTCGAAACCTTCAGGCCAACACATCCGACTTTTAGCATGCTGTTTTTACCAGGTTAGCATTCCTGGGTTATCACATTTCTATGATGCTTAGATTTATGTCTATAATTGACGAAAGTTTTTGTCAGGCCATTATTTGGCTAGCAGCAGAATGGGCTTTGGAAAATGAGGAAGGGTTTTCCATTTATTTTGTTGTTGCTTGCTCTTTTTTGTTCCACATCCCTTACAGGACGTTGCAGCCAACACCAGCATTTTTCAGCTGCTGTTGATGTATTAGGCAAGATTACGCTCAGTAGTTTGCCATTGATTTCTGAACGACCGGCTCACATACCCCGTAAGTTACCAACGCGGCGAGAACCGCTACCGATTTTCGCGCAGGTTACTTTACTCACGAGAATATACGGGATAACGGAGAAAGACGTTAACTCCTCGGCCAGAGAGACCATATACAGTGCCAAACAAAAAGGGGTTTTGACCAAACATATTCATTCATTCATTCATTCATTCACTCTTTCATTCAGTAGCATGTCCTTTGCAGAACCTCGCTCCCATAGCAACCTTCCGGAAAACCTCTCGATCATAAGCAAGATGTCCCGCGTCTGATACACCCATCTGGAGATTATCCGCCACATCCTGCACCCATCTTCTCTTTGGCCTTCCTCTTCCTTTCTTCCCTGGCATATATCCCTCCATTATTGTTCTCTCCAAACTTTCGTGACGTTTCAAGTGACCAAAATATTTCAATTTTCTTTGTTTTATTGTCTTTAATAGCCAACCTTGTCCAATATTCAGCTCTTGAAGTATGGATTCATTTGTTCTTTTCTGTACCCAAGATAAGCGTGCTAATGTGTTGTTGTTGTGTGCGTATACCGCATATATTTAAACATATTATCTTTATGTCGTCACCCATCACAAATATATTTTAAAAAATATTTTACGTGGAACTTGACAATTGACATTAATAAAGGTAGTAAAAAATATGCTGTATATAGCTGTTCAGTGCGTTTTGGCCATTCCCGAGTACTCTTCTTCTTCAGTGTCTGTGGCGATAAATAAATGTCTTAAAGATATGTTGTCCTCTTCCTCTGTGTTTTATTGTTGGTCATTTGTCCTTACTGTGGGGCTGTCCGGTTTGTTCACTTTCTTTGGTGTGGCAATTGGAGAATCGTCTCATCTGAATTTTTCTCCTTGGTCGGGGTTGGGGATGGGTGCGTATTTGGGGTGGTAGGTGATTTGGATTTGGGTTGGGTTTTTGCTGTCTTGTTCCTTTTGTTGATTTGTTCTTTGTGTTGTAATGTCATTTGTGGCCAAGGTGTTAGTGTTTTCAGTCTCGAGTGGTGTTGGTACTGGCGTGGGCATTAGTGTTGTCTTCGGCGCTGTGGTTTCCACTTGTTCTCGTGGTTGTGTCTGTGGCTGCTGGCTATTTGTTTCTACCAGCGGTGGAAAGTTTTCCACCGTGTTTTCATCAACCTTCGGCCGCGGTCTTCGGCTCGGGCACCGTTTGGCCCAGTGGTCGTCCAGACCACAGTTTGGGGCACGTTGTTCTGCGCCCTGGCATCGTGAAGAGGATACGGTGGTTGTTACCGGTTATTCCAGGGATGTTTAACCTCGCATAATGTGGTACTTCTTGAGTTGGGTTGCACAAAGCACCCCACTTCCCCGCACCATGTTTCAGTCTGAATACTTCGGCGTCTTTGTCGCCTGTTGCCATTCCGACCAACTCTTTGACTGCCTCGCGGCTCATGGTATTCGGCAACCAGTGGATGGTCACCCGCTCTTTTTCCTTTTCCACGTACTGGATCTCTATTTCAAGATCGCAACTCGCGACCTTCAGTTTCAATCCATGTAGTTCTTGATATTTTTGGTTGTATGCTACCTGTGTTAGGTTCACAAACCAGCGTGTAGGTATTTCGAAGCGGTAAATGTCCGTTATGCCCCCCCCCCCCTGTTGGGCCCAACAAAGAGCTGGCAATTAGAGTCGGGGTGCTTTTTTCTACCGCTCCCAGACCTGTTACAGACAGCACGAGAGTACCTGAGCTGTGTAGCTTACCGTGTACCGCGCTGGATGTAAAATTGTAGACTGGTTGGTCCATAATCTAAGGTAACACAGGTCTTGTCCAGTTGAAATAAACCACACACACTGAACAGATGTGTTATCGGCACACACAAAATTCACTAATGAAAAGTAAATTTTACTAATTATTTGGTTGTTTCGGGATTTGAAATTTAAAAGAAGTGCGTTAGCACTTTTTGCATAGTAATCCGTAACTGCGAGGTGTGCGTACTTCAAAGGATTTGCAACTACCTTTCTCTTGAAGAAAAAAAAATTCTTATGGATTAGCATAAGAGGATTATCTGCAGGCATATGCGTTATAATCCTCCTCCTCCTCCCCTCTCCCTCCCCCATCTCCCCATCCTCCTTCTCCTCCCACTCCTCCTCCTCCTACTACCCCATCCTCCTCTACCTCCTCCTCCTCCTTTCCCCTCCTTCATCTCCTCCCCCTCCTCCTCACCCTCCTCCTCCCCATCCTTCTCCTCCCCCTCCTTTTCCTCCTCCTTCTTTTTCTTCTGCTGCTGCTGCCGCCGCTCCATTTACCCAAGTTAATTGCTGGGGGAAGATGTAAAGATCTTTCAAGTGCTCTTTCTAATGCTTTTTGTAAGTTGGTCTTCGTTTATCTAAGGTTGTTCTCCATACCACCACATCATTTTTTACATGAAAATTATACGATAACATTATTTTTTACATGAAAATTATGCGACAACATAAAAAAAATAATAATCCTAGCATTAAGCGAAATTTTCTAACTGCAACCAATAAATTAGACACACAGACAGACAGACAGGCAGGGAGGGAGGGAGGGATAGACGGAGGGAGAGACGGACGGACGGGTAGGCAGGCAGACAGATAGATAGATAGATAGATAGATAGAGAGGGAGGGATAGACGGAGGGAAAAACGGACGGACGGACGTGTAGGCAGGCAGACAGACAAACAGGTAGGTAGATAGATAGATAGGTAGATCCCCGACAGGGCCTGGGTGAAGCCGGGCCGGGTCAGCTAGTATATAATATATAATAGTTTGGGGTGGGTTGGTTAATTGTCTCTAAATTTTGTGTGGCCCTAGGAGGCCATTAAAAAAATTGTGACCATTATAGGTTCAAGTCTAGAGGGTATATTAATAGTATGATCTGAAGAATTAAATATAAATGAAAAAGAAAAAACTTTGATTATAAAATGTAATTACTTAAAGATAAGAAACATATTTTATAACAAATCTAATAGTATTTTTGTAACCATGACTAAATCTGACTTCAATATTGACTGTTTTATTTCTGCAAGAAAAGAGAAGACATTCATAAGTTAGATTATGATAGCATACTAGGTATATAATTTACTTTTTCAAATTTCAGTAACCTCCCTTATAACAATATTAGATGTTTATGTCCCCTTCTCATTGCCTTTCCAGGTATTTTTCTTTTAGATATCTAGTAATTCCGCTGAGTGGACGAGTATGCTGTTCGATAATGTGATGAATTCTGATGTATGAATTTAGATATTGAATTCGTGATATTAAACTTATATTAATTATGTTCGTGAATTGACTGATTTTGATATACATACATGTATTCGTGTCCAGACCCAGACGAACAAACGACATAGGGTTGTGACACTGAGCTAAATACATATTTTTATGAACATCAACATGTTTCGTAATTAAATGTAAGTACATATAAAACGCCGGTCTCCCTGGTCTAGGACTTTCTCCGTAATCTCGTATACTCTCGTGAGTAACGTGACGACGGCGAGAATCGGTAGCGGTTCTAACCCAGTCGGTAACTTATGGTGTATGTGAGCCGGCCGCTCAGAAATCAATGGCAAACTACTGAGCGTAATCTTGCCAAGAAATCAACAATGAGCTGAAAGATGCTGATGTTGACAGCGATGTCCTGTAAAGGATAGTCCGATATGCAAACATTTTATTTACATATAAAACATTATTGCAACAAAGTGCACAGGTTATTTAAGATCAGAAATACATATTTACCGATCACATGTCTGAATCAACTATAGAACTGTTACCCTGATCAGTCATGCAAGTAAAAGTCTACTAAACATCATAATGGGAAGACTTCGTAAGAAAATGGAAGAAGAAATTAACGTGGCTCAAGCTAGATTTAGACAAGGAAGAGGAACAAGAGATCACATTCTCAGTATGCGTTTAATAGGCCCTAATAGAGAAGTGCAGAGAATTTAATGTAAACCTATTCTCATATTTTGTGGATTATTCAAAGGCATTTAACTGTGTAATACATCAGAAACTTTGGGAAATCATTAGGAATATGGGCTTTCCACCACATGTAATACAAGTTACAACTCATAAGAATGCTCTATCTAGACCAAAAAGCAGCGGTTAGAATAGATGGCGAGACATCAGATTGGTTTGACATCAAGCAAGGTGTCCGTCAGGGATGTGTGCTGTCCATCTATCTGTTTAACGTGTACAACGAAAATATAATGAGAAATGTAAGAGATGCTATAAACAGGGAGCTATATGATGTCCTAAATATCGGTGGTCTTGACATACCAGAGATTCGATATGCTGATGATACAGTATTGCTATCCACAACACAGTCTGGTGTAGAAAACCTAATAGCCTCAACCCAATTGAATAGTGAAAATCACAACTTATATCTTAACACAGCAAAAACAAAGATAATGCATACAGATAAAACTACTATGGAGAAAGAAATATATGTTAATGAGGAAAAATTGGAGGTGGTGGAAAATTTTGAATATCTTGGATCATTGATTACAGTAGTGTATTTCGGGCTAGGCCGCCGGTTTTGAGGATATAAATCAACCATTTATCGGTCCTGATCCTCAAAGGGCGATAACTCATTGGTTTTGTTTGAAAAAGTAGGTGTGGTCAATGGTCAAGTAACCCCTGTAATTATAGGTACATCTAGTATACGACAATAAATAAAACAAACGATTCAAAGAAGATATTTAATAATGTTAATAAAACATATTGAAAAAAGAAAAAAAAGGAAGAAAAAAAAAACAAGAAAAAAAACAACAGTCAAGTGACCCTTTATATGTGAGGGTGTGCAATGAGGTGGTCAAGCGGTGATCAAGAGGTGGTCAAGCGGTCAATGGGTGGTCAAGTGACCACTTAAATTATAGGGGAAAGTACTGTAGTGATGTGGTGGTGGGTAAAGTGAGCGATGACGTGGTCAATTAGTGGTCAAGTAGTGGTCAATTAGTGATCAAGTAGTGGTCAAGTGGTCGAATGACCACCTAAATTGTAGAGGAGAGTACGTGTAGTGACACGGTGGTGGATAAAGTGAGCGATGAGGTGATCAAGTAGTGGTCAGGTGGTGGTCAAGTGACCCCTTAAATTGTATGGGAGGGTACGTGTAGTGACGTGGTGGTGGTTAAAGTGAGCGATGACGTGGTCAAGGGGTGGTAAAGAGGTGGTCAAGTAGTGGTCAAGTGGTCGAGTGGCCGCTTAAATTGTAGAGGAGAGTAGGTGTAGTGAAACGGTAGTGGTTAAAGTGGTCGATGACGTGATCAAGTAGTGGTCAAGCAGTGGTCGAGTGACCACTTAAATTGTCGAGGAGAGTACGTGCTATGACATGGTGATGATCAAGAGGTGGTCAAGTAGTGATCAAATAGTGGTCAAGTGGCCGAGTGACCACTTAAAATGTAGAAGAGAATAGGTGTAATTAAACGGTAGTAGACTCGTCTCAATTGTTATTCTGTAATTTTATGTTATATGACGTCACGGGTAATATCGCTTGCAGGGCATATATTTTCATCATCCCCAGACTAAGGTTGATAACTAATTCGATCATTTTCGTCGTTAAGATTCCGCTACTACTTCTGGAATATTTTAACAATTTAAGCCCATGGTAGCTTCCATTCAACGGAAGTTCATTTTCTCAACTTTAGCGCATGCGTAAGAATAGCTGTCCGCGGGAAGTGGTATTAATTGACCATTCAGGTTGAATTTCTAGGCAATAGACCTCTGCCTTTTCACGAAAAATAGGCTTTAGCAAAACATTAACTGTTGAAGACATGAACTTACAGACAACAAAATTTATGGTGACGACGTGAACTCACAAAAATCTGATGCTGGGGAAATGAATTGCAAAATATGAACTGCCGAAGACATGAACTTACCTACTCATACAGATATTGCTGATGACAATATGCTCGACACATCTGTATGACTTGAGGGATACATTTGTATTCTATGAGGAATACTTCTCTATGTGGTGAGGAGGACATGAATTCACAAGTGCACACCTTTGTGAGAGCTATTGGAACAGTTTGTAAGAGTTAGTAGTAATTTGCGCAAGGCTGTCGCCAAGTTGTAATAGTAAGTGAAAATTTTGTGAGCGCAAGTGGGGAAGTTGTTAGAACCAGTGTAGTCGATAGGGCAAGTCGAAAATATGAGAGAGAGAGTAAGTGGAGAAGTTGTTAGGGAAAAGGGACATATTGTTTACATAAATATGAGACATAGAAACAATACTCAGAGCAGTCCCTACTTAGCCACTGCTATGGTAAGAGGTAAAATAAATAGAGTCAGTTGTCTCTATTCTGTACACCAAAAATGCACATAACAGAAGGCGACTAGGCTAGTGTACAAAGAAATGACAAGCATCTACCAAGACACTTAAAAGTATACCTAGAACTTAGCCAAGATCTGCTGATCACATAAGGTTCCTACTTCTCAGAAGAGCAACACTTGAAGCCATATGTTATTGTACACTGAACTGAAGAATGAATAGTTCACAAATCAGTAACCTGAGACAATGACATTTCTTGAAATAACCTAGGCCAGATATAGACTGAAAATCAGTAACTACATCTAAAAGACTAAGATAGTTACTAAGAAATAACTTTCCTAGAAAAGTCTAGCAACATCAGAATCATACATATGCCTACAAAACATTGAGCTGGTTGCCTACTTGTTCAGAGGGAACAAATCTAGCATGAGTTTTATATTAAATCTAGAAGTAGACCTATTACCTCCTTGGCGCCTTTCTGTATATCCCAAGCCATCATTCACATTCCTCCAGTCCAGATCTAATTGCCTTATCAGATCTGTTTCACTCATCCCTACAGTGCAGACTCCCAACCTGTCCAGTCATAAATTCTTTCTGAACTGGCCTTCACACCTTGCTTCTCTCTGTCTGGTACAAAGTCCACAGGCCCAGCGTTAATTGCCTCTGTCAGACACCCAACACCTAATTTCTGGATCCAGTCCTAATGGTTTATTGTCCTTCTAACACCCCACCTTTCTACCTTTCTACAGGTAATTACTAACCTCTAGTCAAGGTCTGTTTCACACTCTACTGAGTCTGTGTGATGGGTTGGACTTGGCATGTTTACAGCCCCAGGTTGCTTGCGTCATGCCTGGTCGGTTTTAATTACACAGTCCATTGAGTCTGCCCTCCAGTCTGGCTGGATTGATAACGTCTGGGGTTGACCTGTACTGGTGTCAAATTAAATGTCCCATACAGAAAGCCATCTGTGGTGATTTGTAATCTTGCGTCATGTGAGACGCCATACAGAAAGCCATCTGTGGTGGTTTGTAATCTTGCGTCATGTGAGACGTCTTATACATGCTTATAGAGAAAGCAGTTCATTCTTCTGTTCTTTCTCTACATGGTCCATCAAAAGTGAACCGAACATTGTTCTGGGATGTAAAGGCTGCATTTCACGACATGTATGTGGTATGTATGTCTTCATGTTGTCTGTATGTAGTATGTATGTTTCCATGTTGTTTGTATGTGGTATGTATGTCTTCATGTTGTCTGTATGTGGTATGTATGTCTTCATGTTGTCTGTATGTGGTATGTATGTCTCCATGTTGTCTGTATGTGGTATGTATGTCTTCATGTTGTCTGTATGTGGTATGTATGATTTTATGTTGCCTGTATGTGGTATGTATGTCTCTATGTTGTCTGTATGTGGCATGTATGTCTCCATGTTGTCTGTATGCGGTATGTATGTCTCCATGTTGTCTGTATGTGGTATGTATGTCTTCATGTTGTCTGTATGTGGTATGTATGATTTTATGTTGCCTGTATGTGGTATGTATGTCTCTATGTTGTCTGTATGTGGCATGTATGTTTCCATGTTGTCTGTATGTGGTATGTATGATTTTATGTTGCCTGTATGTGGTATGCATGTCTCTATGTTGTCTGTATGTGGTATGTATGATTGTATGTTGTCTGTAGGTGGTATGTCTCCATATTGTCTGTATGTGGTATGTATGTTTCTATGTTGTCTGTATGTGGTATGTATGTCTCAATGTTGTCTGTATGTGGTATGTATAATTTTATGTTGTCTATATGTGATATGTCTCCATGTTGTCTGTATGTAGTATGTATGTCTTCATGTTGTCTGTATGTGGTATGTATGTTTCCATGTTGTCTGTATGTGGTATGTATGATTTTATGTTGTCTATATGTGGTATGTATGATTTTATGTTGTCTGTATGTGGTATGTATGATTTTATGATGTCTGTGTGTGGTATGTATGTCTTCATGTTGTCTGTATGTGGTATTATGTCTCTATGTTGTCTGTATGTGGTATGTATGTCTCTATGTTGTACGTATGTGGTATGTATGTCTCTATGTTGTCTGTGTGTGGTATGTATGTCTTCATGTTGTCTGTATGTGGTATGTATGTCTCTATGTTGTCTGTGTGTGGTATGTATGATTTTATGTTGCCTGTATGTGGTATGTATGTCTCTATGTTGCCTGTATGTGGTATGTATGATTTTATGTTGTCTGTATATGGTATGCATGTCTCCATGTTGTCTGTATGTGGTATGTATGTCTCTATGTTGTCTGTATGTGGTATGTATGTCTCCGTGTTGTCTGTGTGTAGTATGTATGTCTTCATGTTGTCTGTATGTGGTATGTATGTCTCCATCTTGTCACTGTGTCACATGAGTATCTCTAAGTGGTCTGTATGGTCTGTATGTCTCTACATCGTGTGTATGTAGTACCATGTCTATAATTATATATCCTCTACATCGTAGCTGCCAGGGTGATTAGATCATATGGCAGTATCCATGCCGTGTGTATGTGGTATGTGAGTTGTTAGTATACGCTCCGTGTTGCTTGTATGTGGTATATGTGATCTAAGTGTATCGTCTGCATGTCTCTGTGTCATCTGTATGTGATCTCTGTGTCATTTGTATGTGATCTATGTGTTGTATTTGTGTCCCTGTATCTGGTCTGTGTGCTGTTTGTGTGTCGTATGCGAGATTGTATGCCTTCTGAATGTTGTCTGTATGCATGTGAATTATACAAAATCGCAAGACTTCAGTTAGTTAGTTAGTTAGTTAATTAGTTAGTTAGTTAGTTAGTTAATTAGTTAGTTAGATAGTTGGTTATCTGTTGGGGTATCATCTTTGCATTCTGGACAAGTTCATAAGTACTCAGATCCTCCCCTCCCCTCCAACATGTGCATAAGTGTCCGGCAGCTAATAGCGCCAGTTCTGTGTTGGTTGATGAAGCACCTCAATGTTCCTCTCGTGTCTGCTCATGCCAACACTAACCCCCAAGTCTCGCATTCTGGACAACGATATAGATTCACTGGTACCAAAGTCATCCGCTCTCCACATCTCTCTAAAGGCATTAATAACATCGACACGATCCATAGGCTGGTCATCTACAGGGGATACAGAACCAGCAAGTGTATCAGCACGTTCATTTTCCTCAACTCCCGCTTGTCCCGGAACGAAGATGAAGGTGACTGTACATACAACAGACCCCCTTGCTCGTCACAATCTACTGTCTATGTACAGAACCTGTCTCGGTCTTTCGGACCATGCTTGACAAAGCAGTTTACAAACGCTGGTATAAACCTTTATTGTTCTTGAAATCAACGGTCAACAAAAGAGGGACACGAAATACGACAAGGAAACATGCAACAGTGAAGACCAGAAATAACGTTAGCGCTCACACAGAGGTCCAATCTTGCCAATCTGATCGACTGAGGTGCTTGCTATTGTCCCAACTGTGGCAACCACCTGCGGAGAGATGGCCATTGTGGCATGTTTATCTCTGACAAGATAAATACAGCGCTGGGTGAGGTATCTTATGCAGTTTAGTTAAATATGGGGGTGGGGTGGGGGGGGGGGGCTGAGTGGTCTCGAGTTATGGTGTCCGCATCGAGTGCTGGAGGTCCCGGGTTCAAGCCCCGGTGATGGCCGGGATTATTTCACGTGGACTTCTAGTAACAAAATTCCACTTGGTCTTTGGGTGGTGAGATCGGACGCCCGTGTGTATTGCTGCGCACGTAAATAATCCCTTGGCAGTTGGAAATAATAATAAAGAGTAGCCTAACGGCGCTGCCCGGGTAAAATCTCGAGTTAAAAATCTCCCCAAAGTATATCAGGAACCTCGTCGGTGCTACGGAGTTCGTGCACTGAGCTGAGATTCTCCGGACTCAGGCTTGAGTTAGGAGTAGAACGGAGCACTTATGGGTTACACACGTGTGCCGTTATGTTGATCCGTCGACTAAACTAAAACTAACAACTAGTTAAATGCTGGAGTGCAGCATCATCATTATCATCGCGTCCATCGCCATCATCATCATCATCATCACCACCGTCGTCGTCATCATCATGTGCCCTACGAGCTGATGTAGGCGCTCATGTCTCTCCACAGATCTCGATCCTTGGTGTTCTGGATCATCTCTGCAGATGCTATTCCTCCGTGCCACCGTCTCAGTCCATCCAGCATCATTTCTCTCGATCTGCCTCTGCTTCTTTTCCCGCTGATCTTTCTAGTCGTTAAGATGTTTTCCAGTGCCTCTCTTCTCATCAATGGTTCTAGTGCATGTTAAATTAATAAATGCTTTGCCTATTGAAAACACTGTACGAAAAAAAAGAAGCTAAATTGTTGTTATTTGGTTAATACGAGGACAATATTCTACAAGATCTGAAATTAGAAGAAAAATGACTCATAAATAGCACCATCTCTCGGAAATTGAAATACTTTGGTCATTTAAAACTTAACATTGGTTTACAAAAGAACGGCGATGGAAGGCATGGGATGAAAAGCGCGGTTTCTGAAAGAAGGGGCTAAAGTCGACCTATATGATGGTACAGAGAGAACAGTAAAAACATTCCAGGCATGAAAATTCAAGAAGCAGGGGGTGGGGATGGGGGTGGGGGTGTCGAAGGATTGGGAAAACGATGCAAGTTTCATATCCTTTACAGGACGTCGCAGTCATCCCATCATTTTTTGGCTGTGTGTGATTTCTTAGCAAGTTTACGTTCAGTAGTTTACCATTGCTTTCTGAATAACCGAAACTCATACCGTTGTATGAAAATCAGGACAAGGCGGCCTGCTTCCAAATCACCCGCAGCTATGTTTCGAATGCGGTATGCAGGGTTGCGAATTGCGTTCGTAACCCCGTGGCCACAGCGCCTGCGATATAAATGAAGACGTAAAACTAGACAGATGAGACAGAGACAGAGATGAATAATGTGGGGAGGACATATGGCGAGCTGGATGAGACGTAAAACTAGACAGATGAGACAGAGACAGAGATGAATAATGTGGGGAGGACATATGGCGAGCTGGATGAGACGTAAAACTAGACAGATGAGACAGAGACAGAGATGAATAATGTGGGGAGGACATATGGCGAGCTGGATGAGACGTAAAACTAGACAGATGAGACAGAGACAGAGATGAATAATGTGGGGAGGACATATGACGAGCTGGATGAGACGTAAAACTAGACAGATGAGACAGAGACAGAGATGAATAATGTGGGGAGGACATATGGCGAGCTGGATGAGACGTAAAACTAGACAGAGACAGAGACGATGAATAATATGGGGAGGACATATGACGAGCTGGATGAGACGTAAAACTAGACAGAGACAGAGACAGAGATGAATAATGTGGGGAGGACATATGGCGAGCTGGATGAGACGTAAAACTAGACAGAGACAGAGATGAATAATGTGGGGAGGACATATGGCGAGCTGGATGAGACGTAAAACTAGACAGAGACAGAGACAGAGATGAATAATGTGGGGAGGACATATGGCGAGCTGGATGAGACGTAAAACTAGACAGAGACAGAGACAGAGACAGAGATGAATAATGTGGGGAGGACATATGGCGAGCTGGATGAGACGTAAAACTAGACAGAGACAGAGACAGAGATGAATAATGTGGGGAGGACATATGGCGAGCTGGATGAGACGTAAAACTAGACAGAGACAGAGACAGAGATGAATAATGTGGGGAGGACATATGGCGAGCTGGATGAGACGTAAAACTAGACAGATGAGACAGAGACAGAGATGAATAATGTGGGGAGGACATATGGCGAGCTGGATGAGACGTAAAACTAGACAGAGACAGAGACAGAGATGAATAATGTGGGGAGGACATATGGCGAGCTGGATGAGACGTAAAACTAGACAGAGACAGAGATGAATAATGTGGGGAGGACATATGGCGAGCTGGATGAGACGTAAAACTAGACAGAGACAGAGACAGAGATGAATAATGTGGGGAGGACATATGGCGAGCTGGATGAGACGTAAAACTAGACAGAGACAGAGACAGAGACAGAGATGAATAATGTGGGGAGGACATATGGCGAGCTGGATGAGACGTAAAACTAGACAGAGACAGAGACAGAGATGAATAATGTGGGGAGGACATATGGCGAGCTGGATGAGACGTAAAACTAGACAGATGAGACAGAGACAGAGATGAATAATGTGGGGAGGACATATGACGAGCTGGATGAGACGTAAAACTAGACAGAGACAGAGATGAGTAATGTGGGGAGGACATATGGCGAGCTAGATGAGACGTAAAACTAGACAGAGACAGAGATGAATAATGTGGGGAGGACATATGGCGAGCTAGATGAGACGTAAAACTAGACAGAGACAGAGACAGAGATGAATAATGCGGGGAGGACATATGGCGAGCTGGATGAGACGTAACACTAGACAGAGACAGAGACAGAGATGAATAATGCGGGGAGGACATATGGCGAGCTGGATGAGACGTAACACTAGACAGAGACAGAGATGAATAATGTGGGGAGGACATATGGCGAGCTGGATGAGACGTAACACTAGACAGATGAGACAGAGACAGAGATGAATAATGTGGGGAGGACATATGGCGAGCTAGATGAGACGTAAAACTAGACAGAGACAGAGACAGAGATGAATAATGCGGGGAGGACATATGGCGAGCTGGATGAGACGTAACACTAGACAGAGACAGAGATGAATAATGTGGGGAGGACATATGGCGAGCTGGATGAGACGTAACACTAGACAGATGAGACAGAGACAGAGATGAATAATGTGGGGAGGACATATGGCGAGCTAGATGAGACGTAACACTAGACAGATGAGACAGAGACAGAGATGAATAATGTGGGGAGGACATATGGCGAGCTGGATGAGACGTAACACTAGACAGAGACAGAGATGAATAATGTGGGGAGGACATATGGCGAGCTGGATGAGACGTAACACTAGACAGAGACAGAGATGAATAATGTGGGGAGGACATATGGCGAGCTGGATGAGACGTAACACTAGACAGATGAGACAGAGACAGAGATGAATAATGTGGGGAGGACATATGGCGAGCTAGATGAGACGTAAAACTAGACAGAGACAGAGACAGAGATGAATAATGCGGGGAGGACATATGGCGAGCTGGATGAGACGTAACACTAGACAGAGACAGAGATGAATAATGTGGGGAGGACATATGGCGAGCTGGATGAGACGTAACACTAGACAGATGAGACAGAGACAGAGATGAATAATGTGGGGAGGACATATGGCGAGCTAGATGAGACGTAACACTAGACAGATGAGACAGAGACAGAGATGAATAATGTGGGGAGGACATATGGCGAGCTGGATGAGACGTAACACTAGACAGAGACAGAGATGAATAATGTGGGGAGGACATATGGCGAGCTGGATGAGACGTAAAACTAGACAGATGAGACAGAGACAGAGATGAATAATGTGGGGAGGACATATGGCGAGCTGGATGAGACGTAAAACTAGACAGATGAGACAGAGACAGAGATGAATAATGTGGGGAGGACATATGACGAGCTGGATGAGACGTAAAACTAGACAGAGACAGAGATGAGTAATGTGGGGAGGACATATGGCGAGCTAGATGAGACGTAAAACTAGACAGAGACAGAGATGAATAATGTGGGGAGGACATATGGCGAGCTAGATGAGACGTAAAACTAGACAGAGACAGAGACAGAGATGAATAATGCGGGGAGGACATATGGCGAGCTGGATGAGACGTAACACTAGACAGAGACAGAGACAGAGATGAATAATGCGGGGAGGACATATGGCGAGCTGGATGAGACGTAACACTAGACAGAGACAGAGATGAATAATGTGGGGAGGACATATGGCGAGCTGGATGAGACGTAACACTAGACAGATGAGACAGAGACAGAGATGAATAATGTGGGGAGGACATATGGCGAGCTAGATGAGACGTAAAACTAGACAGAGACAGAGACAGAGATGAATAATGCGGGGAGGACATATGGCGAGCTGGATGAGACGTAACACTAGACAGAGACAGAGATGAATAATGTGGGGAGGACATATGGCGAGCTGGATGAGACGTAACACTAGACAGATGAGACAGAGACAGAGATGAATAATGTGGGGAGGACATATGGCGAGCTAGATGAGACGTAACACTAGACAGATGAGACAGAGACAGAGATGAATAATGTGGGGAGGACATATGGCGAGCTGGATGAGACGTAACACTAGACAGAGACAGAGATGAATAATGTGGGGAGGACATATGGCGAGCTGGATGAGACGTAACACTAGACAGAGACAGAGATGAATAATGTGGGGAGGACATATGGCGAGCTGGATGAGACGTAACACTAGACAGATGAGACAGAGACAGAGATGAATAATGTGGGGAGGACATATGGCGAGCTAGATGAGACGTAAAACTAGACAGAGACAGAGACAGAGATGAATAATGCGGGGAGGACATATGGCGAGCTGGATGAGACGTAACACTAGACAGAGACAGAGATGAATAATGTGGGGAGGACATATGGCGAGCTGGATGAGACGTAACACTAGACAGATGAGACAGAGACAGAGATGAATAATGTGGGGAGGACATATGGCGAGCTAGATGAGACGTAAAACTAGACAGAGACAGAGACAGAGATGAATAATGCGGGGAGGACATATGGCGAGCTGGATGAGACGTAACACTAGACAGAGACAGAGATGAATAATGTGGGGAGGACATATGGCGAGCTGGATGAGACGTAACACTAGACAGATGAGACAGAGACAGAGATGAATAATGCGGGGAGGACATATGGCGAGCTGGATGAGACGTAAAACTAGACAGAGACAGAGATGAATAATGTGGGGAGGACATATGGCGAGCTGGATGAGACGTAAAACTAGACAGAAACAGACAGAGACAGAGATGAAGAATGTGGGAACATATGACAAGCAACAGGAGAATGGACGATTTAGCGTGAGTTGGTAGGGGGGCTTACTCTCCAATATGGGATAGAGCACAGAAGAGGAAGAGGAAATGTGATGTGCTTGTTGTTATCATGGGAAAGTGTAACCACCATAACCCACCATATAGCTACGAGCAAAAACTAGACTTTTACCAACACATCCTCACTCGTCAACACCGTATGTACATAACTAGACTTACACTGCTGACTCACCATAATCGGAAAGTAGCCTTTAACTCTGTCCTTCTCTATGGAAAACCTCAGCGTGTCTGCGTGCATGATGCCTTCCCGGTCCGTCCACAGCCTCTTTAGCCGCACGCCCGCGATCTCGCTGACTCGCTCTAGGCTCGGGTGCGCCTGGGTGAAACATTACACGGGGTAAGGGTCCGATACTGGATTCTATCTCTGAATGGTGAATTTACGACCAACCAGCCATGTATGTCTGTCTCTCATCTTATCTGTCATCTAATACCATCATCATTATCATCGTCATGCTTGTCTGCCTGTCTCTCGTCTTATCTGTCTTCTAATACATCATCATTATTATCATCATACCTGTCTGTGGTCTTGTCTGTCATCTTATCCCATCATCATTATTATCGTCATGCCTGTATGTCTTTCTGTCGTCTTATCTTTCATTTTAACGTAAGTGTTCATATCTCTCCATAGATCTCGGTCCTTTGTGTATTGTAGAAGCGAAATGGTATATCGAACCTATTATTTTCAATATGTGTATCTGTTTAGATGCGTAATTGTGTGATATATGTGTTTCTGACATACCAGTTTATTTTCTGTGTGATATTTGTGTGTGTGTATGTGTGTGATGTGTCAGTTTATTCTGGGTGGCGTGTGTGTGTGTGTGCCTTGTTAGTTTATTCTGTATGCGGTGTTTGTGTGTATGTGTGTAAGAGAGAGACATGACAGTTTATTCTCTGTGTGTGTGTGCGTGCGTGTGCGCGCGCGCGTGTGCATGCGCGCTTGTGTGCCTGCCATGTTATTTTTGTTTTAAAATTATCGCTGCCTGTATTCTTAGAATCTTGCAGCCATACTAAGGGAAAATACTGAAATTCTACAAGATCTGCACGTGGAAGAAAACTGACTCATAAATAGCATAATATCTCGCAAACTAAAATACCGGTATGCCAAATTGCACAACACAGCGGTTTGAACAAAACAACGTGGGACGTTGGTTCTTAGAAGCAAAGTCACGGGTCGACCAGCACGAAGATGGCCACAGGGCATCAAAGACACATTGGACATAAACATAAATGAAATCACAATGGAAGAACCCAGACAACAGACCGCGACAAGAGCAGACTTCTACAAAGGCCCCGCTTAAGGATGATCTTTCTAGAATAATTATTGTTTTAGCCGCCAATTATATTCCCATGTATCTCCTTGTGTTCGTGTGGCGTTATGTCTGTCAGAACCATTCTCCGTCTGTCAATTTCTAAGTCCACTTGAATCCCTGAATACATTAAAGATTCATTTAACTGAAAATGGGCGAGGCGGGGGAACTAGAGAAAGATCGAGTCTCTTTCTGGCAGGATCTAATGCAAATGATCTGCCAAGGAACAACTATATGTCTGTCATCTGTCAAAGACTGTCATCTACTGCCGACAGTAGAACCTTACGGTGAAGGGACAAGGGGGTATTGAGCCTAAGGAATTAAGACCGCCTGGCTAGGGCAGTCGCCGGGAACTGTGCAGGTTAGGGTTGTCTTTTTGCCCCAGACAGAAAAAATATTCACACCTTAACGAGGATTCGAACCCGGTTCTCCCGAAGAAGCACCGGACATTCTAGACTGGCTACACGGAGAGGGGGATCCCCGGGCGCTGCTTACCTGCTCCGAGCAGTAGACCATGAACTTGTCCTGCAGCTCCCACTCCACTTCGTCAGGGTAGGCCTGGCTCAGCATGCCCAGCATCTTCCGTTTGGCGGCGGTCATGACTGTCAGCAGGGCTTCCGTGGTGCTGGTCTGTCAGAGTAGGGGTCACATGGGGTTAGGGGTGCTAAAGTCGTGGCAGTTTGAGTGAGAGAGTGAGAGGGGGAGAGACAGAGAGAGTGGTGAAGAGAGAGGAAGAGAAAGCGAGGGAGAGACAGAAAAAGAGAGGAAGAGAGAGGGGGACAGAGAAATAGATGGGGAGACAGAGAAAGAGTGGGAGGGAGAGTGGAGAGAAGGAGAGAAGAAAAAGAGACATGAGCGAGATAGGCATTCGGATGGCATGAGCGCTGTTGACATGGCATGAGCGCTGTTACTAACATGAGCGCACTGTATTGCCATGGAGCGAAATGGGTCACATATGAGTCGGCAATCAGTTATTGCTGGATGGATTACGACTGGCGATTCTACTGCCACTGAGCTATTCTGTGTTGCCGATGGATGAGATGATGTTACTCAGTTGCTAACGAATTAGGGCACCTGTAACTGTTGACCTAAGTCACTCTACTGTCTCCAGGTAGATAGGGGCACATGTAATATTCATGTTCTATTGTTGTTCTTATTTGCCCTGGAGTTGATTGGTAGTATTTGCCAGTGCTTGACGCTGGTATCTGTCAGGGAGTTATTCTCACACTGTCTAACTTTCGTCAGGCAAAGAGCACCCTGTTGTTCTACAGGCGTGATTCTTAAGTGACTGGTTGTAACATCACTCTTTCTACCTTCTCTAAATCACCACGTATATATCATATAACAGTCAACACTACACTAACAATAACTTCTTCATAACACGACAGCTGCATCTGTTTTCACACGGTGTATTCTGTCTTTCTTTTAAAACACATGTCACAACAATGTCACTAAAACAACAATCACTAACATCGACATTCGTCCACAGATTCACAAACGTTCCATGTGTACAAACGTGGCGGCCAGATTGACCGCTGCCATGTGCCATTCTCCGTCCGACCTCGAACGCGGTCCAGACGTGAATGATCTCTCACGGACCTGTAGTCCGTGCTTGACCTTCGCTCATCTTACTTCCGGCAGAGTGGTTCACAATCTACTCGATCTTCACGTCTGTCACTGAAATGTGCAAGACTCTAGGTCACCTGCACTGGGTGGTAATTTGTCCTACGCCAACTCCATGGCAGAGAGACAGAGAAAGAAAGGGGAGAGAGCGTGGAGAGAGGGAGAGAAGAGAAAGAGAGGGGGAGGGAGAGGAGACTGTCAGCAGGGCTTCTGTGGTGCTTATCTGCGAGAGTAGGGTCACGGGAGGTCAGGGGTTTTAGGGATGGTTGATGGCGTGAGAACAGGATTGAGTCGTTATATATTTACTCAAGATTCGTGATAACAAAGACACATAATGGAGGGGTGTAGGGGAGAGAGACAGAAAAAAAGGGGCAGAGAAAAATTGAGGGAACAGAGTGGTAGAGAGAGGAAGGGGAGAACGAACGAGCGAACGAATGAACGAACTAACGAAGGAACTTTATTTTCAAAGGGTCACAAATTGAGAGAGAGGAGAGGAGAGAGACAGAGAGGGAGAAAGAGACGGGGAGTGATAGGGAGGAGGAAAGGGGGTGAGAGGGCGTTAGGAATAGAGGGTGAGATGTGGGAGGAGAGAGAGAAATGAGAGGGGAGACAGGAAGGGAGGAAGAGAGGGTGGAAGGAGGGAGGCAGAGATAGAGGAAAGGCAAGAGATGAAGGGAGGGAGACGGGGAGGGAGGAAGAAACATTCGGAGTAAGATAAAGCCATTGCTTGTTTATGTTAACGTGGGGAGTGTGGTATTAGAATATGGTCAAGCGGTTTTAATTCTTTGTGAAATCTATGTTCAGTAGTTTGCCATTGCTTTCTGAACGACCGGCATTCATAACATTGCATGCACGTCAACGCAAGGCGGTCTATTGCGAAATCGCCCACAGCCGTGTTTCGAACGCTATATGCGGGATTACGAATTGCATTCGTAACCCCTTCTCTACAGAGCATTCAAATAGGCTTGAAAATCACACATACACACAGACACACACACAGACACACACACAGACACATACACAGACACACACACAGACACAGACACACACTCACACACACCGTATCACAGAGAGAGAGAGAGAGAGAGAGAGAGAGAGAGAGAGAGAGAAGAGGAGAGAGAGAGAGAGAGAGAGAGAGAGAGAGAGAGAGAGAGAGAGAGAGAGAGAGAGAGAGAGAGAGAGAGAGAAGGGGTAATAGAGATATGCTCAAACCCGATGATACAGACAGAAAGCACCTGTCTTCTAATAACGTGCCCATATGTTTTTGACTGTCTGCGTCTAATTTCTCCAATCAGTTTACGGTTGTCATTTGTCTCTTGTAAGACTTCTCATTGGTCTTTCTGTGTGCCTATGGTATTCTTTGATTGTGCCTCAGAAACCACACTTCTACTGCCATTATATGTTTTTCAGCTTGCCTGATCATTGTCCACGTTTCACATCCATACAAAAATATAGGTTCTATGTAGCAAGTACGTCAATACTCTTTTTCTCGTTGCAAGTGACATCTTTTTATTGGTTAGTATGTTTTCCATTTTGCCATGTCGATTCTTGTTCATCAAGACACCTCCCATCAGATGTTATGACTGCTCCAAGATAGTTGTACCGTTTCACTTGTTTAAGAATATTTCAATTTACTTGTATACCACGTTGTGGTATTTCGTCCTTCCTAGTGACGACCATAATCTGTCTTCTTACAATTTAATTCTAACTCTAATTGTTCACTGTGTACAATAACCCTATGTACTAAATGTTGCAGTTCCTGCTCATTGTCTGCAAATGCCGATATGTGTTATAAAAATATGGGGGTTTGCCCCATATGCCCATCACACTTTAAAGGCTCTAACAAACCTATGTAGAAGTTTATACAACAACAGTGAATGCATAGTGAGAGCAACTGGAGGACACTCAGAACCCTTCACCATAAGATCTGGAGTACGACAGGGTTGTGTCCTGTCCCCTCTCTTGTTCATAACATATATAGACAACATATGTAAAGAAACCAGCCAAGCAGAGACAGCAAGCATACCGCATGACGAGAACACAGAAGAAGAACCATCTGCAAATCTAACCATTAGAGAACTCCTGTTTGCGGACGACCAAGCACTAATAGCAAAATCAGAAGCTGAATTACAAGACCACATGAATAGTCTAAACGAAACGTGTAGGGAACATAACATGAAAATTAGCACAAGCAAAACAGAGGTAATGACTATAACTAAAGAAGAACAAACAGCAACAATTCACCTAAACGAACATCCCTTGAAACAAGTAAAGAGCTTCAAGTACCTAGGAAGTATAATATCATCAAATGGCAGATCAGAAGACGAGATCGAAAATAGGTGCAATAAGGCAAATCAACTCATTGGACAAATGGCACCAATACTAAAGAACAAACATGTATCAATAACTACTAAGAAAGCACTTTACAACACAATCTTCCTACCAGCTGTATGCTACCAATGCCAAACCTGGACAATGACAGAAAAAGAGAAAAGAAAAATCACAACAACAGAAATGAGGTTCCTGAGAAGAATACTAAACGTATCAAGAAGAGATAAGATCAGAAATGAAGAAATCAGGACTAAAGTGGGGGTTAAAGCTGCTCTAGATTTTATTAGAAAGCAGCAAGTCAAATGGTTTGGCCATGCAAGTAGGCTACCAGTCAACAGCATGCCACAACAAGCAATGATGTACAGACCAGATGGAAACAGAGGAAGAGGCCGACCACGTAAACGTTGGACGGAGGGAATAACAGAATCCATGGGAATGTCGATATACGAAGCCCATAACCGGGCACTCTCACGAAGTTTATACTTCACCTCGACACCGCAAGGTGTCGTGAAATACTGAGAGTTAATGATTCCCAGATGGACGACTGCATACACCGACTAACCAGGCAGAAGAAGGGTTAACAAACCAGGCAGGCGAACGGTTAATTCCCGAGTCAAAAACAACGAAGTGACCAGGCGAATGTGTTTATAGGTCAAGACACGGAAGTGCCCACCGACAGCCAGGTAAATCTGTCGCTTGGAAAAATTGGTTTGCAACAAAGGCAGACAGCATTATTGGACAGCATATTGCGGTCTGGGTGAATGAATAACGGAAAAGTTCCAGTTCTGTAATTTTCCACTAAAAGGTGATAATGAAGTAGGGACTTGAGATGTCAAGCAAGGTCAAGGACTATGCGGCAGAGATGACCGATATAAAGAGGGTCAATTCTTTGTGTAAGTTTAGTGTGTGTTCCAAACTGACCTGAAGGAGA
Organism: Cepaea hortensis; assembly: GCA_963921405.1. NCBI lineage: Eukaryota > Metazoa > Mollusca > Gastropoda > Stylommatophora > Helicidae > Cepaea > Cepaea hortensis. Next base: position 93,388,549 of record OY992884.1, on the reverse strand, counting down.
TATGTTCTTGAGTGGGAATAGAAATACACGTCCCTAATGATGGAAAGAGGGGATAATAGTGTGTTATTCGCTAAGTGTTTTTTCAATTCCAAGAACATAGATGCCTAAATAAGGTATAAAGATATTAGATATAGTTTAGCATAGGAATATAGATGTGTGTGAATAGCAATTACCATTTCTTTCTATTTATGGATAGTTTAGACTTTGGTGAATTCATATGTCTTATGCGGATGTACTTCGGAAGCCTTGTCATTATGGCTGGAGAAGGACACTTGCATAAGTAGTAGAAAGGGGCGGCTGCTTATCACTGGATTTGTTATACTTTTCCAGGTTCTACTCTCCTAGTGAAAGCAGAGACAGGATGAAGAGTACTACATTAAACAACTAAAGTACTACATTGAGTAAACAAAGTACTTACACGGAACAAAACAGAATATGAACAGATTTACGATGAAGAAAGAAATAAGTTAAAATAAATACAGAACACTGTATGCTCAAACGAATATAACTCTAAGGCCCTGAAAGAGAAGAGATGAAGAGGAATACCCTTGAGTAAACAAAGAAGAAAGAATAGACAATTAGAGACATTGATATTAATCTATAGACAATAGGAATAACTGTGACTAGGTGGCGGTTTTTTCGATGTTGGATATGCACCGTCATGAAACAGACTCGAGCGCAGTCATAAACTTACGGGACTTTTATTACGGTACAGTGAATCAGTGGTGAACAGTTGTTTCATTCAATAACGGATTTACCATCAGATTCAAGCATACGGATAATCCCGGGTGAGCTCTGTCCTGTTTGATGTGCTGTCCTGTGATCTTGAAGAATGTATGGGCGAGAAGCCACACCGCTGATAGACATGCAGAGTTCTTTCTAACACCAACCATAGAACACCCTATCAACTACACTTACAAAATCAATACATACACCAGACATAGTTTTATTAATAAATCTTGTGTTTATTGTTGAAAGAAACTGTTGTCGGAGTATGTGTTGAGAGAATAACAGAGAGAGAGTGAAACCACTAGATATATGGAAGGGAAGACAGAAGAGAGGAGTGTAGACGAAAAGTCAGTCAATAATCCCAACAGATAATCAGTTTAAAGATGTGCATGTTGATCCCACTCTCTTCTTGGGGAAACAACATCACATAATTGGTGGAGCGAGCGGGGTAGGAAAAATACCCATATGACCTGGGCATAACAGGGCATATGCATAAAGGGGTACTTGCATATTGGCACAGGCATAGCGGAGTACCTGCATGTTGGGACATACTGATTGGAATAAATAGAAGTATACATTGATGACTTTTAATGGAAGGACGTCCATTGGATATATGGTGCCATTACATTTATGGTAGAAACATTTCATGAATGCTGGTGACTTTACAGTGAGAAAGTTCCAGACAGAATGAATGTGGATAGGTGGTAAGACACATTACATACCTAGTCACACGGTCACACGTCTACATAAGTCTTTATCCTATATCTCCTCTTGTGGATGAGAGAGTGGTTGTGATGTACGGTGTGGTGTTGTAGATTAATAATAGTAGATAGGCATAGATAAATGATATAGGTTCTAGGTAGGAACATAATTGTATAGTGAGTACTTTTTTACTGCCTTGAGGTGTCTTTACGCAACGTGCTGACTTACCTGCTTTAACTATGGCAACTCCCAAACTAACTACAGCAGAACTTAGGGCCAACGGAGAAGAAATTGGGTTGGCTGGTTCAGACTTAACTGATTACATACAAGAAAGAGAGCGAGAGATTCGTCAAGCGGAACGAGAAGAGCGAAAGACCGAGTTGGAAGTGAGAAGAATAGAGGTGGAGACCAAGAAACTGGAAATGGAACAAGAGGCCAAGAAAATAGAGGTGGAGACCAAGCGACTGGAAATGGAACAAGAGGCCAAGAAAATGGACCAGGAGACCAAGCGACTGGAAATGGAACAAGAGGCCAAGAAAATGGACCAGGAGACCAAGAAACTGGAAATGGAACAGACTGCCAGGAGACAAGAAATGGAACATGAATACCGCTTGAAAGAGTTAGAACTCAAGACACAAACTAAGGGTGAAATAGATGCAGCAGAAGGAAGTTCATCTTCACCTGGGGCAACATACATGAGTGGACAGGGTTACCATGCCATGAAGTTTCCTTTAGCAGTCTATGATGAAAGTAAAGAAAAGATATTCCAGTTTTTGGATCGGTTCGAGGCTATGGCAATCGCTATGGGACTGGAAAGATCCAGATGGGCTCTTAAAGTATCCCAGGCGTTACGTGGTTCAGGGTACGAGGTCTACACACGCCTACCACCAGGACAGGAAAATCAGTACGAGGAATTGAAAGCAGCTTTGATGAAACATTATGAAGTCACAGCACAAACATATCGGAAAAAGTTTAGATCGTCTAGACGAGAGCCGGGAGAGCTATTCGCCGCATACAGTCTAAGGCTGAAATCCTATCTCCAGAAATGGATGGACTTGGCAGAATTCAAGAGGGATTATGAGAGTCTCGAAGAGATGATGGTGGTCGACCAGATGCGAAAGCAAATGTCGAAACCTCTCAGAACCTTCTTGGGAGAACAAGGGGCGGAACGGATTGATGTTGTGAATAAGTTGGCGGAGCGATTCGTAGAGGTACATGGGGAGGCGGCAGAACTAAGTACACAAAGCAAAGGGCAGGAAAAACAAGACCGAAGGAAATCGACGAACGGAAAAGAAACTAAAGGGGAACCTTATAAAAAGACGTCAACGGAGAGTTCCGAGAAGGTGAAGGAAGGAACCAAGAACACCTCGAATTCTCCAGCGAAACGACCGTGGTCCGAGAAGTGGTGCTCGATTTGCAAGGCGGCATCTCACAACACAAAAGACTGCAGATCGAAACCGAAAAATCCTTACTTCGCGGCATGCCAAGTGAATCATAAGAAGGTGATCACAGACAAGGCTAAGGTCGATGAAGGAGAAAGGAACAAAAAGGACACACGGAAACATAGGAAGGGAACATGGTGCACACACTGCAGGTCGAAAACCCATACGACTGCAGAATGCCGAGGCAAGGCAAATGATGGTCCCTTCGAAACACACCTCGATGAACCCCTCGAGGAATCCCAGGGAAAAGTCGAGGAGGGGGAGGACATTCCGGACCAAGGGAGACCCTCGGTGGTGGAATTGATTGAGGTGAATGGACAAGCAGTCCAATGTTTATACGATACGGGACTGGATGGGGAAGCGGTGATTTCGGCGGATCTAGTATCCCCCGAACAACTCACAGGGGAGACCATGGAGATACAGCCTGCGACTAAGAGTGCTGTAGCCATGAAGTTACCCATTGCTCAAGTGGAGATTCGGTCAAGATACGTCACGGGCACCATCAAGGCCGCCGTATTGAGTGATCCCATATTTCCAGTCATCCTCGGTTGCCGGTATGTCTTTCTGGGAATGCCTAAGGAACCAATTCACATGGGAGCTATGCAGACACGCTCTCAGAAGGAAACGGATCAGGCAGAGGAAAGGATTTCAAACCCAATGCCAGGGGAGTTACGAACGGCCCAGAGTGAGGATGATAGTTTACGTCCGTGCTACAAGAAGTTGCAGAAGAGTGCTGTTCCACCCAAACGCGGACAGTACTACATGAAGAATCGGCTACTATACCGGCGAGCCGGAAGGGGAGACAACCTACACGGTCAATTGGTAGTCCCGAAGGCCTACCGTGCCCAAATTCTTCAGATGGGGCATACCATTTCGTTCAGTGGACACATGGGTATCGCCGCCACCATGCAGCGGATTTCCTGTCATTATTATTGGCCAGGATTGACGGGAGATGTGAGTCGGTATGTAAAGTCATGCCCAGAGTGTCAGCGGGTGGCCCCAAAACACTGGACAGCGCCGGTGGTGTTAGGTGAAATGCCCGTTATGAACTCTCCTTTCGAGAGGGTAGCTATCGACATCGTGGGGCCTCTTCCTAGGACTAAGAAGAGGAACATGTATATCCTCACTATGGTGGATTGCTGTTCAATGTGGAGTGAAGCCATACCATTGTCAACCATTGACTCGAAAAGAGTGGCTGATGCCTTGATGGAGGTTTTTACCAGATTAGGCTTCCCTAATCAGATTCTGACGGATAATGGGTCACAGTTTTGTGGGAAACTCATGGAGGAGGTATTTGGGGTGTTCCACTCCAACCATATACATACCAGTCCTTACCACCCTCAAGCTAATGGACAAGTAGAGCGTTTCAACGGCACGTTGATGACAATGCTCAGGAAATTGGCCCAGGAAAAACCGGATAGGTGGGATGAATACATCCCGGCAGCCCTTTTTGCTTATAGGGAAGTGCCACATGGCTCAACAGGAGTACCGCCAGCAACTCTGCTGTTTGGTCGACCAATCAAGGGACCATTGGAAGCGTTATTGAGGAGTTGGACGGAAGAAGAAACCTCAGAAGAGGTGATCTCCTCGTACAAATACGTGGAGGAACTGAAGGAAAAACTTCACACGGGCTGGGCTCTGGCCACTCGAAACTTGAGAAAGGCCAGAAAGAGACATGCGGAATACTATAACCGTAGGTCTAGAGACAGAGCTCTTGAGGTGGGAGACAAAGTCTTGTTGTTACTCCCAACGGGAAACAACAAACTGGAGATAGGCTGGCAAGGACCATTTCCCGTGGAAAGGATGGTATCCAGAACCAACTATCAAATACGGATCCGGGGAAAATCGAAGATTTTTCATATTAATCTCTTGAGAAAATATGCAGAAAGAACCCGGGAAGGAGCAGCCCATCTCATGGCAATGGCGGTAGCAGTGGAAACTGAAACCGGACCAGATGAGGGGAGGGAGTATCCTCTAATAAACCAGGAAACTTATCGGGAAGTACAGGTGAACCCTGATCTGACTCTTCAAGAGAGGAAAAAAATTGGCCAGGTTCTCAAATCCCATAAGCAGATCCTGACGGATAAACCAGGACGGACGGAGCTGGTTGAGTTCGAGATGACCTTAACTACGCAGGATCCGGTTCGCCAAAAAATCTACCCAGTACCATTTGCTAAAGAGAAGGCTTTGGAGGAGGAGATACAGAAACTGTTGGAGGATGAGGTGATTGCACCATCCACATCCCCCTATAATGCTGGAGTGGTGTTGTTACGAAAACCGAGTGGAGAACACCGGCTGTGCATTGACTATAGACTTTTAAATAGTCATACCCAGTTCCAAGTGGAACCGTTGCCGAATCCAACCCAGTTGTTCGCAAGGCTCCATAAGGCCAAGTATTTCTCTAAAGTAGATCTGAGTAGGGGTTATTATCAGATCCCGGTCAAACCAGAAGTTCGACATCTACTAGCTTTCAGCACACCTACTGGACACTATGAGTTCAATGTCATGCCTTTTGGACTCAGTAATGCGCCTAGTGTGTTTACTCGCATGATGAGAGCGTTGTTGGATCCTCTACGTGACACAGCCATTATCTCATTCATGGATGATATACTGATTGCCAGTGACAGATTCGATGACCATTTGGGATCCTTAGAGAGAGTTTTCGATCGGCTCCGGGAAGCCGGGCTGACGGCGCGACCAACCAAGTGCATGATTGGTTACCAAACTCTGGAATTTCTAGGTCATACCATCACTCCCGGGAAAATTGTCCCGGAGGCGAAGAACCTGGAAAAAGTCAGACGAGCTTCGAGGCCTAAAACAAAGAAAGATATAAGATCCTTCCTATCATTGTGTGGATTTTATCAAAAGTTCATTCCTCATTTTACCGAACTGGGAAATCCATTAACAGAGACCTTAAAAAAAGGACTTCCAGATGCAGTTATATGGACGCCAGAATGTGAGGAGGCCTACAGTCAATTAAAGGAAGCGTTGGTGAACAAGCCAGTTCTACAACTTCCAGACCTCACAAAGCCATTTGTGCTAAGAACAGATGCGAGTGGGATCGGTATTGGAGCAGCCTTATTACAAGAAGGAATAGACGATGCTTCAATTTTGAAACCGGTAGCGTATGCCAGTAAGAAACTTCTACCGGCAGAGAAAAATTATTCAACGGTTGAAAGAGAGTGCTTGTCACTAGTATGGGCTGTACAAAAATTTCAACCATACTTGTACGGAGTACAGTTTACGGTCCAGTCAGATCATCAACCCTTGATGTTCCTAGCTACATCACAGAAGTTAAACGCCAGACTGATGAGATGGTCATTGTTGCTGCAACCATACCACTTCACAGTGGAATACATCCCGGGAAAGGAGAATGTAGGAGCAGATTTCTTATCCAGACATCCAGCTCCGGAGGAAGAAGATTAGGATTGTGGATCATGGGAATCAAACCTACAGTGAGAAAGATTCGACGCGGTCTAATCTCTTAAGAGGGGGCCTATGTCGTGAAATACTGAGAGTTAATGATTCCCAGATGGACGACTGCATACACCGACTAACCAGGCAGAAGAAGGGTTAACAAACCAGGCAGGCGAACGGTTAATTCCCGAGTCAAAAACAACGAAGTGACCAGGCGAATGTGTTTATAGGTCAAGACACGGAAGTGCCCACCGACAGCCAGGTAAATCTGTCGCGTGGAAAAATTGGTTTGCAACAAAGGCAGACAGCATTATTGGACAGCATATTGCGGTCTGGGTGAATGAATAACGGAAAAGTTCCAGTTCTGTAATTTTCCACTAAAAGGTGATAATGAAGTAGGGACTTGAGATGTCAAGCAAGGTCAAGGACTATGCGGCAGAGATGACCGATATAAAGAGGGTCAATTCTTTGTGTAAGTTTAGTGTGTGTTCCAAACTGACCTGAAGGAGATATGTTCTTGAGTGGGAATAGAAATACACGTCCCTAATGATGGAAAGAGGGGATAATAGTGTGTTATTCGCTAAGTGTTTTTTCAATTCCAAGAACATAGATGCCTAAATAAGGTATAAAGATATTAGATATAGTTTAGCATAGGAATATAGATGTGTGTGAATAGCAATTACCATTTCTTTCTATTTATGGATAGTTTAGACTTTGGTGAATTCATATGTCTTATGCGGATGTACTTCGGAAGCCTTGTCATTATGGCTGGAGAAGGACACTTGCATAAGTAGTAGAAAGGGGCGGCTGCTTATCACTGGATTTGTTATACTTTTCCAGGTTCTACTCTCCTAGTGAAAGCAGAGACAGGATGAAGAGTACTACATTAAACAACTAAAGTACTACATTGAGTAAACAAAGTACTTACACGGAACAAAACAGAATATGAACAGATTTACGATGAAGAAAGAAATAAGTTAAAATAAATACAGAACACTGTATGCTCAAACGAATATAACTCTAAGGCCCTGAAAGAGAAGAGATGAAGAGGAATACCCTTGAGTAAACAAAGAAGAAAGAATAGACAATTAGAGACATTGATATTAATCTATAGACAATAGGAATAACTGTGACTAGGTGGCGGTTTTTTCGATGTTGGATATGCACCGTCATGAAACAGACTCGAGCGCAGTCATAAACTTACGGGACTTTTATTACGGTACAGTGAATCAGTGGTGAACAGTTGTTTCATTCAATAACGGATTTACCATCAGATTCAAGCATACGGATAATCCCGGGTGAGCTCTGTCCTGTTTGATGTGCTGTCCTGTGATCTTGAAGAATGTATGGGCGAGAAGCCACACCGCTGATAGACATGCAGAGTTCTTTCTAACACCAACCATAGAACACCCTATCAACTACACTTACAAAATCAATACATACACCAGACATAGTTTTATTAATAAATCTTGTGTTTATTGTTGAAAGAAACTGTTGTCGGAGTATGTGTTGAGAGAATAACAGAGAGAGAGTGAAACCACTAGATATATGGAAGGGAAGACAGAAGAGAGGAGTGTAGACGAAAAGTCAGTCAATAATCCCAACAGATAATCAGTTTAAAGATGTGCATGTTGATCCCACTCTCTTCTCGGGGAAACAACATCACATAATTGGTGGAGCGAGCGGGGTAGGAAAAATACCCATATGACCTGGGCATAACAGGGCATATGCATAAAGGGGTACTTGCATATTGGCACAGGCATAGCGGAGTACCTGCATGTTGGGACATACTGATTGGAATAAATAGAAGTATACATTGATGACTTTTAATGGAAGGACGTCCATTGGATATATGGTGCCATTACATTTATGGTAGAAACATTTCATGAATGCTGGTGACTTTACAGTGAGAAAGTTCCAGACAGAATGAATGTGGATAGGTGGTAAGACACATTACATACCTAGTCACACGGTCACACGTCTACATAAGTCTTTATCCTATATCTCCTCTTGTGGATGAGAGAGTGGTTGTGATGTACGGTGTGGTGTTGTAGATTAATAATAGTAGATAGGCATAGATAAATGATATAGGTTCTAGGTAGGAACATAATTGTATAGTGAGTACTTTTTTACTGCCTTGAGGTGTCTTTACGCAACGTGCTGACTTACCTGCTTTAACTATGGCAACTCCCAAACTAACTACAGCAGAACTTAGGGCCAACGGAGAAGAAATTGGGTTGGCTGGTTCAGACTTAACTGATTACATACAAGAAAGAGAGCGAGAGATTCGTCAAGCGGAACGAGAAGAGCGAAAGACCGAGTTGGAAGTGAGAAGAATAGAGGTGGAGACCAAGAAACTGGAAATGGAACAAGAGGCCAAGAAAATAGAGGTGGAGACCAAGCGACTGGAAATGGAACAAGAGGCCAAGAAAATGGACCAGGAGACCAAGCGACTGGAAATGGAACAAGAGGCCAAGAAAATGGACCAGGAGACCAAGAAACTGGAAATGGAACAGACTGCCAGGAGACAAGAAATGGAACATGAATACCGCTTGAAAGAGTTAGAACTCAAGACACAAACTAAGGGTGAAATAGATGCAGCAGAAGGAAGTTCATCTTCACCTGGGGCAACATACATGAGTGGACAGGGTTACCATGCCATGAAGTTTCCTTTAGCAGTCTATGATGAAAGTAAAGAAAAGATATTCCAGTTTTTGGATCGGTTCGAGGCTATGGCAATCGCTATGGGACTGGAAAGATCCAGATGGGCTCTTAAAGTATCCCAGGCGTTACGTGGTTCAGGGTACGAGGTCTACACACGCCTACCACCAGGACAGGAAAATCAGTACGAGGAATTGAAAGCAGCTTTGATGAAACATTATGAAGTCACAGCACAAACATATCGGAAAAAGTTTAGATCGTCTAGACGAGAGCCGGGAGAGCTATTCGCCGCATACAGTCTAAGGCTGAAATCCTATCTCCAGAAATGGATGGACTTGGCAGAATTCAAGAGGGATTATGAGAGTCTCGAAGAGATGATGGTGGTCGACCAGATGCGAAAGCAAATGTCGAAACCTCTCAGAACCTTCTTGGGAGAACAAGGGGCGGAACGGATTGATGTTGTGAATAAGTTGGCGGAGCGATTCGTAGAGGTACATGGGGAGGCGGCAGAACTAAGTACACAAAGCAAAGGGCAGGAAAAACAAGACCGAAGGAAATCGACGAACGGAAAAGAAACTAAAGGGGAACCTTATAAAAAGACGTCAACGGAGAGTTCCGAGAAGGTGAAGGAAGGAACCAAGAACACCTCGAATTCTCCAGCGAAACGACCGTGGTCCGAGAAGTGGTGCTCGATTTGCAAGGCGGCATCTCACAACACAAAAGACTGCAGATCGAAACCGAAAAATCCTTACTTCGCGGAATGCCAAGTGAATCATAAGAAGGTGATCACAGACAAGGCTAAGGTCGATGAAGGAGAAAGGAACAAAAAGGACACACGGAAACATAGGAAGGGAACATGGTGCACACACTGCAGGTCGAAAACCCATACGACTGCAGAATGCCGAGGCAAGGCAAATGATGGTCCCTTCGAAACACACCTCGATGAACCCCTCGAGGAATCCCAGGGAAAAGTCGAGGAGGGGGAGGACATTCCGGACCAAGGGAGACCCTCGGTGGTGGAATTGATTGAGGTGAATGGACAAGCAGTCCAATGTTTATACGATACGGGACTGGATGGGGAAGCGGTGATTTCGGCGGATCTAGTATCCCCCGAACAACTCACAGGGGAGACCATGGAGATACAGCCTGCGACTAAGAGTGCTGTAGCCATGAAGTTACCCATTGCTCAAGTGGAGATTCGGTCAAGATACGTCACGGGCACCATCAAGGCCGCCGTATTGAGTGATCCCATATTTCCAGTCATCCTCGGTTGCCGGTATGTCTTTCTGGGAATGCCTAAGGAACCAATTCACATGGGAGCTATGCAGACACGCTCTCAGAAGGAAACGGATCAGGCAGAGGAAAGGATTTCAAACCCAATGCCAGGGGAGTTACGAACGGCCCAGAGTGAGGATGATAGTTTACGTCCGTGCTACAAGAAGTTGCAGAAGAGTGCTGTTCCACCCAAACGCGGACAGTACTACATGAAGAATCGGCTACTATACCGGCGAGCCGGAAGGGGAGACAACCTACACGGTCAATTGGTAGTCCCGAAGGCCTACCGTGCCCAAATTCTTCAGATGGGGCATACCATTTCGTTCAGTGGACACATGGGTATCGCCGCCACCATGCAGCGGATTTCCTGTCATTATTATTGGCCAGGATTGACGGGAGATGTGAGTCGGTATGTAAAGTCATGCCCAGAGTGTCAGCGGGTGGCCCCAAAACACTGGACAGCGCCGGTGGTGTTAGGTGAAATGCCCGTTATGAACTCTCCTTTCGAGAGGGTAGCTATCGACATCGTGGGGCCTCTTCCTAGGACTAAGAAGAGGAACATGTATATCCTCACTATGGTGGATTGCTGTTCAATGTGGAGTGAAGCCATACCATTGTCAACCATTGACTCGAAAAGAGTGGCTGATGCCTTGATGGAGGTTTTTACCAGATTAGGCTTCCCTAATCAGATTCTGACGGATAATGGGTCACAGTTTTGTGGGAAACTCATGGAGGAGGTATTTGGGGTGTTCCACTCCAACCATATACATACCAGTCCTTACCACCCTCAAGCTAATGGACAAGTAGAGCGTTTCAACGGCACGTTGATGACAATGCTCAGGAAATTGGCCCAGGAAAAACCGGATAGGTGGGATGAATACATCCCGGCAGCCCTTTTTGCTTATAGGGAAGTGCCACATGGCTCAACAGGAGTACCGCCAGCAACTCTGCTGTTTGGTCGACCAATCAAGGGACCATTGGAAGCGTTATTGAGGAGTTGGACGGAAGAAGAAACCTCAGAAGAGGTGATCTCCTCGTACAAATACGTGGAGGAACTGAAGGAAAAACTTCACACGGGCTGGGCTCTGGCCACTCGAAACTTGAGAAAGGCCAGAAAGAGACATGCGGAATACTATAACCGTAGGTCTAGAGACAGAGCTCTTGAGGTGGGAGACAAAGTCTTGTTGTTACTCCCAACGGGAAACAACAAACTGGAGATAGGCTGGCAAGGACCATTTCCCGTGGAAAGGATGGTATCCAGAACCAACTATCAAATACGGATCCGGGGAAAATCGAAGATTTTTCATATTAATCTCTTGAGAAAATATGCAGAAAGAACCCGGGAAGGAGCAGCCCATCTCATGGCAATGGCGGTAGCAGTGGAAACTGAAACCGGACCAGATGAGGGGAGGGAGTATCCTCTAATAAACCAGGAAACTTATCGGGAAGTACAGGTGAACCCTGATCTGACTCTTCAAGAGAGGAAAAAAATTGGCCAGGTTCTCAAATCCCATAAGCAGATCCTGACGGATAAACCAGGACGGACGGAGCTGGTTGAGTTCGAGATGACCTTAACTACGCAGGATCCGGTTCGCCAAAAAATCTACCCAGTACCATTTGCTAAAGAGAAGGCTTTGGAGGAGGAGATACAGAAACTGTTGGAGGATGAGGTGATTGCACCATCCACATCCCCCTATAATGCTGGAGTGGTGTTGTTACGAAAACCGAGTGGAGAACACCGGCTGTGCATTGACTATAGACTTTTAAATAGTCATACCCAGTTCCAAGTGGAACCGTTGCCGAATCCAACCCAGTTGTTCGCAAGGCTCCATAAGGCCAAGTATTTCTCTAAAGTAGATCTGAGTAGGGGTTATTATCAGATCCCGGTCAAACCAGAAGTTCGACATCTACTAGCTTTCAGCACACCTACTGGACACTATGAGTTCAATGTCATGCCTTTTGGACTCAGTAATGCGCCTAGTGTGTTTACTCGCATGATGAGAGCGTTGTTGGATCCTCTACGTGACACAGCCATTATCTCATTCATGGATGATATACTGATTGCCAGTGACAGATTCGATGACCATTTGGGATCCTTAGAGAGAGTTTTCGATCGGCTCCGGGAAGCCGGGCTGACGGCGCGACCAACCAAGTGCATGATTGGTTACCAAACTCTGGAATTTCTAGGTCATACCATCACTCCCGGGAAAATTGTCCCGGAGGCGAAGAACCTGGAAAAAGTCAGACGAGCTTCGAGGCCTAAAACAAAGAAAGATATAAGATCCTTCCTATCATTGTGTGGATTTTATCAAAAGTTCATTCCTCATTTTACCGAACTGGGAAATCCATTAACAGAGACCTTAAAAAAAGGACTTCCAGATGCAGTTATATGGACGCCAGAATGTGAGGAGGCCTACAGTCAATTAAAGGAAGCGTTGGTGAACAAGCCAGTTCTACAACTTCCAGACCTCACAAAGCCATTTGTGCTAAGAACAGATGCGAGTGGGATCGGTATTGGAGCAGCCTTATTACAAGAAGGAATAGACGATGCTTCAATTTTGAAACCGGTAGCGTATGCCAGTAAGAAACTTCTACCGGCAGAGAAAAATTATTCAACGGTTGAAAGAGAGTGCTTGTCACTAGTATGGGCTGTACAAAAATTTCAACCATACTTGTACGGAGTACAGTTTACGGTCCAGTCAGATCATCAACCCTTGATGTTCCTAGCTACATCACAGAAGTTAAACGCCAGACTGATGAGATGGTCATTGTTGCTGCAACCATACCACTTCACAGTGGAATACATCCCGGGAAAGGAGAATGTAGGAGCAGATTTCTTATCCAGACATCCAGCTCCGGAGGAAGAAGATTAGGATTGTGGATCATGGGAATCAAACCTACAGTGAGAAAGATTCGACGCGGTCTAATCTCTTAAGAGGGGGCCTATGTCGTGAAATACTGAGAGTTAATGATTCCCAGATGGACGACTGCATACACCGACTAACCAGGCAGAAGAAGGGTTAACAAACCAGGCAGGCGAACGGTTAATTCCCGAGTCAAAAACAACGAAGTGACCAGGCGAATGTGTTTATAGGTCAAGACACGGAAGTGCCCACCGACAGCCAGGTAAATCTGTCGCGTGGAAAAATTGGTTTGCAACAAAGGCAGACAGCATTATTGGACAGCATATTGCGGTCTGGGTGAATGAATAACGGAAAAGTTCCAGTTCTGTAATTTTCCACTAAAAGGTGATAATGAAGTAGGGACTTGAGATGTCAAGCAAGGTCAAGGACTATGCGGCAGAGATGACCGATATAAAGAGGGTCAATTCTTTGTGTAAGTTTAGTGTGTGTTCCAAACTGACCTGAAGGAGATATGTTCTTGAGTGGGAATAGAAATACACGTCCCTAATGATGGAAAGAGGGGATAATAGTGTGTTATTCGCTAAGTGTTTTTTCAATTCCAAGAACATAGATGCCTAAATAAGGTATAAAGATATTAGATATAGTTTAGCATAGGAATATAGATGTGTGTGAATAGCAATTACCATTTCTTTCTATTTATGGATAGTTTAGACTTTGGTGAATTCATATGTCTTATGCGGATGTACTTCGGAAGCCTTGTCATTATGGCTGGAGAAGGACACTTGCATAAGTAGTAGAAAGGGGCGGCTGCTTATCACTGGATTTGTTATACTTTTCCAGGTTCTACTCTCCTAGTGAAAGCAGAGACAGGATGAAGAGTACTACATTAAACAACTAAAGTACTACATTGAGTAAACAAAGTACTTACACGGAACAAAACAGAATATGAACAGATTTACGATGAAGAAAGAAATAAGTTAAAATAAATACAGAACACTGTATGCTCAAACGAATATAACTCTAAGGCCCTGAAAGAGAAGAGATGAAGAGGAATACCCTTGAGTAAACAAAGAAGAAAGAATAGACAATTAGAGACATTGATATTAATCTATAGACAATAGGAATAACTGTGACTAGGTGGCGGTTTTTTCGATGTTGGATATGCACCGTCATGAAACAGACTCGAGCGCAGTCATAAACTTACGGGACTTTTATTACGGTACAGTGAATCAGTGGTGAACAGTTGTTTCATTCAATAACGGATTTACCATCAGATTCAAGCATACGGATAATCCCGGGTGAGCTCTGTCCTGTTTGATGTGCTGTCCTGTGATCTTGAAGAATGTATGGGCGAGAAGCCACACCGCTGATAGACATGCAGAGTTCTTTCTAACACCAACCATAGAACACCCTATCAACTACACTTACAAAATCAATACATACACCAGACATAGTTTTATTAATAAATCTTGTGTTTATTGTTGAAAGAAACTGTTGTCGGAGTATGTGTTGAGAGAATAACAGAGAGAGAGTGAAACCACTAGATATATGGAAGGGAAGACAGAAGAGAGGAGGGTAGACTAAAGTCAGGCAATAATCCCAACAGATAATAAGTTGAAGATGTACTTGTTGATTCCCACTCTCCTCTCGGGGAAGAACAGGACACAAGGTACAAGAGGAACATGATGAGATGAGATGAGACTTTAAAGGCGTGTTAAATGATAATTTACTTGAACTTTTACTGTTGTTCTCATCTGAGTAACTGATTGCTCTCTTTCAAGATGTCTACATTTCTGTTCTATCTGCTCAGTGTTGCTCTCGGCATTCTTCTATTGTGACAATCGAAGTATGAGCTGGCCTCAAATGACAAATTTAAAAGTGTGACAGGAATTAAAATAACTATGGGATTGTCTTGTAATCTGTCAATGTTGTTGTTAAGGATGTCAACAGTGTTAAGCATGTGACATAACGGTTCAGACGAACATGGTGACGTCATAAGGACAGTTTAAAGAAGACCCGCCCTATTTTTAACGTTTTCCTATCAGTGACGTGGCTCTGAAACCTGGAGTACAACAATAGGTGACGAAGCCTCGCTACAAACCTTTGAGAACAAAGTTTTAAGACGCATCTTTGGGCCCATTAGGGATACACAAAGTGGAGAGTGGAAAAGAAGAAGTAACAAAGACATTTATGATCTGTTTAAGTCCCCGCTAATCACTGGTATCATGAAGGCTAATAGACTACAATGGCTGGGGCATATAGACAGAATGGAAGATAATAGGGAAACAAAACTCGCTTACACTCAGGAAATAAATGACCGTAGACCCCGAGGTAGACCAAGAAGACGGTGGAGTGATAATACATATACAGACTTACAAGCACTTGGAATCAACGACTGGTAAGAGAAGGTCAACCAGAGAGACGAATGGAGACGGATTGTATCTGCAGCAAAGAACCTCAATGGCTCGGAACGCTGAAGAAGAAGAAGAAGAAGAAGAAGAAGAAGAAGAAGAAGAAGAAGAAGAAGAAGAAGAAGAAGAAGAAGAAGAAGAAGAAGAAGAAGAAGAAGAAGAAAATTTCTCAAACGAACGAACGAACGCACTTTTACTAACATACTGTATAACATTTAACCAAAAGGCATTACACCAAACCTGAATGATCCCACCTCCACCACCAGCCCCGGTAGATCCTTTCCCAAAGAAGTGGAAGTCAATGGGCAGGTCCATGAGGTGGGCCAGCCAGTTCATCACCAGCATCTCCAACTCTGTGGCCGCTGGGCAGTCCGCCTGTACAGATAGACACATGTCAATGAGCGGTTCCAATCAGTGGGGGACATGTAATAGCAGATGATGGCAGGCGTGAAATAGAAATCTTACAGGGGATAGGAATGGCCAAAAATGCTTCCAGCAGCGTGACATCAGTATTAACATCTAGAGAGATTAACAACGCATTAAAAATGAGATTTGTCACATGTTACGTATATTCAACACTACTGTATGGCACGGAAGCCTGGACATTGAACAAGCAACAAAAAGTCGCATAGAGGCCTTGGAGATGCGGATATACAGAAGAATGGAAACAAAAACAATCAAATACAGAGGTTCTAGAAAAACTGGCAATGAAAGGAGAAAAGACATAACACTCTTATAAAAATCATATTGGAGGGCAAGATTGAAGGCAAGCGAGCAAGGGATAAGCAACGATACAAGTGGGAAGATAACATCAAGAGATGGACGAGCAGCAGTCTAACAGAACGTACAGTCAGGGTGAGAGACAGTGTTGGAGATCCATTGCAGCCAACCCTCCCGTGTGTTGCCGGGGCCCATAAGGGAAGCAAAGAATAGCAACACTGTAGCCTACCACGCATGTCGTAAGAGGCGACTAAGGAGGCTTTCATGGTTCCGTCGCCCTGCTACTGAGTGAGTGCGTGGCGCGACACTGTGAGCTGTGAGTTTCGTGTGAAATGCTTCTGAA
The DNA here is from genome assembly GCA_963921405.1 of Cepaea hortensis. Classification (NCBI taxonomy): domain Eukaryota; kingdom Metazoa; phylum Mollusca; class Gastropoda; order Stylommatophora; family Helicidae; genus Cepaea; species Cepaea hortensis. The sequence goes on along the minus strand of OY992884.1, from coordinate 93,371,985 downwards.
TCTGCCCGAGGTATTTTGGAACGTGACTGCATGTTCGGAGCGATGGCAGATGGCTATGTCCCAGAGTTGACCGGTTTTAGCCTTATGCAGAAATGCGTGGCTGCTGGGCTTCTGGTTGACTGCCACTGCCATCGACGATGAACTGTATTTTCGTGTACTGTGTGGGTGAACATCTAGGAAACATCCAGATGGGAAAATGACTGCCAATTCCATCAGAGATGAACTGGATGTTTCGTGGGGGACTATTGTGTTGACATTCTGGCGGCGGCATTATGCACAGTGTATCTGTGCGGGCTGTTGTTTGTCGAGATTCCTGTCTTTTCCACTTTTCACATTGGGCAGTGGGAGGCATTTTGTGTGATATTCACTGGCACAGGAACGGAGTATAATGGGGATGACCCGTTGCTGTGAAGTTGGAACCGCGACTAACTAACTAACTAACTAACTAACTAACTGCAGCCAACCTTCGTTGTGGAGACGGCACCTAACTGATTGATTGAATCAGTGGCGTAGCTAGCGGGGCAGCAAGGAAAGCGGCCATTGCTCTCGAAAGGATTTGAAAGGCAAGAAGATGGACTTCGTTGCACCGGGTTTAATCCCATATGGCCCGGTCTCTTTCGACAGGGCGACCTGCCGAAAGCGCCGCACAAAGCACGAACTCCGTAGCTCCAGCGACGACCCTCGAGAAAATTGTTGTAGCCTGAAATCGAACCCACCACCTTTGAAGCGCGTGGTAGTCGGCCTAACGACCTCGCCACGGAATCCTTGTGCCCTGTGTTTGAAAAGGTCCAGTAGTTAGAGATTAAGATGAAAACACCTATATTGAATATGATTACCACCATAAGTGCTTAAGTTTCCAACATCAGCATGTACCGTGTCGATCGGCGTAGGAGTTTACGTCCCTTCCTACAGTCCTGTCCCCTGATAGGAGATTACGTCCCTTCCAACATTCCTGTCCCCTTTTCGACCTCTTCGGTGGCACATTGACAACCCAAAGAGCATTTACTCCATCCGTCGATCTATGTCTCTAACACCCCATCTTTCCTGTTGTCGCGAAACTGTTTCCAGACCCCCACGTCTCATAAAATGACCCAAGATCACCACTGTCTTGTCTTGATGTTGGTAATTATTTGTCTTTGTGAACTGACCTCTTGCCGTGGCTAGAACGCTTCCCTAACGACCCGGTGAATGTAGGTTCGAATCACCATTTAAGGCGGAAAATATCTTTTAAATTTGACTGGTCCTCCAGATCCATCCAATCAGGAAGTCTGGGAATTGTGGAGTTAGTGCCAGGTCGCAGAGCAGAGTGAGTCCATGACGCAAAATGAAGAGGGAGCAAAACTCCCGAACCCATCGCATACAACATATACATGGATCTAGGCGACCGACGTAGAACACAGATGACGTCAGTGTTGTTGGTCAATAGAGACGAGACACATCCTTGAGCTTGATCATGGAAGGAATACGTTATGCCGTCTCTGGTTCATGAAGCTAATTATTGGCGGAACAACTTTGTTCATAGCTTATATATCGTTGAAAGGATACCCAGAATCATGTCAGCGCTGGCTTATACATAAAGATCAAGATTCTTATGACAGATGCAGAATCTGGAAAGGAGATTGATAAGGTTTCACCAGAAGGACACTTCGGTGACATTGGATGGACTGAAGGAACGAAGGACTGAAGTCCGATGTTGATAATTCGCAAGTAGCAAATAAGATCGCCTGTTTAATATTCATTAGTTATATGTTCTTAAGATCGACCCGTCTGACGTTCACAGACACGATCTAACTTTGAAACTTCATGAATTTGTTGGTTTGATCTATGCTCAAGAATAGCTAATAAACATAGCCACGTCAACTCGACTACCAGCCTTTGAGTGAGTCATTGATTGTTGAATATTCATCCATGCTATTTGCTGGATCTTGTCTGCCCCTCTATACGTTGCAGTGGTCGAGCCTATTGATGTTGTTATTGACCTTTATGCCAGAAGGATTACAGCAGTTAGCACCACATACCAGATAAACCTCACGGGTTTCATGAAGTATTTAGGTATTTTTCTTTGTGTGTGTGTGTGTGTGTGGGTGGGTGGGTGGGTGGGGTGGGGTGGGGCGGTGCGTGTGTGTGTGTGTGTGTGTGTGTGTGTGTCGTTTGAGGCATTCTTAGAATTCTACTGAGTAATTATAATTTTGTAGCCTTAATTTCCTTCGACTGTCGGTATTCAGTGTCCATAAGTCATAGTCATACACTAGTATGGGCAGTACATAACATTATAACACTCGTTTTCTGAATTCTATGGGAAAGATCTTCTGAAAATGTTGCCTTTTCTTGGATTATTCCGCGCGATGTCTCTGTGTTATCTCTCCCATCTGTTGAGTTGAGTTGAGTCAATAACCGACATCACAGCACTCGGAACATCCCCAAACGCGCTACGTCCTCATCCCCAACAGTCAGCAAAGAGTCCCAATGCTAAAGGTATCGGCTGCAGACTGATCATCTTTCCGTCTGGCTTTTCTCGACGTTTTGAGTACCGGCCAGATCCTCAAGTCACTCTCCGTCGCACCATTCGCTTCAGGATGTGATGATGTATTAGTTCTTACACACTATACACATAATCCCAAAGGGCTCTGACCACATTCGCCTTATCAAGCAGTAATACCCCACCCAGCGGTACAGACCCAGCCAATCTGTCCGTCTGCTCGTTTCCCACCACACCAGTATGTCCTAGGGAAGCATGTTAAGAAAATATTACCAACTTAGGTAGTTCGCGTGTGCTGTGCTGAATCATAATTCTAGTATGCCTCTCCGCAAATGGTAAATTCCAGTACCGATCTTCTACACCACCGCTGATTTCTGATCTTGGAGAGCTAAAAGAGAACCCTGCCTCACATCATCCATGGAGATGGTAGTTTAGTAACAGGTGGGAAGAAATCCTCCACATCAACATCACGTGGAAAAATCCAAGAGCCTTTCGAGGCTCAAATGACATGGAAGCGAATGCATCTACTTTATAATTTAAACTCATTTCTCCAAATATTTCACAAACAACAACAAGATCAAATGATATGGACGCCATTTTATCTGCTTTATAGTTTACACTTATTTTTCCAAATAATTCACAAACACTAAGGTCAAATGACAAGGACGCGAATGCATCTACTTTATAGTTTAAACTCATTTTTCCAAATAATTCACAAACACCAAGGTCAAATGGCATGGGCGCGAATGCATCTACTTTATAGTTTAAACTTACTTTTCCAAGTAATTCACAAAACAACAAGGTCAAATGACATGGGCGCGAATGCATCTACTTTATAGTTTAAACTTACTTTTCCAAATAATTCACAAAACAACAAGGTCAAATGACATGGGCGCGAATGCATCTACTTTATAGTTTAAACTTACTTTTCCAAATAATTCACAAAACAACAAGGTCAAATGACATGGGCGCGAATGCATCTACTTTATAGTTTAAACTTACTTTTCCAAATAATTCACAAAGAATAACAAACTGCATACCAGAACCACACATTCTATACATATTCTACAGTGCATTATATAATGTTAATATTGCTTGCGGAGCAGTTGGCCAGAGGTGAGGCTGGCCGAGTGGCTAGATTACCGGATTCCGCTTCGTGAGACCCGGGTTCGAATCCTCGATAAGGTGTGGATTTTTTCTGTTGGGGGAAATAAGAAAACCCTAACCTGCACAGTTTGCGGTGACTGCACTAGCCAGGCGGCCTTAATTCCTTGGGCTTAAGACCCCCCCCCCCCCCCCCCCCCTTCTCTGCCATACATCGCAAGGTATAGGGTATATTTTTAATGACTGGTATTTTTGAAAATATTGCCGTTCCAAGTTTTGTATTTACCCTATGTGAGCTCATTATCTTGGAAGCGTTATAACATTTGATGGGAGATGCCTTGAAGAGATTACAACAAGAATCGCCATGGCGAAAGTAGCCTTTAGCAAGATGAAAAACATACTGACCAATAAAATGATGTCATTTGAAACAAGAAAAATAGTGTTGAGGTACTAAAGAGACCCTGTACTTTTGTTTGGATGTGAAGCTTGGACAATGAGCGGTCAAGCTGAAAAGCATCTTATGGCTGAGGAAATGTGGTTTCTGAGGAGAATGCAAAGAATACCATGGGCAGCCAGAAAAATCAATGACCAAGTACTACAAGAAACAAATGAAAATTGTAAATTGATTAGAGAATTTAGACGTAAATAGTCAACATTTTATGGACATGTTATGAGAAGAAATACATTGGAGAACTTGGTGACAACTGGCACGATCGAGGGGAAGGGAACGAGGGGAAGACAGAGAAGTCAATATCTAGATGGCTTGACCACATGGCATGGTCAAGACAAGAACACTGAGCTGATCCACGACTCTGGTGATCGAGTGAAATGGCGAATCATGACAGCCCACGCTTACCGGCACAGCACATGATGGATGGATGGAAGTCATACAACATAAAAGGTAAATACAAAACTTGGAACGGCAATAATTTCAAAAACCCCACAGTCATTAAAAATACACCCTGTACTATATAAGCAGTAAATGACAGATATTGCTTGCCAGGGCACTGTCTTACGACCTTCTCGTACTACTTCCAAAACCTACCTGATTTTTAATGTGCCAAGCATACCCAACATATCTCACCTTTAGGGGTAGGTTTTAAATATTTTTGAACAGCTACAAGGGTCGCGTCCGTACGGTAAACTTGTCTTTTTCCAAGTTAGATTTTTAACATGAGCAACGTGCACATTTACTATCTAACATAAGCCCCGAGCACAACTAATCTCTAACACGAACGGTTTGTTTCTTCTAGGTGGAATCAATATAATAAAATTGTAATCTATAATTTTTCGGAATTTTCTGGTATGGAAATGCGGCGAGGAATGTAACTTGTCACTCCATCTTAGTATACCATGACATATATATAAAAAACCATGACATATATATATATATATATATATATATATATATGACAGCCAAGGAGGCAGTTTCTGACATGAGATTTCCTTTGCCGTCAATGTGAGCTTCCCAAGAAGATCAATGACACACTCACCCAGGTAAATCCTATGCAGCCGAGGCCATCACAGAGCATACTGCCCAACAGGCTGGCGTAGGATCCCCCCGCTGGCAACAGCGCGTGATGTTTGGGGCTCTGCCACTGGGGTAGCTGTGGGGAAAACCAAAGACGCGATTTAGCAAACATTGTCTGAACATAGAATGGATTTGGTTACTATGAGTAAGAGAAACATTTGGAAAGACATTCACAGACGGACAGGATAGCGGGACGACAGACGGACGGGAAAACAGACGGGCGGGACGACAGACGGACGGGAAAACAGACGGGCGGGACGACAGACGGACGACAGACGGGCAGGATGACAGACGGACGGGACGATAGACGGACGGGACGATAGACGGACGGGACGATAGACTCACGAGACGAAAGACTCACGGGACGACAGACGGAAGGGAAGACAGACGGAAGCGAAGACAGGCGGAAGGGAAGACAGACGGAAGGGAAAACAAACGGAAGGGAAGACAAACGGACGGGACGACAGACGGACGGGACGACAGACGGACGGGATGACAGACAGACAGACAGGCAGGCAGATAGATAGATAGATAGATAGATAGATAGATAGATAGATAGATAGATTGACAGCCGGGCGGGGTCGTATGACAGACAGACAGACAGACAGACAGACAGACAGACAGACAGACAGACAGGCAGACAGACAGACAGACAGACTGACAGACAGACAGATACCTTATTGCGGTTTTGTTTTTGAAATAATTATCATATTTCATACCAAGTGATGGAGGTGCCCATTTCTCTCCACGGATCTCGGTCCTTGATAGGTCGGACAAATTATGTCGATCCGTTGTCTTGGGCTGCCTCTCTCATTGATCTTTCCAGTCATCACGATGTTTTCAAATATCTGACGTCTCATTTTATGGCTGAAGAACGCCGCTTGTCTGTTTCTATAGTTTATTATATAATGTTCTACTTTCATAATACTTAGTCAGGTCTTAGTCAGACAGTAGACGGTACTACCTGATTTCTGCGCAACTGGAGGGGTACAAGCCTTATCTCGGCGCGAGAAAATACAACATAAAAACGAAATGTCATAGCAAGGCAGACCAGTCTCCAAGCCTAGGTAAGCAATTGATCTAGGATCAAAGCTCAGGCAGACGGATAGTAAGAACATTGATTTGCTGATCCGGCAGCTTCTGCAGCTTGTCTTGTCCCAGATGTGCTGGTGTAACCTTTCCTCAAGAATAAACTAGGCAAGCTGAGAGAGGGATTACACTACATTGCCAACATATGCTCTCTACAATTCAGCCCAAGCTTTGTGCTATGGGGAAATTATTATACTCTTTTTTCTTAAAATCACAATTTAACTAGCTATCGTCTTTTAAGACGGCAGGGAGCCTGTAGCTCATTTGTTTTAATACAGTGCAAACCGCTTAAGACGATCTTGGATGTGGCGAATTTTTGTTGTGAAGAACAATTTTTTTTTTAATCCCCGGCAATTGTTGTTCTTGTCTGATAAGAAAAACTATTTCTTGGGTCCCATGTGGGTTCACCTTATCAGGTCTGCAATGCAATCAGATAAATAAATAAAATACATACAACTCAAGACACCCTTCAGTTGACACGGATCGTGGTTATATTCAACGGTTACCAAATTATCAGTTCCTTACCCCAGGGAAAATATACTGTTTTATTTCCTTGTACACCTCATCCATGTTGACAGGGTGGCTGGGCGGTAGTTTGGGCATTTTTCTAAACAGGTATCCCTGGATTGCCGAATGGTTCACCTGCAGAACGAGCGGGAGTTGGCGATGACAAAGCATCTCATATAGGCAATTGCAACAGACTACAAAGCATAGATCAACATCAAAACCTAGCAAATGATAACTTGATCTCCCTGTGTCAAACCTCACTACAAGAGACGGAATCGGAGACCTATTTAGGCAATGCAGGAGACTAATATAAAAACATATAAAAAGATATTACAGTAAGAACACAAATATCAATGAGAGCTTTTATAACACTGAAACATTTGTGGAAATCAAAAGAAACTAAACTTAGTATCAAACTTAGAATATTTAACTCTTAACGTTAAATAAGTCCTATTGTAAGGATCTGACACAAAGGAAACCACTGAAATCTTAGCATCAAACTTAGAATATTTAACTCTTAACGTTAAATAAGTCCTATTGTATTGATGAGAGACAAAGGAAACTACTGAAATCTTAGCATCAAACTTAGAATATTTAACTCTTAACTTTAAATAAGTCCTACTGTATGGATCACACACAAAGGAAACTACTGAAATTTTAGCATCAAACTTAGAATTTTTAACTCTTAACGATAAATAAGTACTATTGTATGGATCAGGCACAAGGGAAACTACTGAAACGATTGCCAGTTATAAGCACAGCACTCAGTAGGAGCCCAGGTTTTCCCGTGCAGTGACACCAAGTAACCTGGTGGCGTTAGGTCGGAACGACGTCCCGAAGACCGACCTGGTGTGAGTATCTCACCTGTAATCAGGCCACAGATCCAGACAGGATACAAGTAATTGTAAAGTTATATAATTGTTTTTTCACCACTATAGATATGTAATTGTAATAATGCATATGTTCAATGATTAATGATAGACAATAAAAGTGATTATCATGGTTCCGTCGCCCTGCTACTGAATGAGTGCGTAGCGCGACACAGTGAGCTGTGAATTTCGTATGGAATGCTTTTACATCTGTCCTTGGTCGTTTGTAGCGTAAACTGCATGTTCGGAACGATAGTGGCCGGATGTTGCTGAATTGACTGGTGTGCCGTTTCGGTTCACGAGTGCATTTTTTTCAGGAGACTCCTGAATGTCGTTGCTGGAGCTACGAAGTTCGTGCTTTGTGCGGCGCTTTCGGTGGGTCTCCCTGCGGAAAGAGACCGAGCCATATGGGATAAAACAAAGGGTCAATGAAGTCTTTCTGGTGACTACCGCTTCCATCGACGATGAACTGTATTTTCCGTGGAGGACTTTTGTGTTGGCAATTTCTGATGGCGGCATTATGCACAGTGTACATGTGCAAGCTGTTAGCTTGCCGAGACTCCTGTCTTTTCCACTTTTCACATTGGACAGTGAGGAGCATTTTGTGATATATTCACTGGCACAGGAACAGAGCATAATGGGGAAGACCCGTTGCCGTGAATTTGGAATCGCTACTAACTAATAAAAGTGATTATAGTTTGTTTAAAAAAACATAATAATAAATATTATATGGCGCATGCGCAGAGAAGAACTAACACCGAATGACAGAATCACAATGCGGCTCATTGAGAGAACTAATCAAATACCAGATTTTGTTGTTTCGTTTCTGCGTTCGATTGTTTTGAACTCAATCGTAGTCCACACACGTGCAACTACTTCTAGGGCACTTGACTGGTTTTTGCGTGTAGATTAGCTTTCCCTATTACCAGTGTCCCTCGCCATAAGGTGAACCCGCTCTGACATCTGCGGTACGTATAATTTACGTCCCCAAGTCAAGGACGAGAATTCAATATTTTAGTCCAACTTACCGGTGTAGGGGTTGAACTTACTACCTCGGCATCAGCACACTGGAAGTTTAAGAAGGAGCGCTCTTATCCATTCTTATCCATTCTTATCCATGCTGACCTCCAGATATAGGGTGTATTTGTAATGACTGTGCAGTGTTTGAAAATATTGCTGGTCCAAGTTTTGTATTTACTTATTATGTTGCATGAACTTTACAGATGGAAAAACAGGTGGCAGTAGGGCTGTGGTGTTTCATGCTATTCAGTTTTGAGTGTGAATGTTGACTTACCGCAACTTGCCGTCCTGAAAGGCGATAGTTTGTTACATTGTGCTTCGAAACAAAGCGTAAAAGCGTAAAGCCTAGGCTGAATTTAGAGACAATATATTGCCCATGCAGCATTATCCTTCTCTTGGTCTGCCTAGTGTATTCCAGAGGAAAGGTAACAACAATACATTTGGAAAAAGGCAAGCTGCAGAAGCTACCGTACCAACAAAGCAATGCTCTAGCTGTCCTCATGTTATAACTTCGATTCTAGACCAGTTGCCGACCAAGGCTTAGGACCTGGTCTACCCTGCTGTGACATTTAGTCTTTCGGGTGCATTTCCTCTTACCAGAATAAGGCTTGTAACCTCCTAACTGCGCTGCTTCGCCAGACAGACGTTGGCGCAGTGCAGGGTGTCGGGTTTAGTGAACGCTGCCCAACATATAGCACTCACAGAAAGCAGGTAGTACCGTCTACTATCATATCTAACTAAGACCAGGCTTACAATGCTGATAATGAGTAATGAAATAATAAAGAGGTGTCGGAGACATATGATTTTAAAGAACAATGTTGAGAACATTGTGAAGTTAAGTTAGTTTCGTGTTCTTTATGGGACGTCGCAGTCAACCCCAGCATTTTTAACTGTTTGTAATGTACTAGGCAGGTTCACGTTCAATAATTTGCCATTGTTTTCTGAACTACCGACGCTCATACTATTGTATGAAAACCAGCGCAAAACGTTTTGCTTCCAAATCGCCTGCGGTATGCCGGGATGGTAATCGCGAGAGTAACCCCTTCGCTGCAGCCCCGCCTGTGAAGTGAAGAAATAAATTCCCGAAGTACTGACAGCCGCAGACGATACTAGAGCTCTCAACAAACACAGAAGGAAACGACACGTTCATTGCTTGGGGCAAATGTTCTGGGACAGAGGTGGGGTCAATGAGAGAAATTAGCCTGGTGTATGAAAATACTGAGCAAGGGAAGGCAGAGGTCGACACAACAAGATGTTTTTGGAACGCTTCAACTGCTGGTGAGTGAGACAGAAAATGAATCAGAAAAAAAAAAAGAAACAGAGAGAGAGAGAGAGAGAGAGAGAGAGAGAGAGAGAGAGAGAGAGAGAGAGAGAGAGAGAGAGAGAGAGAGGAGACAGACAGACAGACAGACAGCCGGACAGAAGGACGGATGGATGGGAGGATGGATAAAGAAAGAGAAAGAGAGATCGCGGCGACAGAGAGATAGAGGGAGAGATACAAACAATCAGACAGACAATAGAAAGAGGAGAGAGAGAAAGAGAGAGAGACAGAGAAACCGGTATACAGTGAGATAGAGAGAAAGACAGACAGAGAGACAGACAGACAGACAGACAGACAGACAGACAGACAGACAGACAGACAGACAGACAGACAGACAGACAGACAGACAGACAGACAGAGAGAGACAAGCAAATACGAACAATACAAAGAACACTTCAACCTACGGGTCTGTCCCTAGAGCCCTCCAGATAGTCGGCGATGAAGTCGATGAGCTCCTTCCCACGTTTTCTGAATTCAGCAGGTGTCAGATCAGCAGACGGCAGGGCGGACGACGGCCCCACGGTTTTCTTTTTCCGTTTCTTTTTGGTCACCTTGCCGACCGCAGCCTACGAAACAAAACATTCTGTAGTTAATCTGTGTTTTAATTTTCTCGAAGTTGTCTGCTTTGTGCCTTTGGTGTGATAGCGCCGTCACATTTTGCAGACATGAATGCACGGGGGAATAGGTGACCAATCTGTCCCCTTACTTTCGCAGGCGGCGTGTCCAAGAGTCGAACTCTCGACCGACCGCGCTCATAAAATTATCATTGTAGTTCTCCATCAGCTTCTATTATCCCGTTAATTTTTAAGAATCGCGAGATTTAAAATGAGAAGGGGGAAGAAAGTGAAGAGAAAAGAAACAATCCTTTCTATGTACAATATTCAGTATTTTGTTTCATCATCATCGTCATCATCATCTTCCACTTTTGCTGTGAGGCTTCCTGGGAAGGAATAACTGGCGCTCCAGTGCCCTATGGGTGGCACTGGATACAGCCAAACCTCGGTTTTCGTCGATAATCCAACCGAAGACAAGCGGCGAAACCCGAAACCGACGAAAAACCGATGCAATGATTTCCATATGACTACAGTGTGTTGCCGAGGCCCATAAGGGAAGCAAAGAATAGCAACAATATAGCCTACCACGCATGTCGTAAGAGGCGACTAAGGAGGCTATGGATCCGCCGCCCTGCTACTGAGTGAGTGCGTGGTGCGACACTGTGAGCTGTGAGTTTCGTGTGAAATGCTTTTGAATCTGCCCGAGGTTTTTTGGAATGTGACTGCATGTTCGGAGCGATGGCAGCTGGCTATGTCCCAGAGCTGACCGGTTTTTGCCTTATGCAGAAATGCGTGGTTGCTGGGCTTCTGGTTGACTGCCACTGCCATCGACGATGAACTGTATTTTCGTGTACTGTGTGGGTGAACATCTAGGAAACATCCAGATGGGAAAATGACTGCCGATTCCATCAGAGATAAACTGGATGTTTCGTGGGGGACTATTGTGTTGACATTCTGGCGGCGGCATTATGCACAGTGTATCTGTGCGGGCTGTTGTTTGTCGAGACTCCTGTCTTTTCCACTTTTCACATTGGGCAGTGGGGAGCGTTTTATGTGATATTCGCTGGCACAGGAACGGAGCATAATGGGGACAACCCGTTGCTGTGAAGTTGGAACCGCGACTAACTAACTAACTAACTAACTAACTAACTAACTAACTAACTAACTAACTAACTATTTCCATATGAATCAATGTAAATCCAATTAATTCGTTCAAGACACTCCAAAATACATACCAAAAACACATTTTATAGAGAATAAATATAGTTTTTAATACTATTTTTCTGCCACAGATGTTTCGAACCCGCACCTTCGCCGTGCTTAGTAACACAAAGTATGCCAGTGCGCCGCTTGAATTTTTCAAACCATAATCTGCTGGCCTTTAAATCACTAAGTACACTAGTATTCGTCCCAGTCATTCTCTTAATGAGATCGGCAGTCTGACCTTTTCACATATGACTGCCCCCGAAACAGAATCGCCATCTAACTGTTTTTTATTTATCCAAATTAATAATAACTGTTCGACAACTTCAGTTGTTTACGATCTCTGTTCCGTTAGCACATTCACGCCTTTCACTACATTAGCCTCCTTTATTGCTTCTCTTTTCGCCACAATGGAACTTATCGTGGATGGCGACTTCCCGTACATGCGGCAGACTTCAGCAATCTTAATGCCGCTCTTGTACTTTTCAATGTTTTCCTTCGTCAACTTGATCGTTCTTCGAAGGGCTGCTAGCCCTGGAAACTTTTTTGGGTCCGATGATGGAGCTAATGGGAAAGGGTAACTTATCAGCAAGTGATGCTCACACAACGAGAAACAACGCCAAACTGAGCAGAAGAACGCGTGGGTCCCTTTGTTTTCGCAAAATTAGCAGCGAGGTCCCGTGGGCAGGTCGAGGAAAACCTAGGCAACCGACGAAAACCAAGACGCATTTGTCACTGAAAAAAAACAAAACCTACGAAAATAGAAATCAACGAAGACCGAAGGCAACGAAAACCGAGGTTTGACTGTAGTGTCATTCCGTGTAATTGTACAATGTCTTTGGTGTCGTCACTGTAATTTCTTCTCGGGCGCCCTCTTGTTCTCGTAGCAGATGTTTATCTTTTATGTAGGGTCAGTGCTGGTAGTTGATGCTGTTGCATTCTAATGAGCTGGTAGAACCTTATGATCTTCTGTCTTTCAATATATGTGGCACAAGATGTTGATCCCACTGTCTGTCTGATAACATCATTTCTTATTCGGTCTCGGATAGTTAAGTTGGCAGCTCTCCTCAAACATCTCATCTCGCATGTGCTGATTTTGCGTAAGTGTGATTTGGATAATGCCCAAGTTTCACATTGGCAGAACCGTGCCCTGCCATGCTATGAAACAGAGGCGGCCGCATAAGGCGGCACCGTAACTTCATAAGAATGCGGAAATTTTAAAGAAAAAAAAAACATGTAAGGGGCGACATTTTGAATACTTGCATCATACTGAGAAAATCTACCACACTGGCCATTGGTAACTTAAGATTCGTGTGAATATGCTATTTATCATCTGTTCTTTTGCGGACCTTTATTATAGTTACATTTGGATGTTTCAGTATGGGTGATAGTTCGATATACAAGCGCACTTGATTTTTGACATCTGATTTCGATTTCTCTGTCTATTCTGTCATCGTCTATTTATTTCATAAACATGATAATAATGTGTGATTCACTCATCTGTTTATTAGCATGCATCACTATCATGTGCCTTACCAGACGGCGTAGGCGTTCATGTCGCTCCACAGATCTCGGTCCTTGGTGTTCTGGAATCAACTCTGCTGATGGTATTCCTCCATGCCACCATCTCAATCCATCCATCATCATTTATCTTGGTCTGTCTTTGCCTTTTTTTCTCACTGATATTTCCAGTTGTCCCGATTTTTTCCAATACCTCTATTCTCATCACGTGACCAAAGAATATTATTTTTCTCTTTTTTATAGTTGTGTATAATGTTCTAGTTTCATTAACCTCTTCCAGGCAATCATTGTTACTCTGTCAATTCAAGGTATTAGCAATATTCCTCTCGGGAACCACATCTCTGTTGCTTCAAAGCTTTTCTTGAGTTTTTCATTAACGTTCCAAGATTCACTGCCATACAGCAAAACAGATTTTAAAGTTTTTTGTTCTCGTTTTGAATTAAAGTGTAGTCCATACACTTCTAGTTAAACTGACCTGTGTAGGGGTTGAACCCGCTACCTCGGCATCAGCACACCAGATGTTTAAGATCGAGCATTCTTATCCATTCGACCATGCTCCCCCCCCACCCCCGCCCATGCTCTGAACGACGCTGTTTGACAAAGAAGCCACAATCTGCAGACTGTCATATAGACGGCTTGATCATTGTAGTAATCTCAATGCTTGGATAGACACTAGGACACAAAGACAGCAGCTGAAGTGTTCGAAAAGATAAAAGTACGCTAGCTGTGTTCATCGTCAACATCAATACAATTATTGTCAAGTCTACTTAACTCTTTATGTTACCTCCACCACCATCATCATTATCATCATCATCATCATCATCATCATCATCATCATCATCATCATCATCATCATCATCATCATCATCATCATCATCATCATCATCATCATCATCAACATCATCATCATCATCAACCCCTGCATCGGCGAGTTGCACTTCAACATTGACTTCAGAAAGCGATGGCAAACTACTAAGCGTAAAGCTGCCTTGACAATGAAACTGGGGCTGGTGTTGGGGTATTGCAAAAGGTCAGCAGTTTAAAATTTGTAAAAGACACAAAGACAGTTAGATTATCACAAACATCAGGAAAAGACGCATCTTGGCTATAAACAATATGGTTCCGTCACCTGAGTCTACTGAGTTCAGAGAGCGGAGCGACACTGAGCAGTGAATTCCATGTGGAATGCTCCCACAGTTGCTGTCCGCGGTTGTTTGTATTGTGAACTGCATGTTCAGAATAATGGAGGACGACCGGTTGCTGAACTACCTTGTTTTGCATCGTGCAGTAATGTGTGTGCAACTGCTGATTGTCTACTGACTGCCGCTTCCATCGACGATAAATTTTAATTTTAGTGGTGGATGTTGTATTGGTATTTCTGCTAGCAGCTTTATTAATTATGCCTGTATGTGCTGTTAGTTTGTGTGAATGCTTTTCACACGAGATAGTGATGAGCATTTTGTGTGATATTCACTGGCACGGTAAAATAAGAATATAATTAGAGTAACTGCGGTTAAGCTGTGGAAATGTAAAAAAAATATTAAAATAACACAAAGTAATGCAGCTTTACAGAACAGAATTACGAAACAATTCAAGGACGTTACGGCGACTAGTCTTAATCAGCAAACACATACATACACAAAACAGAACATATAGTCAGGGTCTTCTCACTGGTACAGGAACGAAGAATTATGGGGTGACCCTTTGCCGTGAAATTGGAACCGCGACTAAAGACTAACCAACCAACCAACCAGCCAGTCAGCCAGCCGACCAACCAATTACCTACCTACCTACCTACCTACCTACCTACCAAACTAACTAACTAAACTGACTGACTGACTGATTGACTGACTGATTGACTGACTGACTGACTAACTAACAGATGCAATTTATGCAGTGTCATTTTCAGTAAGAATAAGAAAGGAGGGCTCACAGAATATGCTTCGGAAAGTGGAGCCCGGAATGTTCCGAACGGAGTGCTAGCGTCACTTGACAAGACCGAGAATGCGAGCATTTCATGGATTCTCTGCCCAGAGCATGCTGGTGTGCGGGGAAATGAATAGGCTGATAGACTGGCTGCTACTGTCCGTCTGGTTGAGAGCTACTGTATGTACAGGTGAAGGCTCGCTAGAATCTGGTGGACCGGGCAGCTAGACAGGCTGAGCATCCACATCTGGAAAGAATGACTGAGAAGGCAGTGGGTAGAGGATTCTCAAAGCCTAGAGGAAAAAACTTGGCGGATTATTAATCAAATTGCTGCTGGAATAATCACCTGGATAACTCATCGGTCACTTTTGAAGGGGGCAGAGAATGTCTAGAGTGCGGTAATATCGAATATTACATTCAATATTCAGCATACAAGAAAGGCGAATAATAATAACAACTCTAAATGTACTTTTTGTCAGTTCCTAAATTCAGTATTCAGCATACAATTATAGACGAATAATACTAAGCCTGAATGCACCCTTTGTCTATTCTTAAATTTATTAAACAAGACAGACGAATAATTATAACCCTGAATGCGCCTTTTGTCGATTCCTAAATTCAGTATTTAGTTGACAAAGAAAGGTGAATAATTCTAAACCAGAATTAACCTTTTGTCGATTCTTAACCAATCCAGTGTCACAGGATAATTTATCGCTAAATGTGACCTCCCATTTGGACAGAAGGACGCTATATCGTTTTGTTTCGGTGTAACTTTTGCAATTTCAATGTTTATTGTACGGAAATGTACATTATAAATACATGTTCGTTTAATTGTTAATATGTCTTATCCAAACCTGCATTTTGTTTGACGTGGAATCAGTTATATTCAGTAAACAAGAAAAGCAAATAATTCTAATCCTGAATGCGCCTTTAGTCGATTCTTAAATCCAACAACAAAAAAGACCGATAATTCTAACCCTAAATGCGCCTTGTGTCTATTCTTAAATTCAACATACCAGAAAGATGGATTATTCTAACCCTGTGTGCGCCTTTTGTCGATTCTTAAATTCAACATACAAGAAAGACGGATTATTCTAACCCTGAATGCGCCTTTTGTGTGCGTGCGTGCGTGCGTGCGTGCGTGCGTGCGTGCGTGCGTGCGTGTGTGTGTGTGTGTGTGTGTGTGTGTGTGTTTTTTTTTTTTTTTTCTTAAATGCAATAGAACAATGGAAAGACAAATAATTCTAACCTTAAACGTGCCTTTTGCTGCGCCCGTTGCTGACATAATGTCGTCAACATCATCTTCATCTGACGACACGCTACTGTCCTGACCTTCGTCAGAGAAGAAGTCATCTATCGTTGCTGCTTCCTCGTCCACGTCCATGCCAGGGCAGTCGTCGTAACACCTACCTGCGAGAAATTACATTGACATTGTCAAGTCTACTTAAAATGTCAACATTAACATGTGCCATGCGTGAAATCACATTGAGGTCTACTTCACTCTTCATGTCACCACCACCACCACCACCATCACCTTCACCACCACCACCACCATCATCATCATCATCATCATCATCATCATCATCATCATCATCATCATCATCATCATCATCATGCCTCGAGTGCTGGAGGTCCCGGGTTCAGGCCCCGATGAGGACCGGGATTTTTTCACGTGAACTTCTAGTAATAACATTTCCCCTGGTCTCTGGGTAGTGAGATCGGACGCCCGTGTGTATTGTTGCGCACGTAAAAAATCCCTTGGCAGTTGGAAATCGAAATAGAATAGCCTAACGGCGCTGCCCGGGCAAAATTTCGAGTTAAAAATCTATCCAAAGTATTTCAGGATCCTCGCCGTGTGCTACGGAGTTCGGGCACTGAGATGAGTTTCTCCAAACTCAGGCTTGAGTTCGGAGGAGAACGGAGCACTTATGGGTTACACCCGTGTGCCATGATGTTGATCCATCGACTAAAACTAAAACTATCATCATCATCATGTGCCATACAACAAGTGTCATTGTGAAGCCTACTTTACTATTCATGACACCACCACTAGCATCACCATCATCATCACCATCACCAACACCATCATCATCACTACAGTGTGCCATACGACAAATCATATTAACATTGTTAAGTCCACTTACAATGGCATCATCAGCATGTGACATGCGAGAAATCACACTGCAGTCTACTTTACTCTTCGTGTCATCACCTCCACCACTATTGTCCTCATGCCGATAAGCATGAAAGGTCATAGTTTGCCTTCTCATTCGACTACTAGAGTCTTGCAAACTGACTAATCACGATTTCATGGGCACCTGTAAAAAAGATAGTTTGCCATTGTCTTCATTCTTGGCAGTGACAATACTGGTCGGTGGCCGCAGCCATTGTCTCTATAAAAAGATCCCCTTTCCATCGTCGTGAACTATCTGTCGGCTGCTCTTCAGCTCAGCGCACAACCCACTAGCATGGTTTAACTCTACTCTCGTCGAGAAGAGGGTTTAACGGCTATTCCACCTCACCCCAAGTTGTCCCGTAGGGCTAGCGGAGTGAAAGAGGCTCTTTACTTCTCACTAGGCAGAATGTTAGACGGGCCTGCGTGCCTAATTCTTAACACTTTGAAAATAAAGTTTGTTCCTTCGTTCGTTCGTTCCTCTGATATTAGAACTGGTTACTGGCATAGCAGAGTTGAGACAAGAACCGACATCACGGCACTCGGGGCATTGTTATGCGTGCTCCGTCCTCATCTGCAACAGCCAGCGAAGAGTCCCAATACTAATGACACCAGTAGCCGTCTGATTATGTGTCCTCCTGGCCTTTCCTCGGAATTTTGAGTATCGGCCAGATCCTCTAGTCACTCCCTGCAGCACAATTCTCTCCATGCCGTGATAATCTACCCGTTCTTTTGTATTACACACACGATTCCAAAGGGCCCCGAGGACATCTGCCTTATCATACATCAATACCCCACCAAGGGGTGCAATCCCAGCCAATCTGTCCGCCTGCTCGTTTCCCACCGCATCAGCATGTCCTGGGGGTGGGGAGGAGGAGGGGGAGGAGAAATCAAACATATACTCTCTATTGTTGATTGTTTAATGGCATAAAAAATAAAACAAACAAACAAACAAATAAAGATCAAGGAGAAAGCTGGAGCACATCATAAAACGGGAAAGTTGGTAGAGAAAAGATGCTCAAGGTCCCATTGGATGAGAAAAGAGGCAGAGGGACCCGAGAAAGTAGATGCCGGATAGTTTGACATCAGGAACAACAGTATCGGAAATGACTGGCAGTACATGAGACAGAAGACTAACGATGTGACATGATAACCAATGCTACACGACATGAACCACAAGAAATGTTTGTGCGACTTCCATAAACTACATATATACCTGCTAGTGTGTGTTGACAGTTTGTCTTTATAAGTTCAGTTATTTGAAACTAAGACTTGGAGCAGGGGAGATATTTACAATCACGGTATAATCTACAATGGAGATGTCTGTGAGAAGAAAAACCCTAGCCGTTTTATGGCCAACAATTTCCTCCTCTTGCTGATCAGATGATGATCCCTCGTGTGTAGATTTGTGTGTGGAAATTTCCGCAAAATCTCGATGTGCAGATTTGTCATCATCATCATTCGCCATGTTGATACGCATGGTTTCTCCATCTCAGACGATCACGGGAGTCTTGGATCTGGCTCGTGTAGGATAAAAGTTGTACTCTTCCAGTTGTGCTCTTTCGTCCGAAGCCGTTGGCACAATGTGGAGTTGCGGGTTTAGTGAATACCGTCCAACAATCGGCGCTAACAGAAAGCAGGTAGTGCCGCCTACTGTCATACGGTAGCTCAGTCATATCTGACTAAGACTGCACTAACATGAGAGGACAGCCAATAAATCAAATACGTGAAACTAAATACCTTAGACTAACCCTAGAGCTCGATGCGTTGGTCTCTCGCCGCTGATATTGTTATCAAATTGTGAGCTGCGGGTCGCCGTGCACTGATGAATATCTGATTACGGGGACTCTTAAACTTTTGTGCAGTAAACTCCTTCACGTGCTTGTGATCTGTCTATATTTTTCTCCCCCCCCCCCCCTGGGGCATCCTACAGTCTTCCCTATTTAGTTTAGTGTAACCCAAAAAGTTCATTAGTAATTTAGTGTACCCTACAGGGTTCATTCGTAGTTTAGTGTACTCTAGATGGTTCAATCATAGTTTAGTGTATACTCTAGTCAGTGTTTCCCAACCTTTTTTGTACCATGCCCCACTTAAGCCTTTCTAAAATTCATATTGCCACCCTCCCCCGCCCCATGCCCCCCCCCCCTCAACATATACATTATTTTTAATATTCAAAAATTGAAATGTTCACTAAAGAAACTTGAATGATAGGTTTTAGGAAGAAATCACTAGGTAATTATTGAGCAAACACAGTAAGTAAATTTTCAAAACATATAATGGAGAACTGAAATTCTTCAAGTACAAAATAATTTTAATGAAAGATTTTTCTATATTATTTTAATTATTAGTAATTATTTATTATTTAAATTTAGTGAGATCCTTGCGCTTGATGCTTGCTGCAAAGAGATCTTATGTCAGGTTCCAATTTAGTTAACTTCAGTCTCAAGTCTCCCCCGTTTTGTTATATTCAGCCGATTTCTTCCATTTTCGAATTGCCCCCCTTAACAGTCAAATTGCCCCCCTGTGGGGCGTGGGCCCCACGTTGGGAAACACTGCTCTAGATGGTTCAATCATAGTTTAGTGTACTCTACAGGGTTCAACTGTAGTTTAGTGTACTCTACATGGTTCTATCGTGGTTTAGTGTACTCTACGTGGTTCTATCGTGGTTTAGTGTACTCTAGATGGTTCTATCGTAGTTTAGTGTACTCTACAGGGTTCAACTGTAGTTTAGTGTACTCTACATGGTTCTATCGTGGTTTAGTGTACTCTACATGGTTCTATCGTGGTTTAGTGTACTCTACATGGTTCTATCGTGGTTTAGTGTACTCTACGTGGTTCTATCGTGGTTTAGTGTACTCTAGATGGTTCAATCGTAGTTTAGTGTACTCTACAGGATTCAATCGTAGTTTAGTGTACTCTACAGGATTCAATCGTAGTTTAGTGTACTCTACAGGATTCAATCGTAGTTTAGTGTACTCTACAGGATTCAATCGTAGTTTAGTGTACTCTACAGGATTCAATCGTAGTTTAGTGTACTCTACAGGATTCAAGCGTAGTTTAGTGTACTCTAGATGATTCAATCGTAGTTTAGTGTACTCTACAGGATTCAATCGTAGTTTAGTGTACTCTACAGGATTCAATCGTAGTTTAGTGTACTCTACAGGATTCAATCGTAGTTTAGTGTACTCTAGATGATTCAATCGTAGTTTAGTGTACTCTACATGGTTCTATCGTGGTTTGGTGTACTCTACGTGGTTCTATCGTGGTTTAGTGTACTCTAGATGGTTCAATCGTAGTTTAGTGTACTCTACAGGATTCAATCGTAGTTTAGTGTACTCTAGATGATTCAATCGTAGTTTAGTGTACTCTACAGGATTCAATCGTAGTTTAGTGTACTCTACAGGATTCAATCGTAGTTTAGTGTACTCTACAGGATTCAATCGTAGTTTAGTGTACTCTACAGGATTCAATCGTAGTTTAGTGTACTCTACAGGATTCAATCGTAGTTTAGTGTACTCTAGATGATTCAATCGTAGTTTAGTGTACTCTACAGGATTCAATCGTAGTTTAGTGTACTCTACAGGGTTCAACTGTAGTTTAGTGTACTCTAGATGGTTCTATCGTAGTTTAGTGTACTCTACAGGGTTCAACTGTAGTTTAGTGTACTCTAGATGGTTCAATCGTAGTTTAGTGTACTCTACATGGTTCAGTCAGAGGCTAGCGTACTCTATATGGTTATATCGTAGTTTAATGTACTCTGCATGGTTCTATTGAAGTTTAGTGTACTCTGCATGGTTCTATCGTGGTTTAATGTACTCTACATGGTTCTATCGTAGTTTAATGTACTCTGCATGGTTCTATCGAAGTTTAATGTACTCTGCATGGTTCTATCGTAGTTTAGTGTACTCTGCATGGTTCTATCGTAGTTTAGTGTACTATGCATGGTTCTATCGTAGTTTAATGTACTCTGCATGGTCCTATCGTATTTTAGTGTAGTCTACATGGTTCTGTCGTAGTTTAGTGTACGCTACGTGGTTCTATCATTTCTTAGCGTACTCTACATACAGTGGTATCTCGGGTTACGAACTTAATTCGTTCCAGATCTCGGTTAGTAACCCGAATAATTGAAATCAATGAAATAGAGACAGTCCGTTTCAAAGGGAAAGAATCGTTCTTTTAAAAAAAATTAACATCTGGTCGTTTAAATGACAAAACGCAAAGAATACTTGTACTTCACGTATTAAATAAAGAGAAAGAAAACAACCAAATAAATTAAATGTAAAATAATAAAAAAAAGATTTAGTCTATCTTTCTCACCAAGTAAACGATCATGGGAAATTTGCCACTGTCTTTGCTATTCTGAATCATTAGTTTCAGGAGTTTCTTGTTGCTGTTTCTTGGCAGCCGACTGGGAATTTTTCTGCACCAAGAAACTATAAAGGAAAATTTGTTGCTTCCTTGCTGAAGAATCTTGCTGAAGTGGGCCATCGCGTTATCATTCATCAGGTTCACTGCCCTATTAGTACAAAGTTTGTTTGGATAATGGTTCACAACGAAGTCTTTGGCGTCTGCCCACTTGCTGCAGATTTCTTTAATCCTGACAGTTGAAACCGTCATTGGTTCTTCATCATCAGACGACTGCTTCTTCTTTGATGTCTTTAGCTGAAGACATGACGGACTGGCACAATGTAATTATAACACTGGGTCGTGAGTGCAGAGAATGGGTAGCGGGCAGCACTGAGTTTGAAGTGCAACAGCTGATCCAGAACAGCACACATCAAGGTGACATAGTCATCTACACCGATGAGTCAGTGGTGAGAAATAGACGTAGTGGCTAGGGCTTTATTGCAAAGGCTAATGGGCGAGTCTTGAAAAAGGAGAGCCTGGCATATGAGACTACGACCTACAGCATGAGAATGGAGGTGGAGGCAGTAACAGCGGCATTCCGGTGGCTAGAGGAGACTACTGCAACACACGCTGTGTTCATTACGGATTCAAAGAGTATGCTCAGCAAGGTTGAGAAAGGAATGTTTCGTGTGGAATGGCTCTCGTCGCTTCAGAGGTCACAGATTGTGAGAATTGTATGGATATTTTGCCCTGGCCATGCGGGTGTACGGGGGAATGAACAGGTTGATAGGCTAGCAGGGAATGCACCTCTTGGTTGTATCTTGCCTATGGACAAGAGGGAGGTGGTCGTGCGCTTGTGGGACCAGGTGGAGAAGGCGGGGGTACAGATTGAGAACCCATATGTGGAAAGAATGAGATTGCGGGGGATCGGCAGAGGTTCTGGAAGAATCTCAAAACTGAGAGGGAAGACCAGGAGAAATTTTAATCAGATAGCTGTGGGAATGATTAGTAGTGTGACTCTTCGCTGGCTGTTGAACGAGGGGACTGAGCACGTATGGGAATGTCCTGAGTGCAGTGATGTCGGTTCTTGACTCAACACATCATAGCTGTTTATTCTGAAGATCCACAAGCTTCTTTATGATGGTGGAGATACATGTAGTTGATTTTGCCATGCTGTGCTCATTACTTGTCATTAGCAATGTCACACACACGAACACCATTTTCATGTTTCATAATTACTTCCTTCTTTACATCCACTGTTATTCGTTTGTGCTTCCTAGCAGCACCACTACCGTTCTTCGAACTCATAATTGATGGGATTAACAGGGAAAATAATGAAAGAGAAAAACTGAACACAGTGCCACTTCTAAGAAATCTTTTACTGATATGTAGTAAGGCCACTGAAAGCGAATCTGCGCACGTGTGCAAAACTGGGCTACTAGGCTAGCGCTAAGCGATGTTAGTACTGTGTGGCTTTCGTTTTTAATGTACGCGACCGTTTGTCTCCAACGTTAAATCTTGCTCTCTCTCTCTCTCTCTCTCTCTCTCTCTCTCTCTCTCTCTCTCTCTCTCTCTCTCTCTCTCTCTCTCTCTCTCTCTCTCTCCTTCGTTCGTAACTCGATGCACTGTTTGTTACCCGAGACAAAAAAAATTTGCGAAGTTGTTGTTCGTAACTTGAACTGTTCGTGACCCGAAGTGTTCGTAGCCCGAGGCTTAACTGTAGTTCTATCGTTGTTTAGTGTGCTCTACAGCGTTTAATCGTAGATTAGCATACCCTTCATGGTGTCTCCAGGGATGGAATGTTTTTCAATGATTCAACTCTCAGGTCGACTCAATTCAAAGTTACATCATTGAATGTCTCACCACTACTCTCCCCCCCCCCCCCCCCCCCCCCGTGCTGGTATCTTTTGCATACCCGAGAGATTGGTAACGCAGAATTATAAACAGAAGGCTAACGAATACAGGGTTAATGAAGGCAATATGAAAAGAAACTAGAGTAAAGAACACAAGAAAAAAGCATACAGACTGAAGAACTGAAAATGAAAGTACACAAGATTTCAGAACACACAATTAAAGAACACGAGATTAAATAACCTAAGATTAAAGAGCACAAGATTAAAGAACACACCAATCAAAGAATACAAGATTAAATAACCCAAGATTACAGAACACAAGATTAAAGAGCACAAGATTACAGAACGCAAGGTTAAAGAACACAAGATTTAAGAACACATAGTTAAAGAACTCAAGACTGCACAATCCAAGATTAAAGAACCCAGGATTAAAAAAAAAAAAGGTTAAAGAACATACGATTAAGTAACACGAGATGCTTGCTTGCTTGCTTGTGTTCGTTGGCTTGAGCTCCAACGCGAAGTCCTGTATGTCGGATGAAGGCATCCTGTTGTCCAACATCAGTATGATGTCATACAGGACCTGAGGTTTGCGTGAGTATCCGTTGTCCCATGTCTGGCTTATTGGTGCGCAGACTGGTGGTTCCTCGCCGTACAGGCAGACACTCTCCGACTTCGGAGGAATCGGCGATCCTATTGACTTCAGCCAGGACCCGGAAGGGACCTGTTGCCCAGGACGCTCGACGAGGACGCGTCAATAGGTCTTGGCCAGTATATAACCCGGCCCTGGTGCCTTTGGAAACACCTCTGCGTCCCTAACACGAGATAATAAATGAAGTTTTTTTTTTTTTTTTTTTGGGGGGGGGGGGGGGGCAACATTAGGAGCAGAAATAAAGATAAAACGTCAATATATAAATTATACACAGTCTCAGCAAAGATTATTTGCTAACTAAACTGAGCATAACTAGAAAGAATACACGTGTGAGAACTCAGGAGGAAAAAATTCCCATATTCCGAACCCTGGCACAAAAACAAAGCAATAAAAACCAAAGATAAAGAGACGAATATCAATAACCTCTGATCAAGAACACATCAAGAGTGCAATATCAAGAACCCCCGTCATGAACCCTAAGTCAAGAACCCAAACGTTAGAATCCCTTGTATAATGTGAAACACAAAGTCCCAGACAGAACTTGTCTGAACACAGATAGGGCATTTTTCATTAACCATTTTCTACTTATTGTATTTATAGATCGATTTTTTCGAACTGCATTTTTTAAATCGATTCCTAAGCCGATAGATTTAAAACCAGGTTATCGTGTGGATCGGTACGCGGGCTTGATCTAATTACAGCGTGTCTGGGGTGTTTAAGATTGCTCCATTTTGATAGGGCTGTTGTCTTTGTGCAGACAGGATTTATGTGACAGTTGTCGGCGACCACATCTGTGACAGTGTAATTGGCATAGTAGACGTTTTAGAAAACAGGAAATACTTAGTGAGTTTTAAAAAGTTAGTTTTATGATTTAATTGTTTCAGCGAAAGTATTATTCATTTATTAACTGCATATAATAATTAATATATAACACTGCAGTATGCATTTGGCCGAGATGAAGTGAAATATGCCAGGCAATAAATCGTGCAACCTATTGTTCGCGGCTTCTGTATTTAAATTCATTGTATTTTCTTTACAAGAGGCTGTAGTCAAACCCCGGCATTTGGTTTTGTTTGTCATTTACTAGTCAATTTTATATCAGTAGAGTGCCATTGTTTTCTGAACGGTTCACGCCTCAAATTATCGAAAACAATGTCAAGCGATCTGCTTCCAAATCTTCCGTGGTTGATTTCGAACCCAAAGACTCGGTATCTTGGGGAAATGTGAAACCGCGTATCACTATCCTTGACGCAGAAGCGCCAGTTATATTGTGACTGTAGGTCAGCATGGCTGAATGGATAAGAACGCGTGCTCTTACACATCCGGTGATCTGATGCCGAGATAGCGGGCTCAACCCCTACACGGGACAGTTGCACTAATATTTTGCTTCTCGTTCTTGACTTGGGGACGTAAATTACAAGTACCTCTGAAGTCGGAGTGGGTTCGCCTGATGGCGAGGGACACTGGTAATAGGGTAAGCTAATCCACACGCAAAATGCAGTCCAGTGCTACTAAAAGTAGTGTGTATAGACTACGCTTGAGTTCAAAGCGAGTGAGCGCAAAAAAAAATAAATAAATATGAGTCATCATCATTATCATTTCATCTTGTTCCTCTTGTGCCTTGGGGTGTCGACGTGAAACATAAAGGACGGGAGATGTTGGCCCCGATGTTTGCCATTAATTAGATTTATATCTCTGATGTTTGCCATTTATCATGTTTATATTTCTGATGTTTGCCATTCACTAGGTTTATATCCCTGATGTTTGCCATTTATCATGTTTATATCTCTATGTTTGCCATTCACTAGGTTTATATCTCTGATGTTTGCCATTTGTCAGATTTATATCTCCGATGTTTGCCATTCACTAGGATTATATCTCTGATATTTTCCATTTATCAGATTTATACCTCTGATGTTTGCTATTCAATAGGTTTATATCCCTGATGTTTGCCATTCACTAGGTTTATATCTCTAACGTTTGCCGTTCACTAGGTTTATATCTCTGATGTTTGCCATTCACTGGATTTATATCTCTGATGTTTGCCATTCACTAGGTTTATATCTTGATTTTTGCCATTTATCAGATTTATATCTCTGATGTTTGCCATTCACTGGGTTTATATCTCTGATGTTTGCATTCACTAGGTTTATATCTCTGATGGTTGCCATTTACTAGGTTTATATCTCTGATGTTTGCCATTCACTAAGTTTATATCTCTGATGTTTGCCATTCCCTAGGTTTATATCTTGATGTTTGCCATTTAGCAGATTTATATCTCTGGTGTTTGCCATTCACTAGGTTTATATCTCTGATGTTTGCCATTCACTAGGTTTATATCTCTGACGTTTGCCATTCACTAGGTTTATATCTCTGATGTTTGCCATTCACTAGGTTTATATCTCTGATGTTTGCCATTCACTAGGTTTATATCTTGATGTTTGCCATTTATCATATTTATATCTCTTGTGTTTGCCATTCACTAGGTTTATATCTTGATGTTTGCCATTCACTAGGTTTAAATCTTGATGTTTGCCATTCACTAGGTTTACATCTTGATGTTTACCATTCACTAGGTTTATTTCTTGATGTTTGCCATTCACTAGGTTTACATCTTGATGTTTGCCATTCACTAGGTTTGTATCTCTGATGTTTGCCAGTCACTAGGTTTATATCTTGATGTTTGTCATTCAATAGGTTTATATCTTGATGTTTGCCATTCACTAGGTTTATATCTTGATGTTTGCCATTCACTGGGTTTATATCTCTGATGTTTGCCATTCACTGGGTTTATATCTCTGATGTTTGCCATTCACTGTTTTTTTTATCTCTGATGTTTGCCATTCACTGGGTTTATATCTCTGATGTTTGCCATTCACTAGGTTTATATCTTGATGTTTGCCATTCACTGGGTTTATATCCCTGATGTTTGCCATTCACTAGGTTTATATCTTGATGTTTGCCATTTATCAGATTTATATCTCTGATGTTTGCCATCCACTGGGTTTATATCTCTGATGTTTGCCATTCACTAGGTTTATATCTTGATGTTTGCCATTCACTGGGTTTATATCCCTGATGTTTGCCATTCACTAAGTTTATATCTTGATGTTTGCCATTCACTGGGTTTATATCTCTGATGTTTGCCATTCACTAGGTTTACATCTTGATGTTTGCCATTCACTGGGTTTATATCCCTGATGTTTGCCATTCACTAAGTTTATATCTTGATGTTTGCCATTCACTGGGTTTATATCTCTGATGTTTGCCATTCACTAGGTTTACATCTTGATGTTTGCCATTTATCAGATTTATATCTCTGATGTTTGCCATCCACTGGGTTTATATCTCTTATGTTTGCCATTCACTAGGTTTACATCTCTGATGTTTGCTACTCATCAGATTTATATCCCGGATGTTTGTCATTCATCCGATTTATATCCGTGATGTTTGCTACTCATCAGATTTATATCCCTGATGTTTGTCATTCATCAGATTTGTATCCCTGATGTTTTCTACATCAGATTTATATACCTGATGTTTGCCACTCACTAGATTTATCATCATCATCATCATGTGCCATGCCGATGTTTCCCCCACCTCACACGATCATCAGATTCGTGGCTCAGCTGTGTGTTCTTGTCTCGACCATACCATGTGGCTAAGCCATCCAGGTATTTACTTCTCTGCCTTCCCCTTGTTCTCTTTGCCTCAATCTTGCCAGTTGTCACCAAGTTCTCCAAATTATTTCTTCTCATAACGTGTCCAAAAAACTTACTATCTACGTCTAATTTCTCTAATCAGTTTACAGTTTTCATTTGTTTCCTGTTTTAAATATTATTTATTTCTTCTTTTAGATTTATATCCCTAATGTTTGCTAATAAAAATGCATTCTGCTCAGAATCAAACTAGTCTGCCGGCAGCAGGGCGCGGGAAGAATGGAATCTACTTTTCAGAAGCGAAGAGATAACCTCAGACGTTTGTCGAAAATTCTGGAAAGGTATGTAGATAGCAAATAGTAGGCACACAATGCTTATCTGCAGACCCGGCGGCAGACCTCCTTGCGTTGATTTTCATACAATGGTATGAGTGCCGACCGTTCAAAAAGCAAAGACAAACTACTGAACGTAAACTTGCCAAGACATCTCAATCAGCAAAAAATTGCTGGGATTGACTGTTACGTTCTGTAAAGGACATGCAACTAACAGAGTATACTATTCTGTGAATTTTCCCTACATTACTACATTTCCACTGCGATTAAATCTTTCTCAGCGTGTCTGCTCATTGTCCACGTTTCTCATGCATATAGCAATCTATATTCTATGTAGCACTTCAACACTCTTTTTGACATAGTAACTGACAGTTTTTTTACTGGCTATGTTTCCAATCTTGCAAAGGCTTCCTCTCCTAATAATCTTAGTAATGTGTCTCGAAATAGTTTCTTGCTATGAGTCTGTGCTGCGATAGGAGGGATAGGTGTCCAGTCTTTCCCTCACTTAGCAAGACAACGAGTGCATGCGCCGAACAGTCGCCCCACTGCGCATCAGCACAGTTCTCTATCAACTACGCACAGGCTGCATTTACCACAGCGATCCGGTACCGAGAAAATAAAATTAAATATCAAATATTTCTTACCCTTACGGAAAAATGCGTTCTAGGCTCTAGGATTCACTTGACATGTACAGCGTGTATTTTTAATGACTGTGGGGTTGTTGAAAACATTGCCGTTCCAAGTTTTTGTATTTACCTTTTATGTTGCAGGAACTTCACAGAGGGTGAATACAAAACTTAGAAAGGCAATATTTTCAAAAACCCCACAGTCATTAAAAATACACCCTTTATATATATACGGTGCAAACAGAGGTCAGCTTAACCGTGGGGTTTAAGGCTCCTACGCTTAAACTGCCGGTGCGTTGACGGCGGGGTATCGGTTTAATTTCATACACCGGTCATTTGGATTTCAACGCTGACTTCTCGTTCAGAAAGCAAAGGCAAACTGCTGAATCCAAAATTGTCTAGAAATCAACCTGGGGTTGGAGCTGATTGCAACATACTGCAGAATACACGAAACATTAAAAAAACATGGCGTAAAAATTAAGAGGGCAGGAAATGTAACCGTAAAAATTTCGTCAGCCGCTTCAGATTTATTTCCTACTGTGCGGCCAGTTGATTGCATTGTGTCCGATGCCAAGAAACTGTGGTATTACACCTTTAGCCCAGAAGACTAATTTCATCTTCTTACAGTCTATGCCGTGTGGCGTTGATGATCATTTCTGTCCATAGTCTTCTGTCTTTGTGTGCAGCCAGTCATTTCTGAAACAGGTGTTCCTCCATGACATGCTGTCAAACTGTCCAGTTTCTGCTCTCTCGGTTTCCCCCTGCTTCTTTTCTCATCCAACATTCCCGTTGTCTTGACGAACGCCATCTTCCCTCTTTCCCCCCCCCCCCTCTCATATATTCCATACTGTGTGGCGTTCGTAATCATGTCTGCCCACAGCCTTCTATCTCGTTTGCTGCCAGTTATTTCTGATATCAATGTTTCGCCATGTTATGATGCCACATTACCATCCTCTCTTTCGGTTTTCCCTTGCCCCTCTTTCTCTCCAATATTCCCGTTTTTGTTCTTCGCTTATTCTTCCTCTTACTGTCCATGCTGTATGGCGTCTTTTCTCTTGGTCTTCTCTGCTCCGCTTCGCCTCAAACTGTCCCGCTGTTATGATACATTCCAGCTTTCCCATTCTCACTAAGTACCAAAAGAACGTAGACTGAATTCTGATGGGATAAACTTCCTAGCATTCTGGGTCAATTAAAAAAAACACTTCGATGGAGATGTAAACAAATGACCACCAGCATGGGGAGTTGTGGCGTGAATTTTCTGCTTATTTAATATGTTAGCTAGTTAGTTAGTTAGTTAGTTAGTCAGTCAGTTAGTTAGTCAGTCAGTCAGTCATTCGCGGTTCCAACTTCCCGGCAAAGGTTCGCCCCATTATGCTCCGTTCCTGTGCCAGTGAATATCATACGATATGCTCCTCACTGCCCTATGTGAAAAATGGAACAGACAGAAACAGGCAACCAACAGCCCACACAGATATACTATGCATAATTCCGCTGCCAGAATACCAACACAAAAGTCCGCCACGAAAAATTCAGTTCATCGCGGATGGAAGCGGCAGTCACTAGAAAACCAGCAGCCACACTTTACTGCATAAGGCAACCCAGTTAGTTCGGCGATCGACAGCTGACATATTTTTGAACATGCAGTTAACGCTACAAGCACGTTACAACAGCTCACAGTGTCACCCCACGCACTCAACTCGATAGCAGGGCAACGTAGCCATTCATTTCAAATATACTAGCTTACAGCAGGGAGCTGCCGTGGCATAGTGATCAGTGCTCCTGTCTGCAAAAGAGAGGGGTCCATGTTCGATCCCCAGCAGAGGCTATAGTGCAGCTATGGGGTTGACCCAGCCTCACAAACTGGGGACCTGACAATTATCAGCATGTCCTGGGTATGTGGGAAGGAAGGGAACTGGATATCTTACCTCATTATGTGGTGGCTTATAAAAATGACGGCCTAACACTTCACGCTCCAAAGGCAAGTGGTGGTCGTGAAGTCAGGCTGCAACTCTGACGAATAGCGGTGTAACTATGAATCGAGAAGGGACCCGGTTCCACAAAATGCAGGGCTGAAGTTCGATGCATCAGCATTTTACAAAATGAAGAGATTCCATGTAATATATCTGCGTCAATCAAACTGAGGGGAGAACGGGAGCGCAGTGGGTAGTATGCTTGCTTACCGTCT
Organism: Cepaea hortensis; assembly: GCA_963921405.1. NCBI lineage: Eukaryota > Metazoa > Mollusca > Gastropoda > Stylommatophora > Helicidae > Cepaea > Cepaea hortensis. Next base: position 93,341,037 of record OY992884.1, on the reverse strand, counting down.
CTGTGTTCATGGATTCGAAGTCGCACCGAGGATTGTAAAACTGTCCAGAGCTTCCAGATCGATCCACCTTTAAACGGGTATCAAAAGTCGAAATGAGAAGTGAAGGCAGCAGACGTAATACCGACCACATGACCCATCGAGAATCGATTGGTTTATACAATTACTACGACGGGAAGTCAATAAATAAGTCACAATTGGCTGTAGAAAAATAACTAAATATGATAACAACTTGAAACCAGTTTATTTTTATACATACACCTTGATTTCTCAACATAATTTCCAACAACATTGATGCACTTATCCCATCGTTTTGTCAGTCCTCCCAAACCGGCTGCATAGAACTGTGTGCTCTGTTTTCTAAAACACGTTTTCACTTCACATTCAACTTCGGCGTCATTCGCGAAATGTCTTCCACCAAGGTGGGTTTTCAGTGGACCAAAAAGGTGGAAATCGCTAGGGGCTAAGTCAGGGCTGTAAGGTGGATGTTCCAGAACTTCCCACCATAGTTGGTTTATTTTCTCTTGAGTTAATCGAGTGGTATGTGGTCTGGCATTGTCTGGGTACCCACCTTGAGCACACTTTCTTAAATGTCAATCGATCATGCATTATGCTGAACCATGTGAGCACACTATTGCAGATGCTACAGAGTCTATCGTTACTCGCCTGTCACCTCTAATCATCTCCTCCACCCGCTGCACGGATGCTTCTGTTGCAATCTCAACAGGACGACCAGATCGGATTTCAACAAGTTTAGAGCGTCATTGAGAAAATTTTTATACCCAGCTTTGCACCGCTTTACGGGACAAACATTTGTTATGCGCTGCGCATGAGACACCTAGCGCCACCTGACGAAGGGGAATATAAAGTTTGATGTTGCTGTCACCCAATGACACCTGTACAAAACAATAATTTCATTTACCTGCCATCCCACAGAACTGTGTGACTTACTTATTGGCTCACCCTCGTATATACCAAATAAGCGCCAAGGCTTGTAAAAGAATCCGTAACTGATTCAGTGACGAAAGATAGTATATCGCCAAACATGCCCCCCCCCCCCCCCCCCCCCCCCCCACTTGGACAGACGAATGATATATAACTATACTAGAATCATTGTGTTCTTTGAAATATTTGTTTTGTTTCGTAGCATCTTCAGCAATTTCAGTGCTCAGTGAATGAAAATGCACAATCTAATAGGGTGTATTTTTAATGATTGTGCAGTGTTTGAAAATATTGCCGGTCCAAGTTTTGTATTCACCCCCTGTAAAGTTCATGCAACATAATAGGTAAATACAGAACTTGGACCGGCAATGTTTTCAAACACTGGACAGTCATTAAAAATACACCTTGATTGTCTGTTTGATTGTGTACCATGTTTGGTGAAAACCAAAATTTTGTTTGGAACTGAATCAGTTAACCTACTTACGTTGGTATCTGCGATGGGGGAAACCTCTACCTGTTTTTTTTTCGCTCTCTCAATTTCACAGTGGCAAACAGCAGGAAGACATCGTTTCTAAACAGATGCAGTTTCCCCAGCCAGATGCGAGCAAGAAATGCAAGCTAAAATATCTGAACCTGCTAGACCCCGAGACTCGAGCCAAACGTTGGATGTATACAACCTGGCATCATTTACCAGGTAGGATCCGCATTTATTCATTATCGCGTGCCTTGCTGCCTGACATTGACGATCATGTTTCTCCACATCCTGCGATCTCCAAGACATGTATCACAATTAGTGTGCGGACAGTTCCAAGTCAAGGCACAAGACTGTCAAGAGTTGTCTTTCGTTGTCTTCCTCTATCTCTTTTTCCAGGACACTATGGTGTGGTTGGAAATAAACAGGCAGACAGATTGGCTGGTGCCGCACCATTAAGGGGTGATGTGATACATGATACGGCAGATGTGGTGAAGGCCCTCTGGGAGCATGTGAATAATGCAGAAGAACAAGATAGACTAGCATGGTCTAGAGAGAATGCAGCAGCAAGGGGTGATCATAGGATCTGGTTGACAGTCGTCACTCAAGAGCTAAAGCAAAACGGACATATAATACGATTGCAACGGCCACCATTAGTACTGGAACTCTTCTCTGGCTGTTAAAGATGAGGACTGAGCGCTTATGGAAATACCCCGAATGCAATGATGTCGGTTCTTGACTCAACTCAGCTCTTTTTATAAAACTTTCCAGTTGTCACAATATTTTCCAGCTTTTTTCTCACCACCTGCTCAGAAACGATGACTGCCTCTTTCTTGTGTTTGTGATAAGTTATCTTTGTGTCTTCACCTCTTTCAAAAGGTTCAGATTACTCATTGTGGCTGTCCAAGGAATGTACAGCACGTTTCTATTAAACCACATCTCTAAAGCTTTCAGATATTTTGTTGTTATTGTTGCTTGTTTGCTAATTGCCCAAGATTCGCAGTTATATGCTAAAACTGGTTCTATGTAACATGCAAGAATTCTCTAACTCCCAATAACAAGGATGTATCCCATAAGATGTTCTTTGGTTGATAAAATGCAGCTTTTGTGTGTCCTATTCTGTTCTTTATCTCTGCCTTTTCTTGATTCATTTCGGTGGCAAACAGCAGGGGTGCAACTCTTCTAAACAGATGTCTGTTGTTATCAATGTGCCTAGATCTTTTAACCCCAGCACTTGCCGCAAACTAACACCAGAAAAGTAATGGCAAACCACTAAACGTAAACTTGCCAAGAAATCACAAACCGCCAATAATAGCAGGGGTTGACTGCCACGTCCGGTAAAGGATATGAAACTAAGTAACTATTTATTTGGTATCACCATTACTTCTTTTTCTTATTATTCAAGCTATGATCCATTTTTTTTTCACTATCTACACAGTCTGTAACTATTATGTTCAATTAATTCGTAATTTGATCTTTTATTACGTTTTAAATTTTAAGAATACTTGGTATTCAGTGAAAATATCAGATCAAAAACATTGAAAATATTGGAAAGATCCGGTTGTGAGACATTTCGTTCCATGCTCAGTCTTCGTATACTTAGATAGGACACATTAGTAGGATGGACGATGGTAGAATACCAAAGGACATCTTTTTTGGTGAATTACTGATGGGCAAACGATGATACAGGCATTGATATTATACCTTGGGAGCAAGTCGTCACTGATCGCCTTGCGTGGAGGGAAAAGATCAAAAGATCATGAATAAAATCAAGACAAAGAAGAAAATTGTTGCAGATAGGTCACACACCGAGCTTGTGAGACGTCAGATGGTGCGTGATGGTGGAAATGACCAAGTGTTCACAGACATCAATTGTGACCGAACATTTACCGCGCGAATTGGTCTAATCAATCACATTCGCTACCGCCATAGGTTGTAGTTATTATACCTTTTATTAAGCACAATGTAATAAAAACTATCATCTGTCAAGACGGCAAGGTGCCAATTAGCGAGTAAGTATTGCATTTAGGTTGTTTATGTTCTCTATGTCAGGCAATTGAGGATTCATCTTCCTCTCGAATGTCTTGTTCCTGTTGTTGTGGTCTTATTCTTTGTTGTTTGCTTAACGGTAAATATAGTGTATTATTTTTCATTATTTGATTTCAGCAGCCATCTGTTAAAACCAATTTTCAAGGGCTAGTAAGAAACCTTACATGCGTAGGTTATAACGACTACACTGTTAACATGTTGATAATGTTGTGTTTACAGAATACAAGAACAACAACCCGGTAAACAATTGGAGCTCTCATTTCGTCAGGACCTGTCCGCCCTTACGCCAACATTACGTTATCCACCCCGACTTGGGTTGAAAGATAAAGATCGGATCCTGACAGCGCCACATCATTGATAAAAGGGACGCAACTGTGTTTTATAAGCCGATTTTGCAATTAAACGTTTCTGTCATTGAAAGCCAAAACAATTTTTATAGAACGAATTGCAACATCATCGCGATCATTATGTGTCCTGCCAACTGGCGTAGGCGTCCATGTCTTTCCACATGTCTTGGTTCCTGGTGTTCTGGATCAACACTGCTGATGATATTCCTCCATGCCACCATCTCAGCCCATCCAGCATCCTTTCTCTAGGTCAGCCCCTCTCCCACTGATTAATACAGCGGTCACGATGTTTTCCAGTGCCTAATTGTAACATATAGTTGTGAGCTTAATTATGGAAATAAGCACATTTTTGGACACTCCAACGTGGAGCAAGCACCAAAAAAAAAAAAAAAAAAAAAAAAATTTCTGATCGTCAGAAGCTGTCCCTCATTCACATGTTTCGACCTCTTTCCTCTTTACACTATCGAGGTAGGGGGTAAGCACTTAGATCAAGATTCTCAGTTGTCTTTCTCCTGCTGTCTAAACAAGTTTTTTTTAAATAAATATATTCATCACTGATAGTATCATCTAATTATTTCGCCGACCCAAGCACCACCTGACTTTGGTAAAGAGAATGTCATGCATCCGGTGCATGATGATTCTGGTCATTCCCACAGCACCTGTGTTCAGGAGAAAGCCAGCTCCTTTGCCTCTATCATTTAGCCTCTAGCCACACCTCTGCAGCCGTAACTAGCTACACCTGATCAAACCCATTTGCTGCCATGTTCGTTTCTTCATAGCCCGTCCACAGCTAGAGGACCCACCTTTCTGCATGCGCCTGGGGAAAGTCCTTAGGTCATTACCTTTTCACGTTTGTATTGATTGGCTGTCAGGTCTAAGTCAGAAATGACTGAGATACCGTATGACAACAGATGGTACTACCTGCTTTCTGTTACTGGGGAATGTTAGGCGGCCAAAACCTAATACGCCACATTGTGCCAACAGCTTCGGATGGTGGAGTGCAAATGGGAGGGTACAAGCCTTATTCTGGTGCAAGGAATTGCAGCCAAAAGACTAAATGTCATGGCAGGGCATACCAGGCCCTAAGCTTAGGTCAGCAACTGGTCTAGGATCAAAGTTCCAACAGGCGGACAGTTAGAGCATTGGTTTGTGGATTCAGCACTAACAGAAAGCAGGTAGTACCATCTACTGTCATACGGTAGCTCAGTCATATCTGACAAAGAGGTCTTGTGACTAAACACTGATGAAAGAATACATGGTAGCATAAGAAGAAACACAATTATACCAAGCAGAGGTATCAATCACCTTCCATAACATGGTTGTCCTGAGCTGAATGACTGGTTGGTTGTGAATCTACCAGCATACCTGAGAACTTTTAAATCTTTGACAATCAGGTTACTTGAGCCTGGAAACGGACTCGTATCTATCAAGAGTTCGCCATCTCACACAATCACCAGAGTCATTGATCAGCTCTGAGTTTTTGTCTTCATTATGACATGTTGCCAAGCTGTCTAGATATTTACCACTCCGACTTCCCCTTGTTCTTTTCCCTTCAATATTGCCAGTGTCACCAAGTTCTCTAGTTTATTTCTTCTCATAACATGCCCAGAAAATTTTGACTGCCTTCATTTAATTACTCTATTCAGTTTACGTTTCTGTCTTCACCCAGCACCAATTATTACCATCTTTGTGGGGACCATGCTGCAGAGATTTCCTTTCCTTCTCCAATCTCAGATACTAGTGGGGCGTGCAAGACCACTAGTTTTGTACATTTTTTTGTTTGCATTCGCTCGTTTTGAATTCAAGAGTACTGCCTGCATACATGCGCTACTACTTCTAGTGCACTGGACTGATTTTTGCCTATGGATTAGATTTCCTTATTACCAGTGCCCCTCCTCACCATTAGGCAAACCCACTCTGACTTCTGAGGTACTTGTAATTTATGTCCCCAAGTTAAGGACGAGAAGTCAACATGTTAGTACAACTGGACCAATGTAGGGATTGAACCCACTACCTCAGCATCAGCGCCAGTACTGGAACTTCCCATCTGCAGACAGGCATATTAGAATGTAACCACGTCATGACTCAGAACTAGGATTAGACCTTGATTGATGTTTCCTCCCTACATTTGAGGTATTTCATTGTCAAAAGGCTCCAACATAATGCCCACAACAAGTTATAAGTTTTAACTTAAAGCACACAATTAAATATCAAGAAACAGATACCAGACAGTACTAAAGTAATCAGAATATAAACAAAGGAATTCTGAGAAATGCTACAACATATTTATTTTAGCTCCATGTTATGTGAAAACACCCAACACAACAATGCTAACACACTGCCTAGGTAATTAAAACAGCCTCTTTCTCGCTTACACCCACATCACACTGTGATTTGTATTTGCATAATGCCTGTATGTTTTATGAGGTGAAAAAAAAAAGATTGTGTGCTATCGTTGGTTTTTGGAGCACTAAAAAAACTGAATCGCCCTGACAAATTTATACACACATACAATTCATTGTGATCAACATGAATGATCGGGTTCATACAATACTTTGCTCACTGTGTATCTCAGATTAATAAATCATTACTGTTAATTAGAAATGATGCTACTGAGACAATCAGACAAGTGATTAGTCTTGCTCAGCAGGTGCTAAATGGGAAGTAATGTACAGCCAGAGTTACAGTTCTTTAGTGTATGGACATTTTGAATTGCCAGTATTCCCAGATGCTTCCATGTCTGATTTAGAATTACGGTTCTTTAAAAGAATTATGCTACAATTTTTAAAATATAAAATAACTTAATTTAATGGTAGACAAAAGTGTTTTCAACAGTTGTACACTCACGTATGTATCTGCAAGTCACTCAAAGATTCTAGCTTACCAACATCTGAATTTTCAATCCTAGCAAACGTCAATCTTGCATGAACAAAAACCATTGAGAAATGAACTAACAACTTCATGAAAGCAGTTGGTCAAACATGCAACACACCCTCACAACAATAACACTTTCCAGAGATCCTTCATTCTGCGGGACAGCTGTTTGATTACTGCATATATCCCCTGCAAAGACAAAATAAAAATATGCTATTCCTGCATTCCTATAAAAGAAAAACCTAAACAAGCTGAGAAGTCAATATCTTTCAGTTCTTATTTGTTGACACCCTTATACTTATAGCCAAGTGTTGAGAGAGAGGGGTCCTCTATGGTAAAATGGTTATGCTCTGCCTCCAGCTCTGAAAATCATGGGTTCATTTTCAGACAACACTGTTTAGACCACGAGGGTTCCAAGCTGCTGTTATAGCTGGGGGTGCAATGTTGAGGGTGAGTGCCCAACCTGGCAAAATACCCCCATGACTGGTGCATTCAGCACCTCTGACAGTGAAAGTCCAACTCCTGGCCTACATGTGACGGAACTGTTTTAACTAACAGGAGAAGGGCAGATTGCGAGTCTCTGGTCCCATACAACCAGACTACCCTGGATATGTACATTCATACATACACACATACTCGAGTAAGACCACGGGCTATCCTAGTAAAAGAAAGGTGCCACCAGCCAGGAGATGCACCACAGCAATCAGGATACCATGGAAATACACTCAAGTGAACGAAAGAGAAGACCACAAGTGTCATATTTATGGAGACCTCCAAGGGTTATCAGTGGGGATTATGGAGTTCGTGTAATGCTCTAAGCAGGCGGCTTGCCTTTCCATGTAGAGAGGCAGAGCCAGATAAGATAAGACCTGGTCTTCAACAGCCAGCAAAGAGTCCCAATACTAATGCTAGCATTCTGATTATATGTGTCTGTCTGGCCGTTCCGCTGAGTTTTGAGTGTAGGCCACATCCTCTGGTCACTCCCTGCAGCACAATTCTCTCCAAGCCGTAATGATCTACCTGTTCTTCGGTATAATACACATGATTCTAAAGGACCCCAATCACATCTGCCTTATCATAAACAAATACCCCACCCGCTGAAGACCTGGCCAATCTGTCCGCCTGCTCGTTTCCCACCACACCAGCATGTCCTGGGGAATCCAACAGATACTCTCTATTTTTGACTGTTGAATGAATGTCTGCCACTCTGCCCAAAGCATACCTGTCTTCACCTTTCTCATCATGCTTTGTGAGTCCATTACAATCACAACATGCTTTGTCTTCCAGCCAGCAGAACGCCGCTGTGACTGCCTCCACCTTCATCCTCACACTAGACATTGTAGTATCATATACCAGGCTCTCCTGCACCAGTAGTCAATGATGAGCTTCCATGATGATGGTACCAATGCCAAAAAACCTACTTACTGTAACTTTCTTTTCATTAAAAACAATCAACGTTCCAAATTCTACTTACGGTAACTTAATCTTCATGAAGACTCTACAAGTGAAGAAGGCAATGACGATGGCCCCGGCTCCCACACAGACCAGCAAGATGCGGTTCAGCTTCGGCATCAGCGGCTTGTTGGTCTGGTCCAGTATCACAAAGCCCAGGCCTCCCAAGGTAAAGAGAAAACTGGAAGCCAGACCTTCCATGATATACTGCCCATTTACCCTGTATGGCATGAAGGCTACCTGAAGAAAACACAAGTTTCTGACACATTAGTTTGAGGAACATCTTAAGCAGTAGATGATATAAAAGCAAAGAGCACGTACTCCATAGCTCCACCGATGATTCTTAGGAAGGAAGTTTAATACCATATTCAGTGAAGTGTATGTGAGGGTTCATATACGGTCACCCCAGTAGTGCCCTCATGCTAGGGAAGGAACCCGGGACAAGATGTCCACCAGCCAAGCACCGCCCCTGCAACAGCTTGTCTGCCTCAATATCAGCTGTGCTCCCCCACAGCCATACAGTTCCTCAGCACGCAGGATACACCTTGAACTTGGGATGCAACCCTGATCAGGGGGTGGGGGGAAAACAGGTAAGCCAATTTGCTCAGTGGTGTCCCGTAGGCTAGCGGAGGGACGGAGGCAGTAGAGTTGAAAATTTCATCATCATCATAATCATGCAGCTAGTTCTTGACAAATGACGCTCTCATTACGGCTCGCAGAAAAAAGTTCTGTTCCTTTGTCTCTTGCACCCTCATGGCCCAGGTGTCTACTTGTATGTCATCTTTGTACTGGTTGGCCCCTGCCTCCTGCACCCTCGTGGCCCAGGTGTCTACTTGTACGTCATCTTTGTACTGGTTGGCCCCTGCTTCCTGCATCCTCATGGCCAAGGTGTCTACAACGTATATGTCATTTTTGTACTGGTTGGCCCCTGCCTCCTGCACCCTCGTCCCCAGGTATGTCATTTTTGTACTGGTTGGCCCCTGCCTCCTGCACCCTCGTCCCCAGGTGTCTACAACGTACATATGTAATTTTTGTACTGGTTGGCCCCTGCCTCTTGCACCCTCGTCCCCAGGTGTCTACAACGTACATATGTAATTTTTGTACTGGTTGGCCCCTGCCTCCTGCACCCTCGTGGCCCAGGGTCTACAACGTATATGTCATTTTTGTACTGGTTGGTTCCTGCCATCTATTCCAGGAACAACGCCCACCAGCACTGTTCCTTCCAACCTACCATGATGTTTAATATGGCCAAACTATTTCAATTTCACATGTGTATAAATGGAAAGCTGGCTTCGTGGCTTAGAGGTTATGACTTTTCTCCGTAATCTCGTATACTCATGTCGGTAATGTGATGATGGTGAGAATCAGCAGTGGTTCGAATCACATCAGTAACTTACAGGGTATGTGAGCTGGCCGCTCAGAAAGCAATGGCAAACTACTGAGCGTAATCTTGCCAAGAAATCAACATACAGCTGAAAGATGCTGGTGTTGACAGCGATGTCCTGTAAAGGATATGCGAAAAAAAAAATAAATAAATAAATAAATGGAAATGCCAGGTTCACATACCTATAAATGGAAATGACAGGTTCACACATCTATAAACAGAATGCCAGTTCACATATTTATAAACAGAAATGCCAAGTTCACAATGTATAGTCAGAAATGCCACGTTCAGATGTCTATAAACAGAAATGCCAGGTTCACATATCTATAAACATAAATGTCAGGTTAACATATCTTTAATCATGAATGCCAGGTTCATATATCTATAAATGGAAATGCCAGGTTCACATATCTATAAACAAAAATGCCAGGTTCACATATTTATAAACAGAAATGCCAAGTTCACACATGTATAATCAGAAATGCCAGGTTCAGATATCTATAAATAGAAATGCCAGGTTCACATATCTATAAACATAAATGTCAGGTTCACATATCTATAATCATGAATGCCAGGTTCACATTTCTATAAATGGAAATACCTGTTTTACATATATAAAAATGACCACGCCAGGCTGACATACACATATATTAATGTGACAAATTTACATATATATACATGGCCATGCCAGGTTCACATATCTGTAAACAGAAATACCAAGTTTATGTACGGATAAACAAACATGACAACTTCACATACCGGTTTAGAATTGCCTCTCTCATCGGTTGTAGAGCCTATACTTGGAGGTTCCACAATGACATCATAGATGATTCCTGTGGAAGAGAGAAGAATGTTGATAGCATACACATCAATAGGACACATCTCTTAGTCCAGGAAGCATTCTCTAGTCACTGGGATAGGCAGTCTCCATAGTGAAATGGTTACGCTGCCTGCCTCGTGCTTCAAAGGTTGGGTTCAATTCTGGTCTATGTCATTTGGTTCATGAGTGCTATTTTCTCGGAGGCTTCTGGGGGTCGCCACTGGAGCTATGGACTTCGTGCTATGCTTTCAGCAGGCCACCATCAGAAAGAGACGGCGTCATATGGGATAAAACCTGACGCAATGAAGTCAACTCTCTTGCCTTTAAAAACCCTATTAAGCCACCAGAATAAAACAAGAGTAGATGTGTTTGTAAAAATGCTACCGGCTTACATCCAGTGAAAATAGGAGTGTGTGTGTGTGCGTGTGTGTGTGTGTCAGTCAGATTTCAAACAACTGAGAAGCGCACATCTGAAATGCAGGAAAATTTATAATAGGAACCTGTCTGCGTTCCTTCGAGAATATTAAGGAAGTATTATATATGGTGCGTTTGCAGAAATGTACCTCTTATTGAAAGAATATCATCATCTTATAAGTTTATACTCTAGGTAGTTGTAAATGATGCTTAAAGTTCAGTAAGTAGATGAAGCGTAGATGTGGTTTCTGAAATGAATGTTGTAGTCGAACCCAAAATGAGATACTACCAGAGTGACATCACTTTCTGAATGAGCAGTCAGTCTTGAAGTCCAATTTAATGTTGGTGTAGGTATTGAGCAACCTATGTCGCCATCGAAGAACTGGACATTTAATGTTGGTGTAGGTGTTGAGCAACCTATGTCGCCATCGAAGAACTGGAAGTTTAAGAAATAGCGCTCTTGTTCTTTCGATCATAGTAAAAATTTGAATCTTTCCAATTAATGCTGATGGATCTCTGCCGTGAAGTGGTCAAACTGTAGCCTTATACTGAGGGTCACCAGTTCAAGGAAATCGCAACATTCGTCTCAGTAACCAGAACTCTATTGCTTCCAAGTCGTTCCTAATTTGTTCATTTACATTCAAAGATTCACGGCCATACAACTAAACAGGTTCTATATAGCATTTCAGCACTCTCTTTCTTAAATTCAATGATACTGGCTTTTTATGCTTGAGTAAAATAAACATTACACCAACTACTGAATGCACGACAAGTATGACTCCAGACTGTAGGTAAGTATTAAAAAAAAAAATATAAAGGACTTTGACACAACTTAAGGTGCAGCTGGCATATGGCTGAGTTAAATTAAAGTTAGTTGCATATCCTTTACAGGATGCCACAGTCCGCCCCAGCATTTTTGGCTGTTTGTGATTTCTTGGCAAGTTTACGTTCAGTAGTCTGCCATTGCCATACAGAGTTTACTTTCGTCCGCAACCCAACCCAAAACCGGAAACCGCGCCTGCGCAGAAGGATCGATTGTGTCCCCAAAAATGGCTATGTAAAGACCATGCATGTTTCTGACATCATTAATTTATTCAAATATCACGTGACGACAAAAATAACAAACACTATCTTAGTTTGTGCAGAATGCATCCATCTAACATTCTTTGCATAGCGATTGGCTGAAATTATTGTAACTTTGAAATAAATTAAATTATTTGGCACACAGCAAGGAATTTATTTTTTAGCGCTGTTCGTAGTAATTGTAGAGTAATTTTAGATGCATTTGTGAATTCTGCATCCATATTTACATGTATTTGGAGAGTTTCATTGCGGACCGTCATCGACTGGTGATACAAAAACAATATTTTGTGAAAAGAAATCCAAGATGGCGGCAGCACATATATCGATCGGACTGTCGGTGCGTATATGTTTTATGCTCAAAACATGCAATTTGAACTATTAAAGTTAAAGAGAATACAAGTTTAAAGATTATTAATAATTTATCTGTATACTTTTACTATTTTGTTTATCATTTAACATGACGGAACATATTCTTGAAGTCAGTTTTCATGTCCGTCTATAACCTATCCCGTTTGAGACACAGGAGAGCTGCGCAGAAATAAAATCTTAAGAAATTTCTTTTTCAAGATCCTGACACTCAAATGTGAATATCTCCACTTAGAATTGACATACAGGCATCATTGAGGTGCCATTAGATTTAGTTTTTCAAGGCCTATCTGTCTCAGTCAGTCTGTGGTGGTCTCATTAGTAAATATTATACCTAATTTAAAAATCATGATCAAACCTGCTACAACTGGGTGCTAGACCCATATTTTTCTAGACCACCAATCAATCATCAACAATGCAATGGAATGGATTCATTCAATTTCAATGAAATCAATGTATTTTATTTATGTATGGTGGGTGATGTGGACTGTGGTCAGTATCTTTGCATCCCAAGACATTTCTGGTACCCATTTTAGGTTGGTTCGGCTTGCGAGCCAAGGTCAACTTTTATAAACCAAATCCGCCCAGCTGAGGACAGAATGAAATCCATGATCACTCACAGAGTCAGCAGGCTGTCTGGTCTCTGTGATCTGTCCAAAATCTACGCGGCTGCTGACACTCGTTTTTAAATGATTGATATGTTACAGTTGTTGTTCTTACCTCCGGTGACAAGAAAGTACGACAACAAGATAATGGCGAAAACAACCATAGGTGAAGGCTGTCTGATCCATGATGGTTTCTTTAACTTCAGATTTGGGCATTCTAGGACAGAATACGGGACTCCGAAGACAGCTTCCATGTTGATGTGGCAGTGGAGGTGTCACCCGGAAACTATAAACCTTTGACCTTTACGGCATCACAGAACGGATATACTCTTTTCGCTCTTTTATACTCTAAGCTAATACTAAATGAAAGAACCCGATTTAGGATTATAATGAGTTGAGCTGAGTTTAAAAAAAAAAAAAACGACATCATTGCACTCGGGACATTACCATAAGCGTTCAGTCCTCATTTTGAACAACCAGCGTAGAGTTAGAATACTAATGGTGCCCGTTGCAATCTGATTATATGTACGTCTTGCTTTTCCTCTGAGCGACGATTGTCTACCAGATCATCCTCTGACCACCCCCCGCTGCCGCAATCTCTCTAGACCGTGATAGTCTCTCTGTCCTTCCGCATTGTTCATGCGCTCCCAGAGGGCTTTCATCACATCTGCCTTAGCATGCATCAAATCACACCTTAAAAATGCAGCACCAGCCAATCTGTCTGTCTGTTCATTTCCAACCACACCAGAGTGTCCTGGAGAAAAGATCCAGCGAATGCTCACAACCTGCGACCTCTGAATCAATGCATGCCATTCTGCACGAAGCATGCCAGTCTTCACCTTTGCCAGAAAGCTTTGTGAATCAGTCACAATCACGACATGCGTATACAGTTTGTTCTCCATCCAGTGGAAAGCTGCAGTAACCGCCTTCATCTCCATTCTCAGACTTGAGGTCGCGGTGTCGTAGGCCAAGTTCTCCTTTACTGACCTTTAATGGTCATTGGCTATATTATATTATAATGAGTCAATCAATGTAGTGCCCTCTCCACAATAAAGTTTGGCTGCAATGGATCTCCAACACTATCTGTCCCTCGTCTTGAGGACATCATGTCAGACAGACTTCTATTCGTCCATTTCATGATGTCATCTTCCCACTTGTATCGTTGTCAACCTCTAGCTCACTTGCATTCAACGTACCCTCCAGTATGTTTTTTTTTTCTCCGTAAGAGTGCTATGTCTTTTAAAGTGGCTGAAATATTTCACTTGCTTCTTTTTTATTTCTTGCATTAGTTCTCTTTTCATTTCCAGTTTTTCTAGAACCTTTTAATTTCATTGCTTTCCCCTGTTGCTTGCTTGTGTTCGCTGGCTGTGATCTCCAGCGTGATGTCCTGTATGTCGGATGAAGACATCCTGTTGTCCAACATCAGTGTGATGTCATACAGGACCTGAGGTTTGCGTGAGTATCCGGTGTCCCATGTCTGACTTATTGATGTGCAGACTGGTGGTTCCTCGCCGTGCAGGCAGACACTCTCCGACTTCGGAGGAATCAACGATCTTACTGACTTCAGCCAGGACCCCGAAGGGACCTGTTACCCAGGACGCTCGGCGAGGACGCGTCAATAGGTCTTGGCCAGTATAGAACCCAGCCCCCGGGAAGGTTAACCCGGTCAACAAATGCCCGCAGAAGTCGGATGTGTCGGCCTAACGGCGCAAGAACGCAGCTCTGCTGTAAACAGGCACAACGCAATCACGTCCGAAAAAAAACTCCGGATGAACGCAGAAGAAGAAGAAGAAGAAGAAGAAGAAGAAGAAGAAGAAGAAGAAGAAGAAGAAGAAGAAGAAGAAGAAGAATCCAGCTCTGGTGCCTTGGAAACACCTCTGCGTCCCGCTTTCCCCTGTTGAAATACGACAAATTCTTCTGTATATCCACATCTCCAGGGCCTCTGTTGGACTTTCTAATTGCTTGTTGATTGTCCAGGCTTCCGTCTGCTGAATACACATAACATTTGACAATTCTCATTTTTAAAAAGTTCTTAATATCTCGAAATCTAAATACTGATTTCACTTTGTTGAAAATATTTTGGCCATTCATATTCTCTGTTTGATTTCTTTTTCACGTCTGACATCATCTGTTATTACATGTTCAAGATAGGAGAAACTTGTTACTTGTTCTAGTATCTCCCCGCTTATAGTGATGTTCATTGATGCAAACATTAAAAGACAGCAAATAGTACAAATTACAAACAACAAGCATTAAAACAACAAAAGCAGATGTGAACACAACAATGAAACGACAAACAACAGTAAACAATAGTAAGTAATAACAATAAAGACAACAACAACAACAACGACAACAACAACAACAGCTTCTGTATATAAGATTTTAAAGGATCTAAAAGGCAGGAGAATCGACTTCATTGCACCGGGTTGTATCCCATATGTCTCGGCCTCTTTCCGCAGGGCGGCCTACCGAAAAGTTGTACAAAGCACGAACTCAGTAGCTCCAGCGACGACCCTCCACGAGTCTCCTAAATCTTGCACCCGTGAACCGAACACAACGTGTCTGTAATCGAATCCACAACCTTCAGAACGTTAGGCAGGCGTCGTAACTACTTCGCCACGAAGACAGACCCCCTCCATTTTTTACATCCCCCTCCCGTTCTACTTATGGGGGAGGAGGTTGGGGGCGGGGCAAAGCCCAAGCTATTTTTCATATGAGACGATCCAGGAACATAAAATAAACACCAGCAATCTGGGGAAGGAAAGAACTCTGAGTGATACAAACCATGATACCCGTTTTATTCTGCTCCATCACAGAATTTGCATCCCATATCGACATAATTGATGTCTGGCTGGATTCTGTTTGATATAATTAATATTTATGTAAATGTTCTAATTACAATATCTGTGTTCATTATATGAGAAGGGACTTTACTCTGCAAGTCGTGAAAAGTTGTAGCGTGTTTGTATATTGCGATTCTTTCCCTTCTTCGGTTTTCTCTCTCTCTCTCTCTCTCTCTCTCTCTCTCTCTCTCTCTCTCTCTCTCTCTCTCTCTCTCTCTCTGTCCGTCTTTCTCTCTGGCGCTCTCTGTCTGTCTTTTCTTACACTATCTATTTTATCTGTCTTCTAACTCTTTTTTTTTTGGACGTCCTGTGCTTTTTTGTCTTCTTTCTGTCGCTCTGTCTATCTGGCACATCTCTCTGTCTCTCTCTATCTCTCTCTGTCTGTCTCTGTCTCTGTCTCTCTCTCTCGCTCTCTCTCTCGCTCTCTCTCTCTCTCTCTCTCTCTCTCTCTCTCCGTCTTTCTGTCTGTCGCTTTCTGTCTTTCTTTTCTTACACTATCTCTTCAACCAGTCTTCGAAATCAATCAGTCATGCTATCAATCAATAATCCAATCAATCGATCAGTCAAGTGCCATCTCAGCAATGAAGATTGGATGTAATGGATCTCAGGAATTCTCCCCCCTTTCTCTATTTATATCTCTCTATTTATCTCTCTCCGTATTTATCACTCCCTATTTATCTCTATTTATATATCTCTATTTATTTCTCTTTATTTATCGCTCTGTATTTATATTTATTTATTTTTTTCTCTCTATTTATCATTCTATCTATTTATCTCTCTTTATTGATTTCTCTCTTTCCCTATTTATATCTCTCTATCTCTTTATTTATCTATCATCCTAGTTATTGTGCGAGCGTGCGCGTTCTCTCTCTCTCTCTCTCTCTCTCTCTCTCTCTCTCTCTCTCTCTATATATATATATATATATATATATATATATATATATATATATATATATATAGTTCTCTCTCCCTATTTATGTTTCTCAAATTATTTCTCAACCTATTTATCTCTCTTTCTCTGTTTCTTTCTCTCTATTTTCTCCCCCCTCTCTCTCATGTTTTGGTTGTACACTCCTTGAGACCGCATATCCTCTATCCATTGACGGTATCTTCTCACTTGCATCACTGTCTACTTTAAGCCACACTTCTACTGCTCCATCCCTATGGCATTTATAGTAGCCGTCTGTGGCTTTGCACTGGCAAACTACTAAACGTAAACTTGCCTAGTAAGACACAAACAGCCAAATAATGCTGGTGTTGATTGCGACGTCCTGTAAAAGACACGCAAATAGCTTTTCTTTGTGTTTCTTAGGGGTAATTCAGTAGTGTGTAAGTGCCCTGTGAACTGCTGGCGCCCACACCATTGTGAAAACCAACACACAGCGACCTCTTCCCAAATCGCATGCACTTGGATTCGAAATTGGTAAGATAGTGTTGGGAAACAGCATTGATTACCCATAGGTTACAGATGCAGAAGGGAAACAACACACCAGTATTATTGTTTTATTTTATTATTATTATTTATTTGAGTTTTAATAAGTATTCCGCATGACAAACCAGTAATGCAGGCTTTAGATAATCTACACAAAAATTATAAATAAATAAATAAAGCAATTAAAAAAAGAACGGTTACAGCAAGCAGCAAATATCTTCACTTTCCCTTTGTTACAACATCAGCTTCCTTTCCAAGTGCTTTCATTTCCTCAGCTTCACTCTTTTTTTCAACTGTTCCATTCTAATCCCGTGCTTCTCGCAAATTTCATTCTCATGCTATTCTTCTTCTTCTTCTTTCGTTCGCCTGAAATATGTTTATAACTGCAATGTTGTCTCTTGTATGAATCTAACAGTCTTTTTTAGTTCATTCAGCGGTCCACAGAGTTTATCTTCCACTGTTGTCTCTCTAGGCCAGAAGGTTCGCCTGGATATGTTGTAGTTTGGGCAATCCTGGAGTATGTGCTCTGCTGTCTGCGACGCCAAACCACATGTGCACATGGCTGAGTCACCAATCTTGAATTTTGTATACATGTGGTTGCGTAATCTATTGTGTCCTGTTCTGAGGCGCTATTGAATTTTGACTTCCCGCTTGACACCACAAATAACCCCAGTGAAGAGTGCCGTCCACCTGGCAAGGCGAACCAGCGGTAAGATTTGCTGCTTTGGTGGAGCTAGTGTAACCGGCATCTTTAACTGACTGAGTGCCAAACAAAATAGAAGGTTTGGACCAAACAAGGTAAACAATCAAATGAACAAGTATTATAATGTATATTTCCAGTCACAGGACATTGAATTTGCGGATGATCAATCAATCAATCAATCGATCAGGTGCCGTCTCCGCAATGAAGGTTGCCTGCAATGGATCTCTAACACTGTCTGTCTCTTGCCTGGACTGTACATTCTGTCTGGCTGATGTTCGTCCATCTATTGATGTTATCCTCCCACTTCTATCGTTGTCTACCTCTTGCTCGCTTGCCCTCAACCTTGCCTTCCAGTATGGTTTTTATAAGAGTATCATGTATTTTAACATGGCCAAAATATTTCACTTGTCTCCTCTGTATTTCTTTCATCATTCCCAGTTTTTCTAGGACCTCTGCATTTGATTGTTTTTGTTTCCATGAAATACGACCTATTCGTCTGTATGTCCACATCTCCAAAGATTCTATGCGACTTTCTAGTTGCTTGTTCAATGCCCAGGCTTCTGAGCCATATAGTAGCGTTGAATATATGTAGCTAAATGTATGACAATTCTCATTTTTAATGCGTTATTAATCTCTCTAGATGTTAATACTGATTTCATGCCGTTGAAAGCATTTTTGGCCATTCCTATTATCTTTTTGATTTCCATTTCACTTCTGCCATCATCTGTCATTATATATCCAAGATAAGAGAGACTTGTTACTTGTTCTAGTATCTGCCCATTTACTGTGATGCTCATTGATGACCTTTCCTTTCCACTGCTAATTATCACAGTTTTTGTTTTTTGGATGTTAATATCTAAGTCACATTCTGCACTGTGCCTGTTTACTTCTTCCACTAGGTCTTGCAACTCTTGCTCACTTTTTGTTTTGCTAGTAACACGGTATCGTCAGCATATCTAAGATTGTTTATGATTCTTCCATTGATGTTGAGTCCAGGCATTTCAACTTGTTTAAAAATTCTTTCTGTGTATAGATTGAAGAGGCTTGGGGACAGTACACATCCCTGCCGTACTCCTCTTTTTATCTCTATAGGCGACGAATAGTTATTACCGCATCTAATAGACGCCACTTGTTCCCAGTACAAGTTACTAATAAGTCTGATGTCCTTTCCGTCTACTCCTATATCTTGAAGGCACGTAATTAATCGTTCATGTTGTACTCTATCAAAAGCTTTCTTGTAGTCTATACAACAAGCGTATACTTTTTTGAACTTCTATATACTTTTCAATTAACATCCTCAAACAGATAATTGCTTCTCTGGTGCCGCTGTATTTGCGGAACCCAAATTGTTCTTCAGCCAATTCCAATTCCAATTTTCAAAAACAAAAATTAAAATTCGGCCTCGTCTAACCTGCTTCATCAGCTGTGGTTATTGTTGAGGTCCGTGGTTTTTGTGGGTTTATTCACCCTAATTCTTGTCTTGTGGGTCCTATCTCTTACTAGTTATGTATCGTTTGTGTCTGTGACGTCAGCGGTGGGATCGGTCGGCGGCAATCCTTTGTGCTCCTCTGTTCTTGTGGTTTTCTTTGTTGGTGTAGGCTCCTGGCTCGTCTAGGCTGACTGGCTGCAGTTCTTATAAGGAATTTTCGTTATCCCACTCCATGCATCGTAAGCTGGGGGGATCGGTCGGCGGCTGTCCTTTGTGCATGTTTCCTCTTGCTGTTTTCTTCGTTGGCGCAGGCTCCTGGCTTGACTGGTTGCAGTCCTTAAAAGGACTTTTTATTTGGCTTTTTTGTCTTCTCAATTGTGAAGTAGCTGTAGAAGCCTTTCGATGTGATATGCCTCCTTGCGCTTTCTTTCAGTCCGCTTCCCACGTTTGGGTTCTTGCTGTCTTTTGCTTGCTTCCTCCGAGCTCAGCCATGGGATGATTTCTCCGTCTTCAATGTAGTATTCCCATGCGTATTCTTCTGCGCATTTTATTTCTGGAAGAATTATTGTGTCTTTGAAGCAGGGCACTGGTTCCCCGTAGAGTTTCTTGTACTTCTCCTTTTATTTTCTTCCATGCGCTTTGTTCTTCAGCTACTTCCTCATCTATTTTATGTTGAATTCTTTCTTGTATGTTGCGGATGATACCACGAAACAAAACAAATAACTCGATGACGCCAGTATGACGATATATATCGTCCTTCTGTCCAAACGGGAAGTCAGATTTAGCGATATGTTATCCTTCGTCACCGAAATTGTTAAAATGAAATGGTTTTATTAGGAGAAGCTAAACATAATCTCGAGGAATTCTTGAGAACATAATCAGTTAGGAGATGTTAGAGGTACATCTGCATAGCTCTGTCGCATTAATTAATATTAATATGGGTTGGAGGGATAAATGTCTTTGATTACACATTCGCGGGAAAAGTTATGCCAGTCGCGCGTTTATAAAGCTGTTTATCTAGAAAAGTTAACTAGATAGTAAACCTCCGGTTAATATCACTTTTGAAACCAACTTTTACTGTATATAATAACCACATCGGAAGTTTAACACTCACCATTCTGAATCAAGTTGAGATGAATTGAGTCAAGAACCGACATGGGAAAGCACTCGGGATTTTCCCATACGTGTTTTGTCCTCAGCCGCGACAGCCAGCGAAGAGTCCCAATACTAATAGTACCAGTGGCATTCTGAATCAGGTTTGTAAATATATATGTGTGTGTGTATTGGCGGTGTGTGATATTTTAGGCAACTTTACGTTCAGTAGTTTGCCATCCACCCGTGTGTAACCAGGGCCCTTAACTGATTAAGTGGCATTGGGTGATTAACTAATTAAGTGCCATGGGATGAATAACTGATTAAGTGCAGTGGGAGGATTAACTGATTAAGTGCCACGGGATGATTAACTGATTAAGTGCCATGGGAGGATTAACTGATTAAGTGCAGTGGGAGGATTAACTGATTAAGTGCCATGGGATGATTAACTAATTAAGTGCCATGGGATGAATAACTGATTAAGTGCCATGGGATGAATAACTGATTAAGTGATATGGGATCATTAATCGTCTTAAGCGACTTCTCAAATCTGCCATGGGTTTATATACAGTAATATGCAACGCTCTTTAATTTGATATATAATACAACATGTCTGCTACCATATTAACAACTTTTAAGTCATAAATGTGACACACCCCTACTTCCAATTTTCCGCCATCGATTTATGTTAGTTTATATATATACTAGCTGACCCTGCCCGGCTTCGCCCAGTCCCTGGTGGGGAGCATCTCATTTAATTCATATAAGTTCTCGTTCCCGTTACCGACTGTCTGTCTGTCTGTCTGTCTGTCTGTCTGTCTGTCTGTCTGTCTGTCTGTCTGTCTGTCTGTCTGTCTGTCTGTCTGTCTGTCTGTCTGTCTGTCTGTCTGTCTGTCTGTATGTATGTCTGTCTGTCTTTCTGTCTGTCTTTCTGTCTGTCTGACCCGGCCCGGCATCGCCCAACTCCTGGTGTGGAGCATCTCATTTAATTCATATAAGTAGTCATATAAGTTCCCGTTCCCGACTGTCTGTCTGTCTGTCTGTCTGTCTGTCTGTCTGTCTGTCTGTCTGTCCGTCCCCCCTCTCTGTCTGTCTGTCTGTCTGTCTGCCTGTCTGTCTAATCATTTATTGGTTGCAGTTAGAACAACCTTAGATAAACGAAGACCAACTTACAAAAAGCATTAGAAAGAGCACTTGAAAGATCTCTACATCTTCCCCCAACAATTAACTTGGGTAAATGGAGCGGCGGCAGCAGCATCAGCAGAAGAAGGAAAAGGAGGAGTAGACAACTGCAGCGAAAAGGTGGGTCTATCTATCTATCTGACCCGGCGTGGCTTCGCCCAGCTCCTGGCGGGTAGCGTCTCATTAAATTCATACAACAAAAAAAGTAACTTAAAAGAATGTCCTTCCACACACCATCCATTATTTTTAATGAAAACTCTTTCTAATCACCTGCATGACTACAGTAACTTCTTAAGCAAAAAAAGATGAGTTACAATGTTATGCATTGTGCATTATTTTTATGAAAAATTTGAAAATGCCTTACAGATTGTATCATTATTTATTATAACTCATATGCCGGTACATAACTATGGACAAAGAGTTTATAAATCCTTGAAAACGATGCCACAATATGACTATAAGTTATACAGAAAAGTTATGCCCCTTGAAATAACTTTTACATAGTTAGGTCCCCTGTGATATATGAAATTATGATGAAAAATGAAAAATGAAATAATACTGAGTAAGCAGGCGATTTCACACTAACAAAATATCACAGTTGTCAGCACTGGATTGAAAGGAAGGCGTGTAGAAAATTTCATCTCAATCGGATGGGCCGTTCGCGAACGTATAAAGGACATACAGACATAAATACATACATACAGATGGACGGAGATCGCCTTTTATATATAAGATATAAACATTGTGGAAGATGCCAGCAAATAAAACAAATAACACGATGAGCCTAGTATGGCGATATAGCGCCCTTCTGCACAAGTGGGAGGGGAGGTGGGGGGGGGGGGTTTCCACATTTGGTGAAATATTATCCTTCGGCGGTTACCAACCGACGCTCATACCATTGTGATTATCAACGCAAAGCGATCTGCTCCTAAATCACCGGGTACGTCCGGATTGTGCACTGTCCGCAAACTCATCATGTGCCATGCCGATAAACGTGGGCGGTCGTGTTTCGCCATCTCACGCGATCACTAGAGTCGTGGATCAGCCCGGGGTTCTTGTCTCGATCATACCATGTGGCCAAGCCATCCAGGTATTTACTTCTCTACCTCCGCCTTGTTCTCTTCCCCTCAATCTTGCCAGTTGTCACCAAGTTCTCCAATGTATTTCTTCTCATAACGTGAACATAAAATGCTGACTGTCTACGTCTAATTTCTCTCATCAGTTTACGATTTTCATTAGTTCCTTGTAGGACTTGAAGAAATACTGTATACATAGCCTCTATACAACAATGGGAATGTTCCGAATGCTGTGATGTCGGTTCCTAAATCAATCAATCAATCAATCAATCAATCAATCAATCAATCAGTCAATCAATCAATCAATCTATCTATCTATACAACAATGTTAATTACGCGGATCCGCCATACAATAGTGTTGAAGACAAATATCCCCCATACAGTAGTGTTATTTCCACACAACATTTGACGGATCTCTCTTAAGGTTTCTGTGGTTTTCATTTGGAGAGAAATATAATGCCATCACGGACAATAAGGAGACAAGCTGAGAAACATCTAATGTCAACGGAAATTTGATTCCCGAGGAACATCTTAAAATATACCAAAGATGGATAGAAATACGAACGATGTTGCCCTTCTTCGTCAAACTGTAAAACCTGTAAATAGATTACAGTTGATTATTCTTTATGAATATATCAATAGTTAGATGTAGATAGTCAAACTTTCTTGGGCATGCTAGTATTGGGACTCTTCGCTGGTTAATGAAATGATGACGGAGAAGCACATATAGGAATGTCCCGAGTGATGTAATGTCGGTTCTTAACTCAGTTTTCAACTCTTAATACAAATTCACAAGTGACAACTGGGGCTCAAAAAGTTCACGAATGAAATGAAATAGAGTTTGGAGAATTAGGAGGTATCCAGAATTTGGAGGTGTCTACATTTTGGAGATGTCTAGATCTTGGAGGTGTTTAGATTTTCGAGGTGTTTAGATTGTGGAGGTGTCTAGATTTTGGAGGTGTTTAGATTTTGGAGGTGTTTAGATTTTGGAGGTGTTTAGATTGTGGATGTGTCTAGATTTTTGAGGTATTTAGATATTGGAGGTGTTTAGATTTTGGAGGTCTAGATTTTGGAGGTGTCTAGATGTTGGAGGTGTCTAGCTGGCTATTTGTTGAAGTACACTTGTTCCTGCAGCAAGGAGCTGTCCTCTTATGGAGATGACAGGTTCGAATCCCGGCTTGGTAATTATAGGTGTAAATTTGTATCTTGTTTAGTGTGTTCTCTAATCTCAACTTCTTTCTTCTACGTCTGTGAGCACCAATGATTACTTATGAAGTAGTTTATGTTCTCAGTTGCCCCAAGGCATATGCGACTACAACCTCCAACATGAGTATGGAAGTGGAAGCAGTGACAGCAACTATCGATGATTGGAGGTGACCGCTGCAACACCCATTGCATTCATTAATGACCCACGAAGTACGCTTAGTAAGGTGGAGAAAGGAATGTTTCGTGTAGAATTAATTAATTTATTTATTCAAGGCAGTTGGAGGTCACATTTAGCGATATATTATCCTTCGGCATTTAATTAATGTTCTTGAACTTCCGGTGCACTAATGGCGGGAGGGGTGTGACGCTTACTATGCTTCGGAGGTCACACATTGTGAGAATTCTATGAATTTTCTGCCCTGGTCATGAAAGAGTGCGGTGGGAATGAACAGGCTGATAGGCTGGCAGGGAATGCACCTCTCGGTGGTAGATTACCTATGCACAAGGGAGTTGTGGTCAGTAGTCTGGGACCAGGTGGAGAAAGTAATGGAACATTCTGAGCACCCATATGTGGGGAGTGGGAAAATCAGGAGAACTGGCGAGCTCATACTAGAGCGAAACTCTAGTCTAGTGCTTCCAATCTGACAAGGACAAGGCTCAAGGTTCGTGCCGGAATGCCATCAGCGTTGCCAGTTGTGTGTTGTGCTCAATCTTTATTTCTCATAATGTGGCCACACAATTGTGACTGCTTCTTTCTGATGTATTTGATAATTCGTATTTGCGACTTAGCTTCCCTCAAAATGTCCAAATTGCTCATTTTGGATGTCCAATTAATGTTCAGCATTCTTCATTTGCAGGTAGCAATGGCGGCCATACGATGTAGCGTCGCTGGTCTTATAAAAGAACGGAGACGACTATTTCTGCTAGGAACATTGTTATTTCTAGCTTTTGTCATTATGACTATGGTTTACAGCCATACTGCGTGTAAGCATTCTTCTCTCTCATCGTTGCTGCTGTTGTTGTTGTTGTTGTTGTTGTTGTTGTTGTTGTTGTTATACTTGTGAAAATGATGTAAAGAAAACAAAATAAACAGTACAGACCTCAGCATGATAGTATTAATAATTTAGGAAGTGGATGAACAGGATCGGATCATCAGATTCAGAACAGGACACTGTGGACGCTGGGCATACCGTCCGCTGATTGATTCACCTAGTTTATCACATGCAGCTTTGGAGCTCAGTATGCTTAGGGCATTGTCTTTACACCTGCTCATAATTTGTTAGAGGTTGGATGTTTGTCTCACGCGAGGGGGGTGGGGTGGGGGAGATATGGGGAGCGGTGAGGAGGCTGGTGTGGACAGCAGGCGCGCAGTCGTTGTCATAGCCATGTCAGTATAGACAGACACATATTATATGTTGTTTGCTAAAAACGAGGAGGAGAAGGAGGAGGAAGAGGAGGAAGAAGAAGAAGAAGAAGAAGAAGAAGAAGAAGAAGAAGAAGAAGAAGAAGAAGAAGAAGAAGAAGGAAAAAGAAGAAGAAGAAGAAGAAGAAGAAGAAGATGAAGAAGAAGGAGGAGGAGAAGGAGGAGGAGGGGAGAAGAAGGAGGAGGAGGCGGAGGAGGAGGAGGAAGAAGAAGAAAAATAATAAGAAGAGTAGAAGGATGAGGAGGAGGAATAGGAAGAAGAAGAAAAGGAAGAAGAAGAGGAGGTGGAAGAGGAAGAGGAAGAAGAAAAGTATCGTCCACCTGCTGAGACATGTGACAATATGCCTGTCATTAACAATGCAACCACTTTATGATATCTTGTTGCTTTTCTGACACATCTTCTCCATTAGGTTTGCAGTGTGCATCTTGTGAGGGGAGATCCGCTTCTGAAGCCCCACAACGGACCAGACAGTTTGTGCTTGTGGTCAGTTATGGCCGAAGCGGCTCCACGTTCACGTCTGCACTGATAAAACGCCACTCTGGGGTGTTTTTTATCTACGAGCCGCTGTACTCGGTGAATCCATCCTTCAAAAAGTGCGTATCTTGTTTGTCGTTAATTAATTAATTTATTTATTTATTCAAGGCGGATAGAGGTCACATTTAGCGATATATTATCCTTCGGCATTTAATTAATGTTTTCGAACTTCCGGTGCACTAAT